>BLKM01007732.1:817211-904652 GCA_013340265.1 Coptotermes formosanus | reverse complement strand
GACATGGAACACATTTGTATAATATAGTGCACGGACATGGAACACATTTGTATAATATAGTGCACGGACATGGAACACATTTGTATAATATAGTGCACGGACATGGAACACATTTGTATAATATAGTGCACGGACATGGAACACATTTGTATAATATAGTGCACGGACATGGAACACATTAAACTTCTAGCTCACTTTTCAGACCTCAGTCTCGTAGAACAGGAGAGTCGAAAAATTCCTTAACCTTCACGGAAGAGAAAGTTTCGTTTCCACGTTGACAAGAACTCGAAATTTGTCCCTAAACTGATTCACACTAACTACATCCTCACAGTCTATTTTTTGTGACATCCACTTTGATAAAAGTCTTGAAGTTTTCACGGCAATAAAATTCAGCAAAATTATCTCGGGCTGACAGCTGTGTCGGGTAACTTAAATACACTAGTGTTTCATACACTGACTTCGTTTCCATCCTCAGGGTACTGAGATATACAGGATGGAGACGCGGACAGTCTCTGAAACGTTAGTGTATTTAAATTAACCGACGCGGCTGTTGGCCCAAGAAGATGTTACTGAATCCATTTGATATTAACTTCCTGCCTATTCCTATATTTCCCAACTCGTCCATTCTTATATCAGTTTTCAGAATTAACTCTGATATTCATTTCTGATCTACCAAATTTCTTGCTGCTTAATCACGAATCTCTTCTAAGACTGCGCCAGTCACATATTTGCCATAGGATTTAATATACCGAAATGAAAAGAGAGAATTTGCATCCAGTGTTGGCACCGCTTCAAATTGCCATGTCGACGCCACGGGTTGAGGAATATAACTTTGAATTCCTACGTGGGATACTACGTAACTAAGTAACTAACTAACAACTCCATGGTGAAGATCCTTCTCGACAAGATTATGATTACTCAGGTAGTCAAAAAAAATTATGCGCATTTTATAGAACCCGTCAATGCCACTCAAGAATAAGCAGATCAGACGCACACAACACCATCACCACACAACTACAACAATAAATGCACTTGTCACAACACTAGCTTATTGCTGCAAAAGTTGTTAACAATCGACATTCGTAAATGCACGTGCACTGGCCCTTCTCGTGGTAGCACCACAGTACATGAGAATAGCCTATACTTACAGCCAAATAGATTCGTCGACATACGAAACGAGAGTGTCAGGTTTTTTGTCTATGGTCGGTCATCTTTTTATCATGTTATTAAAGGGCTGAGGTAGAGAAAGAAGTGGGGAGAGAAGAAAAAGAGGAGAGATCTCCAGTAGCGCCACGGACACCAAGACGTGCCGTAAGCATAACGTCGTTCCTACTAGCCGGAACGCAAACGTAGCCTACTGCAGTCTTCTATTATATACCCGTTCATAACAAAGCATCACGCGTTGGCTGTACTTGGTTACTGGAAGAGGCCATTTGAAATACCAACAGCAGCTACATGAACACATGCACAATGACCCCAATCATACACTAAAATAAAAACACCTCCCCATACAAAATGTAGTATATATTCATTACTGCACTAAACTGACGCCACAGGGCCCACCCAGCCTCTTATTCAATGGGCACCAAGGAATTTCTCACCAAAAGTAAAGCGACCGGTGCGTGAATCTGGCCATTCACCTAGTACCGAGGTTAAGAATTAGTGGATTCATACCTCCACTCCCCTCAAACCTTCACGATCCAATAAACTTTCCGCATTCTTTGAAAGGTCGTCATTTAACAACACATTTATTACTTTGTTTCGGTTAAGGAAGTTTATTCAGTAAAAGTACTGGCCATGGAAAGAAAGCTATGTAGGTAAACAGCGCAATACAATGACAGCCTAGTCACTAGGCAACTGGGCACAGGACAAAAGCTGTCAGTATAGTACATTACAGTGGAACGAAAGGTCGAGGTTGGATAAATTTTCGGCATTACGTGCACATTGCTCCCACAAACCAACGAAATTTCCCGTTTAGTTGGCAATCTGATGGTGGAACTGAGTAGCCACCTTCATCTACTGCTGTGGCCCTATTAGATACACCACTGACTCTTCCATTATTTCTCCTAATGATTCGACTACAAGTGTCCTAACGTCGAATTAGGTACTATTCCGTCTTTTTCCTGAGGAACGTGACGTAAGCAGTGAAACAGTGGCCGAACCACGCTCCACTCCAGTCCAGTAGCTCTCAAATCAGTATGACTACATGAAGGTACTCTGTCGTATTACAGGATGTTTAGAGTTACCCCCAGCATATAGTATTCTGGGTATCGGGCACAAACACATAATTAGTGGGCCCACTGATGAAACTACATCTGAAACGGGCCTCCGTTATGGAAAGTGACGTTGCAAGAATTCCTCAAATTTCAACCTAAAACATTCTGTTTTGTTTGAATCAGGAATCCTGGGGACAAAACGCAATGCAAATAATTCCGATTACGTATAACATATACGCAACTACGCCACCGTCTCTTTAAAATATTCGGTAAAGTTGTCTCTAATTTATTTTCGCAGGATTAGATTCTTAGGGGATGTGACACCATGTACTTTGCCAGATAGGTCCAAAAGTTTCTGAGGAAATGTTGCTTCTACTTTCAGAGTATAATTCCTATACCCTGAAGGTGGAAGTAACAGACTCCTCCGAAACTTTTGTTATTGATCTACCAAACTACACGGTGTTAACCCCAGAAGACTGTAATCTTCATACTACCGTCAGAAACTTGATTCTCACTTAAGACTACTTTCTCTATGTAGGGGCTCTGTAAGGGGAACCTGGAGGTGGGAGGTTTCTTTTCTGGGGGCTTTGAGAGACATGTAACGGGGCTTGGGAGGAAACCTCAGCCCATGTATTTGTGTGAGTGTTAAGCCTTAGCAAAACTCAGGCTTATTTATCTGGGATCCTTTTTCAGGGACCCTAAGAATATTAAAGGTCTGAGTCCGGGGGCAGTGTGCAACTTCTTTAGAAGGACAGGGCTCTCATGACTTGGGCCTAGTAAGGGGGCACAAAGGGCCGGCTAGAAAAGGCCTACGTGCCTCGGGACCATAAGGGCTCGACCCACACTTATTAATATTAATATTCATATTCATATTCAAGACTACTTTCATGCGATATTCACAAGGAAATAACACATCAGATGTGTGGCTTGTATGAGACTCCAATAATTACCCTTCTTCTCAATCGCCATTACGTCTGTACGCTTGTAGGGCGTGAAGGCAGAACGTCTCCGGATTATACACGAAGGTTAGCCCGCAGTTTCTTCTGACGCAACTTCAGCTGGACAAAAGACAAGACGAAGGCTCAAGAGATATTCTTTAACTTGAACGGTGGACACAAAAATGGGTACACATGTCGAGAGATCAAACTGGCATCTCGCCTTCTCATTTCACTCCATCAAAACTGAAAAGATTACGGCAAGTCGAGCAGCCTGCATGAAAGAACAAACTCAAAATGTGACTAAGAAAAGCTCATGCAAAAACGTAGACGTGGAAGACAAGTGTGTGGATTGAAGGGTACTATTAAAACTGGTCGTAAGGGAATAAGAGTGTGATTATGTGCCTTGGGTTAAACCTGATCAGGGTAGGGTCTAATGGCGATACTTTTTATAGTGATGATGTATCTTCTGGTTGCGTAACAGTGAAGAGAAAGCAACTAATTGGCAGCTTACAGTAAACGTAAGCATACACATGCTGAAGAGAAACAAATGGAGCAAAGCTATCTGCAGTTCTTTGACAACGGCTGTTTTATTCCACTAATATTACGCTGGACATTGTTCACAGTTAAAAGTGCATGCCTACTTGACATACATGACGTTTCGGAAGTTAGCTGTACTCCTGTCTTCAGTGATTGGTTGCCACCATACGACAAACCTGTTACTGTTTTGTAACACTGGCAACGTTTGTCCCGTAGGCGCTTTCCTACATTCACATCCCATTCAATCTTCCCTAGTTTCATACGCTTTCTTAAATTTTCATTTCACTACAATTTACATTCTTGCACACTCATGTCTTTTCGCTCCACCACTCCAAGCGACGACTACCGGAAGGACGCACTGTGAGGAAAAACGTGAAAACTTGCAAGAAAAGAATCGCGCTTTCATATCAAAGTACAATAATTGTTTAAAAACTCGTAACTGATAAAAAATAACTACAAGATTGAAACTGACAAAAGAAAGAAAATTCTGGCAACATTACACAGTTTGGCATTATCGCAAAATTCGTGCCCCAGCGTGTCCTTTACAGCGCTTAATGTCTTTGCGGTGGCCGTATTAACATTTGAATGGACGTGTCTTAAAACACCGAATGCGCTTGCAGTGGCCGTGTTTAACACTTGATTATAGATACTTTATAGCTCTTTTATTACCTGAAAAGGAATGGAAGGTGCGCAGTGAAGTATATCCATTAAGGACACGTCAATTTAATGTTTACTAAATTGGACTATGCTTTAAAGAAAGGAGGCTGTAGTTATCAGTGTAAAATGGTAGGAAGAAACTGAAATGTATATTAAACGTAGAACCAAGCACAAAAATTAACTGCATAATATTTTCCGATTGTTGATACTTTAGAAATAAGAATATATATTTGCACGTTAGTCATGAAGATGCGTTTGACTGACGGTGTTGTCCTGATTTTTTTTTTACGTTCCCAGATGTTAGTCACTTAATTACGTCCAAAGAACTTTTCAAGGTTTCGTGCACCAAAGTCGCCGCAAAGGAACTATGCGGCATTCGAGTAACAGTGGCAAGAGTGCACGAAGTTCCTCGTCATGTTCAAATGTGCATCAAAAGCAAAGTTTCGACATGTGTACACGTATTTGTGGTTTGTTGTGTAGAAATGTCGAAAGAAGGCCAAATTCTTCAGCATAATTCTAAACGACTACAAAAAAAAAATCAAGATGTATCACACAGTTTCTAGTGCTCAAAATGCTTGTATTTCAGGTGCTTCTCTGGCTGTTCATAAAAAATGAGAGAAGACAATTAAAGAAAGGTAAATTAAATAACTGGCCTCTTTGATTACTAGTGATGTTGCATTGTGTGTCACTGAAGTTTGTATAACGTCCAGCAGAGGACATAATATCTGTCGCCGATGTATGTTAACTGAAACAAGACGTCAGTATCACCTGCATCACGCGTACCGGAACAGTTCGATAGATTAATATGTACCACGTCCAAGCACTGTATTATACGAAATAATAACACCAATTAATTCACCAAAAAATATACATCATTTTATTCTTAAAAGTCTCCTACATGTTTCGGCCCTGTTGGGCCACCTTCAGGGAGAATAATATTGATACACTATGGTTGCGCTTATATAGTTAAGTGTTAATGTTCCCTGGGCTTCATCCTCCGTGTGAGAGGTGTCGCGTACTTTCAAAAATAAATGTAATTATTAATTTGGGAGATCAAGAAGTACGGGAATATGTGTAGTATCGTAAAATGGGTCTTGGAAAAATTGTCACTAACACGCACACAATATGCGGAGGAGTTTCTTTAGTTGCATAATAAGCCGAATATACCCGAAAAGAGAGGTGCATACAGGATTTTTGTGGGGAGACCTGAGGGAAGGCGACCACTTTGGAGACCCAGGCGTAGATGGAGAATAATATTAAAATGGATCTTCAAGAAGTGGGATGGGGCATGGACTGGATTGAGCTGGCTCAGGACAGAGACAGGTGGTGAGCTCTTGTGAATGCGGCGATGAACCTCCGGGTTCCACAAAATGCGGAGAATTTCTTGACTGGCTGAGAAACTGTTAGCTTCTCAAGGACTGCTCCAAGGAGTTAGTTATACCCGAACTTTTTTTTTTACTTTTTTTTTTTTAATTTGGAAGCCGGACTGCTGGCTAGAAGTCAGTATTCGGAAGGTCCTGCGACCGGCCACCTCGATACAGGTTTTTCTTGGTTTCCCTGTGTCTAAAAGCAAATGCTGAGGTGGTTCCCAAGACTCCAAGTTGCCACTACATGCTTCTCATGTAGCCCTCCCGACTTAAATTTAGTAGGAACCATTTTCATGTTTGTATACATGTAACATAACCACTGCCACCGGGTTACAACCCACTTGCAGTTAAATAATAATAATAATAATAATTATTATTATTATTATTATTATTATTATTATAATGTAATACTGCTTAGCAGAACCTACGTGTCAACTAGTTTTCCAGTGTACCACGGTATGGACAAGAATGTAGTGAAGGCCTTACAAGTAGCTCTTCGGACTTAGTTATGACTTCAACTTCAGCGGAGTCTTTAACATTCCGACAGATTCAATTATACGTCATCCTATCATACACTACGGTTATGGCTTGCCTTCTAAGAGATAAAAATATAAATTAAAGGCGTGCTAAGGTTACACTGTTTATCTTGAAGCTAGATTAAGGAACTAGGTATTGGGAAAGTCACTTCATTGGCTAAGGAAGCCGAACGCAGGCCATCATTACGCGTGATTGATCTCTTGCGGTTAATAAGTTTCGTCTGGTCGTCTTGAATAAACCTGATCTTCAGGGAGAAAATATAAAAAAAAATGTATAAGGGAAATATTTAGTCGAGATTCGTGGGAAGCCACTTGGGGCAAAACTAAAATGTGAAGGGGCGATTGAAGATTTCACATCCGTTTCAAATGCCGTTAATTTTAATAAAACGTACCCATATTCTGCCGGACGCATCTCCTATTCTGTAATTAACCCTCTTCAAGACTAACAGTACCCTTAACTCTACTTAAATACCTAGTTCGGACCGCGCAGTAAACACACGTCTCAGTTATAAATATCAACCAGTTAATGTTGTATAAGGAAATAATCGCAGTTTATTATGAGAGCCATACAAAGTATAAATGAGCTCGTTAGACAGAACGTAGAATTTTGGAAAGCTAAAAATTGTTGGTACATACAGTAACCAAAGTAAAAGATTAATATGACTCGGAGTATATGGAGTAACTGAGAAACAAACTAAACATTTTCCACATAAGTTTGGTAATGGCTATTTACATAAAGGGCGTGGGATTATTTTGTATTACTGCATTCGGTAGGTAAACGACTGTTTGAGAGAGATGAAGGTTGGAGTAAATGTCATGCTTTGAGAATATTGTTACTGAGATGAGTACGCTACTGTGAGTGGACCAGAAAGTGCATATCCACATGTGATGTGAAAAGTAGGTTTGTAGATGCGGAAGAAGTAAATTTTGTTCATGGAGACATTCTTGGAAGAGTCTGAGAGATACTGGGACATGCAAAACAGACTCCTCTTCATCATTCAAAAGCCAAAACACCACAAGTGCAGATGTGTGAAGCGTAGCGAGACGGAAATTTTGGTACTTAAGACGAATTCCCGTGTAGATAAAAGTTGATTTTGAAAAAGTGTGAGGGAGTTTGAGTGTTTGAAGAACAGTCTGGAATCATTACACGTATGACTCATAAAATATGTGAATACGCACATCTCAAGACCGATGGCAAACGAGACCAAAACGTCGGCCACACAATTCACGCCTCAAAACAGATCCATGAAAACACGAGATATATGAAAACCAAGAGTGAAAGATACTATGGAACGTAGTCATGCAATGTGAGTCACGAGATCAAACCCGTAAAAACGTGAGAGGTATCTCTAAAATAAGCATAAGTGACACTAAAAGTTTAAAGGAATACGAGTCACGAGATTAAACCGTGAAAACATGCAAGGTATCTATGATAAGCTCAAGTGACACTAAAAAGTTACAGGAATGTGAATCACGAGATTAAACCCCTAAAAACATGACAGATATCTACAATAAGCTCAAGTGACACTAAAAAGTTACAGGAATGTGGATCACGAGATCAAACCCCTAAAAACATGACAGGTATCTACAATAAGCAAAAGTGACACTAAAAAGTTACAGGAATGTGAGTCACGAGATTAAACCATGAAAACATGAGACATACACCAACATCAAAAGTGAATGAAACTAAGGAGCCCCTGAAGGAACGTCTTTGAGTAAACCCACGGAAATGCTGAGAGACGCGTGTGTTTTAGCGAGGCGAGTGGGAAAGGCAGAAGCAGACAAGCCATGGCAAAGAGTTGTGTGTGTGGTCCGGCGGTGGTCAGCTGTTGTGGACTCGAGTTATGGCATGCCAAGAATTTCACTACCTGAAGGCATTACATATCACAACATCACACCTTTGCGCTTTTTATTCAAGTACACTCTCCTTCCAAATAATAGACAGTGTTTTCAAACCACAAGTAAGCAGCAAATCTTTTGTATTTTCACCTTTCATATGTTTGTTCTGTGCCAGCTGTATAATGATTTATTGGGTCGGTAATTTAACGTTACCTTCTGACACTCACTGCAATAGTCAAATGTCCAACTGATGTGAGAGGCTACCAGTTAAGTACATCCACCACTTCGTCAGTATAAATACCCTGCAATTCCCTTTATATTAAAGCTACGCGTATTAAAGTGCGTCAACGTAGGAACAATGCCTTACTTTCAGAGTTTCTCGTGGGAAAATAATAAAACGTAGCTTGTACAAAACTGCTGATCTGTAAATCAGAGGAACTTGCTATTATCCAAATGTTTTGGACCTACTATTGGCGGTCTAAGAACTTATTCACCCGTCCATAATGTGATGAATATCTGGAATTACTTTCCAACTTTGCATTCATTCATTCATTCATTCATTCATTCAGTCAGTCATTCATTCATTCATTCATTCATTCATTCATCCACTCATTCCGTAGTCTGTCTTACGACGGGTCCATAGCCTCTTCCAAGTCAGCTCTCCACACAGCGTGATCTAGTGCTTTCTCTTTCAATTTCTAGTATCCTCTCCTTTCCCTAAGGTCATACAGTAGCTGCTTATGTCTTATTCCTCGTCTTCCCGTCACGTCTATCCTTCCCTCTATCTCTAATTCAATAACGTGTTTTAGAAAGCAGTTCCTACACCATCCAGTTAGCCTTCCTTCTTTTTTTTTATGTTGGACATTCCTCTCTTCCTTGAATGTACGTCATAGGCCTACTTCATTTTTTACACGATCTGTCCAACTCATCTTCTCCATCCTCCTCCAGTACCACGTTTTAAAACTTTCCAGGAATTTCTGATATGCTTTGGGAACTGTCCAAATTTGAGCACCCTACAAAGCTATTCTACAAATGTAGCACTTTACTAGTTTCTTCCTTAAATTTAAGTCCGTGTCCAATTAACAAATACCCTTTTGTCCCTCAATCGTCGTTGACTCATATCTCTCACAATAAAACTTCCCTCGCTTGCATTAGCAGCTGCAGAAGTGTACAGTTTTTTTTTCTGATGGCGCAACAGCCCCCAGTGGGCCAGGGCCTCCTCACTATCGAGGCTTCACGATCACACTCAGACACACACCACACTCGCTAGGACTACTCTGGACGAGCGATCAGCCCAACGCGGAGACCTCTACCTGACAACACACAACACTCACAAGAGGCAGACATCCACACCCCCGGCGGAATTCGAACCCACGATCCCAGCAAGCGAGCGGCCGCAGACCCACGCCTTAGACCGCGCGGTCACTGGGATCGGCGAAGTGTACAGTTAGACAGTTTAATTCAATATTTGTATTGCTGATTGTCTGTTAACGGAGTAAAGCGAATCATGCGAGAAGCTTCTCCGAATCCATACACTCATGGCGTAACGTCAGCTGTGCCATCACTGCATAAAGTTTATATTAGAAGCCGATCTCCATGTTGGACAGAAGCTTACAGTCATACACCTGGCCAACAAATTGTCCGCCTCTTATAAACCTTAAGTTTCATAACCGTGTTTCCCGGAGCCAGACACTAACACCTCTTCACAGCCAGATAAACCCAATCCACACTCTCAAATCTGATTTCTTTAAATTCAAATTCAATATTATTTTTACAGCTACTCCTACATATCCCAAGTGGTTTCATCCCGTCAGGTTTTGCGATTAAAATTGTTATGGGTTCTTCATTTCGGTACGTGTGTTATGTGTTCCACCCAGCTAATAATCCTTGATTTGAACACGCCAAAAATAACTTAGGAGAAAAAATAATGACTCCTAATTACGTAATTTTCGCCTTATGTCTATTATTTCCTCTCTCGTGAGTCCAAATAGTCTCCTAAGTATTGTATTCTCAAACACGTTTCATTGATATTCTTACCTTTAGTCGAGTGACAAACTCACACCACATTATATTTGCATTACAATAAAAATTCACACAATTAGGATGCCGCTTATCTCCAAAGCATACGCGATTAAGACTTTCTAATAAGCTAATTAAATTCCCACCAAATCGCCAAATGCTTTAGAAATTCTCTAATTTCACAAAATATCTCTTCTTACGGTATTTCAGTCATTTTGGTAACACTAATTACGCGATTTCTACTTAAGTGGGCAACGGTTTAGAAAGTTACTGTTAAAATGCCAACTGGATTGTAAAACATACTGATGCGGTTGCAGTGACTATGGCTACCGGCTTGATGTCCGAGAAATTGTGGCCCCATTCTCGGCGGGGATTTTCTTTTCACCAAATTGCCCCTACCGGCTTTGTGGCCCACACAATCTCCCACTCAGTGCGTATCTGGGACTCCTTCCCTGGGTTTAAGCGGCTGAGGCGCGAAGCTTACCATTCACCCACATCTCATGCCAAGGTTAAGAATGACGGAACTCCACATTTTCACCCCCATATATACCGTCATGGTGTAGCAGAGACAATTTTAAATTGCGCCTTGTAAAAGTACGCTGCAGTAACAAAAATAAGGAAAATTTTAGAAAACTGATTGAAAATACCTTATTTCTCAAATTTGAGGAACAGAATTTAACGCGATGAGCGAAACGTCGCCAGTCAGCCAAGGGACATGTGGCTACAAACCTGGGACAGACGAAAGGGAGAGTAATTACCCTGGCCTATTTCCGTTTCTCCTTCACCCCACAGTTTCACTGTCTTCTGCCGAAAGTTCCATGGGTATACTATAACACTGCCACCACCATCCGAACGCACTACGCAATATTGCTCCGAAGAAATGACGATATCGACTCATCGAATTTCGATTCATTGAAACAAGCGCTTTTTCGAAAGATTACAACGTCTCGAAAAAATATCTGACCTACGCATTCTAAAACAATGTACGAAGTTAGTTTCTAGTCAGAAGCATACACAGATAAAGTATACATTCCAAATTCAATGCCGGAGATCAACACTGATATGTGTATTAATTCTGATCTATAAGCAGACCACAGTATTATAAACGCGGCGGCAGGGCGATGAGAGATCAAATATTCACATTACTTGGCACAAGCATATATTTAGGTCTACAAGCTAGCGCTTGTTTACTGTCAGCACAACTTTATTGATGTAAATGTTAATTAGTCATATAGTTAAGGCCTTATTAATGTGACTAATTTACATCTTTTTCCCTGTGGCGCTTCGGGCAGTATTCGGGACATGCCCTCCGCTTACAAGGCTTCGCGATCACACTAATTTTAGACACACTAAACTCGGGTATGATTCCTCTGGACGATCGATCAGCCCGACGCAGAGACCTCTACCTCACAACACACAACACTCGCAACAGACAGACATCCATGACCCCCGTAAAATTCAAACCCGCAACCCTAGCAAGTGGGAGGCCGTAGACCCACGCCTTAGATGGTGCGGCCACTGGGATTGGCGGTAACTGATATTATCCCTTTACAGACGAAACGTATCTGTTTTATATAACGACTCAGTGCGTACCGCGCTGTAAACACTCTCCACTTCGGTTATAAAAACGAATCTCTTAATGTTTTATAAGGCAAAAGTTGCTGTTTGTTCTGAGATCCGTACAAAACACATAAACGCAATGTGGGCACCACGTAGAATTTTTTAATGTTACACCTGGTAGTACGTAAAGTTACCGCTAGGCTTTAAAAAGTTAATATCAATAAAGATGTGTTGACAGTAAACAACTGTTTCTTTGTAGTATTATGTAACATAAAAGGATTCGTAAAATTAAATGTAATACATTCATGCTTTTTATAGTGTGGATACGATATCACAGTATTATAAACGACTTACAGCAATGTCACTTCAGCTTGACACACTCTAAATGGAAAGGTACTGCAGTTAAACTGTGTTCTATGAAGTATTTTATATCATAAATGAGGCATTAAGTTACGCCATATTAATTATACAACGTTTTATTTGCCCTCTTAAATGACCGTATAATTATTTTAGGGCCGTAAGAACGCAATTATTACCCACACGGTGTAACAAACCAAAAGACAGTCACGTGAGCAACACCCGCAGTGAGAGGAAAAAGCTACGTGCATCAAAACACGTGTTTCTCCTTACCACATATAATTAGAACGTTGTGTACAAAAAATTTTATTGCAACATATATGCTACTTTATATAAAAATGTTGTATGTCGTGGTTAAGAGGCAACATTAAATATACAATTACGGCATAAAGGCAATGAACATAACCAGTCACGCAATCCGCTTCTCTACTAGCTTTATCCTCTTCCATCCCCGTTTAGATATTCAAAGTGATCACCTTCCCCAGAAGTCCTTAAGGCTTTAAAGACGAAGCGTATCTGTTTTATATAAGGACTCAGTGCGTACCGCGCTGTAAACACTCTCCACTTCGGTTATAAAAACCAGTCTCTTAATGTTTTATAAGGCAAAAGTTGCTGTTTGTTCTGAGATCCGTACAAAACACATAAACGCAACGTGGGCACCACGTAGAATTTTTTAACGTTAAACCTGGTCTTATGTAAAGTTACCGCTAGGCTTTAAAAGGTTGAATAATTCGTTTTAGGCACAATCGCATCCTTGTGGACCGCCTATTAAAACAGATCTGTCCGTCCGTCTGTTCGTCTTCGTGCATATAATAAACCGAGAACTACTAAGCTGATTTTCTTGAAATGTATACATAAAATTTTTACAAAGAAAATTGTCGAACAGTTGCAGTTTCAGTTTACATGGAATAATTCTAACGTTCACTTTACATGAATTACACGAGTGTCTACGCGCATTAAGACTGTAACTCGTCTCATGTCCAATATGCTTCCTTCGTAATTCTTACGAATTTCCGAGGCAACATAAATGTCGGAGGGAACACCATTCCAATTACGCTAGGAGAAAACACGGACAGACAGTTCCTATCGTGTTGTATTGTAGGGCAGTTGCTAGGATGCGTGAAGAACAAGACTTCCTTTTTTAAAACACGGACGGACTACTGGTTGATGAATTCTACACGCGGACATTTAAACGCGCCACAGTAATTGCCTCAGGTGCGGGTTTCTACAGAGTATTTTCTTTTCTACTTGACCGATAAGCACAGATCTAATGCTCTAGTGAGTTTTTGTTAGACTTTCTAAAGGCTATTATCACTGCGATCGTTTGTCTAGCTCCCGTCATCGCCTGTTAACCTTTTAAAGCCTAGCGGTAACTTTACGTACCACCAGGTTTAACATTAAAAAATTCTACGTGGTGCCCACATTGCATTTATGTGTTTTGTACGGATCTCAGAACAAACAGCAACTTTTGCCTTATAAAACATTAAGAGACTGGTTTTTATAACCGAAGTGGAGAGTGTTTACAGCGCGGTACGCACTGAGTCCTTATATAAAACAGATAGGCTTCGTCTTTAAAGGGTTAAAACTCCCGAACACGCGGCGTATTGCGCAACGCTGGCAGAGGGTCCGGCCGTGCGTTGGGCCGCGTCTTATCGGTCAAGCACAAAACAAAACACCATATAGACCTGGACCAATGTGACTTGTGATAATAAGGGCTAACAACATAGAGTCCGCACGTCGACGTTCAGTACCAGAAGAACAAAAGCACCGTCTGGACCTTATTCTCAGATACTTATATCCGATCTGTTTCACCAGCTCTTCTAACTTCTTTCAGTTCTTTATCTCAGACGAGTTTATTTACAGTACGGTATTAGCTCTGAATAAAGACTTAAAATTAATTCGGCTTCTCATTAAGTACAGAAGTTATGTTTTGGAATACGAGGAGCCTAATATGCAAATCTCCTCTCCAGTTTATTTTCTACTGCCTTGCGGTTGTAACCAAATTCGGACAGTAGCAATCCGCGGGAGTAAAATAATTTGTAACCCCAGGGCACATGCCGCAGTGTATGTTTCCTCTAAGTCCATGGAATGCCCTCAACCTACAAACATGATTTATAGCTCGAGTAATATAAAACATAATCAGGATTCAGGATGGTATACGTACCAAAGCCAACCTTAAACTCGGATACTCTTTTCTTTTTTCCTCTCTCTCTCTCTCTCTCTCTCTCTCTAGATGTTTCTTTTTGTCTACTTTTGTTCTGTATTTACTCTTATTTATTTTTTTATAACCCTGCGTCCTAATTACTCTAGTAAGGGAAGATTTTTGCCCGACGTCTGCGCGAATGGAATTTAACCTTGGAGCTATAATGATTTCACTCGTAGCCACGTCGCAGAGTTCATGTAAAAGACATGACGAACGTAGGCTTCTTGGTGAAACACGTAAGTGCAGTTAGTGTGCATCTGTGCCCTCTGTACGAGGTTTCTAACTTTGTGTAAGTTACATTTTAATTTAGCATTGAAGAAAATAAGTTCATACGCAAGGTGAAATTTTAAGGTCTTATAAAGTTAAGGTTATGCTGCGTTTTGTTATGAGCACTGACAAATTAGTTCCACGAAATTTAACCACACTCGTCGCACATGGAAATAACACAAATATCTTTGCACGGAAAAGTTTTAGGCGAGGCTGTCGCAGAAAACAAATAACTGTAATATTTTTAAAACGTAAGGAATTTTGGTCATTGCAATACATCCACAATAAAAAATTTCAACATCTGAATACAGTTTATCGCAGGAAGAACCTTATGAAAGAATAAAAAGCCAGAAAATTTAAAATACAGTCGAACTCGGTTACAACGTCATGAAAGGGACTGAAAATTTTGTGTCGTTATAAACGACCGTCGTTCTAACCGAGGAATATAATGTTATGGTTAACAGTGAGGAATTCATTGGCACCACAGAACATGTGACGTTATATACAAGGTGACGCTTAAACCAACGTCCTTATAACCGGGTTCGACTGTTATTTAACAGGCTTGTGTAAATTTCTGAAAATCACTAGAAATGCAATTAAAGGTCTGCGACGATAACGCAAGGCATCCTGTTCGCCGTTTTTGTACCATGTTATTATGCCAATATCGTACCTATCAGCAGATTTCGTTGTACGTCTTATTTGCAATATGAAAGACAAGGTAGCAAAAACCTGATTTTAATAACCGCGACATCCTGTCGTTTTCCGTAAAGCGCTTCCATCACCCCGATACCTTGATAAGACAGCGTCCTCACTGCTATCCAGTCCTCAGTGGTCCTATCTTAAGGGACTTAACCTTTTAAAGCCTAGCGGTGACTTTACGTACCCCAAAGTTCAACATTAAAAAACTCTACGTGGTGCCCACATTGCGTTTACGTGTTTTGTACGGATCTCAGAACAAACAACAACTTTTGCCTTATAAAACATTAAGAGACTGGTTTTTATAACCGAAGTGGAGAGTGTTTACAGCGCGGTACGCACTGAGTCCTTATATAAAACAGATACGCTTCGTCTTTAAAGGGTTAATCTCACCCCCTCCGAAATGTCCAACATGACGAACACTTGCTAGTTACACTTTGTTACAACAGGAAGGCAACAGCTTGGCATCAGATCTAAGCCTTGTCATTGCATTAAATCGCCTACAACGCATGTTATTAGGGGCTACGCCAGCGGTTCCCAACCTTTTATGTGTGTGACCCAAAAGTCACAAATGGTATGTGACCCGCGACCCTACCGTGTAAAAGGCAACAGTCAGTGATATTCACTGTAAATAAACTAATACCAACGCCTCTCCTTCAACAAAACATAACAATGCCACTAATTTTAAAAAATATTAAAATTTTTAATGTTAATTTTCATATCCAATCGTTTTTTGGACAATATTAAATACGAAAAACATGAAGGAAACAGATCTTTATTTAAAGAACTCACACTCATATAATTTACATATAAATTTTGATTTTTTCATAATTATCGAGTTCTCCATAAAACCCACTCGCGACCGTACATCACACCTTCCGCGACCCCCATTTGGGTCGCGGCCTGGGGTTGGGAAGCACTTGGGTAGGCCATGGCGCGTTATCGTCTTGCGGATGGACCACATGACCACCAGGTATAAAAATCAGCTGCGAATATGGCCAATAAGTATTCACTGACAGACGAAAAGGGACTGTACTTCGACATAAGGATAGATGGCGGCTAACAAATCAACATGTCAGAAAATAACAGAACGTCACGGAATTGAAGGGGCACCTTATTAGGGTCTCTAGAACTGCCTCGTTGAGTTCAGAACACCAATGAACAACGGTGCATAAACTGCTGTACTTTACCTTTCTCAACTTTAACTTAAAATTTGTAACAGATGATGTCTTACGCATAAGTAGAGAAATAACACATCATTTCTATGTATAAGTAACTTCTAAGAAAATATGATGCTATCGGGTTTTCTCAGAACTTTGCCGTTTTACCTCGCATTAACCTTTCAAAGCCTAGCGGTAACTTTACGTACCACCAGGTTTAACATAAAAAAATTCTACGTGGTGCCCACATTGCGTTTATGTGTTTTGTACGGATCTCAGAACAAACAGCAACTTTTGCCTTATAAAACATTAAGAGACTGGTTTTTATAACCGAAGTGGAGAGTGTTTACAGCGCGGTACGCACTGAGTCCTTATATAAAATAGATACGCTTCGTCTTTAAAGGGTTAATGGCCACAAACAATTACTGAATAGCAAATGCACAGAAACGATACTCCGCAAATGGGCCACACAGTCGCCAGCGCGGAAAACAGCTCGTATCATTTATTTCTTGACCGCCAAAAAACCAATATTGAAATAACCCTCCAAACCAGCGTCTAATTTTCCAAGCCTGCATATTTTGCAGGGCGGTCTGTTGGTAATCCGAATGGAATACGTTTATTCTATCCTTACGATTACAGCCATTCTCATCCCTTTCACTCAACCTCATTATTCCTCTCTTTCTTTTTCTCGCTCTCTGTCACACACACATTCCCTGTCTTTCTTCTTCCTTGGAGCTATTTAAGACCTCCCATACTGTGCTACGTATTGTATTAATTTTTGCCTGCGCACAACCTCACAACCCCACACTGTATGCTTTAATTTGTAAGGTTAATAATCTAGTGGTCTACTTCAACGGGTTGGAACCTGGTTACAATAAAAGGAGGACACTAACAAATCAAAACTGCATTCACGAACACATTACGAGCAGATTACATTCGTGGGAAGTTTGCTACCATCCAATTTGGAAACCTCCGTCTATGTCTTCGGCCAAGGAATGTGTAAAGATTAACCCTTTAAAGACGAAGCGTGTCTGTTTTATATAAGGACTCAGTGCGTACCGCGCTGTAAACACTCTCCACTTCGGTTGTAAAAACCGATCTCTTAATGCTGTATAAGGCAAAAGTTGCTGTTTGTTCTGAGATCCGTACAAAACACATAAACGCAATGTGGGCACAACGTAGAATTTTTTAACCCTTTAAAGACGAAGCGTACCTGTTTTATATAAGGACTCAGTGCGTACCGCGCTGTAAACACTCTCCACTTCGGTTGTAAAAACCAATCTCTTAATGCTGTATAAGGCAAAAGTTGCTGTTTGTTCTGAGATCCGTACAAAACACATAAACGCAATGTGGGCACAACGTAGAATTTTTTAACCCTTTAAAGACGAAGCGTATCTGTTTTATATAAGGACTCAGTGCGTACCGCGCTGTAAACACTCTCCACTTCGGTTATAAAAACCAGTATCTTAATGTTTTATAAGGCAAAAGTTGCTGTTTGTTCTGGGATCCGTACAAAACACATAAACGCAATGTGGGCACAACGTAGAATTTTTTAACCCTTTAAAGACGAAGCGTATCTGTTTTATATAAGGACTCAATGCGTACCGCGCTGTAAACACTCTCCACTTCGGTTGTAAAAACCACTCTCTTAATGCTGTATAAGGCAAAAGTTGCTGTTTGTTCTGAGATCCGTACAAAACACATAAACGCAATGTGGGCACCACGTGGAATTTTTTAATGTTAAACCTGGTGGTATGTAAAGTTACCACTAGGCTTTAAAAGGTTAAAGTACTGTAGCTTCACGTGTTGTATTTATGGTCGCAGAACACACTGTCTCACATTAAGGGAAGAATACAGACTGGCGGTGTTTGAAGAGAGGACGCTTGCTAGAACATTTAGCCCTAGGAGGGAAGAAGCAACAGGGAAATCCACACAATTACATAACTACGAACTTAATCATCTGTACTGTTCGCCAAATACATTTACAGCGGGCAAAACACGAGAATCACAAGGGAGAAGAGAAAATCTTATCACATTTCAGTCCCTGAGAAGATAATGAGAATATAGTCTGCTACCCTGAACATGGAGGACGTCAACTACTCTGAAATTTCAGCATATTTCCATAAGACTATAAGGTATCACATCCATAAGACTGGTGTTCATAGGTACCAACACGAGAACCTCATATCTCATATACTGTGTAATGTTCAACGGACCGTCTGATTCCATTACCACAGAGGTAGTTAAGTTAACACGTCTTAGTTACTTAAGTTCCTTGCTTTGGGTGGTTGTACAGCTATTTATTTGGATACGCGGAACGTAAATTTGTCGACTGATCAGTTAACTGCTAGTTTCACACAGTTACAACATTTATATCCCACCAAAATCTGCCCTTAAGCCACTTATACTCGCAAACATCGGTCGAATTATCCGTTACAGATAAAAAATTACATTTTATTCGGATGATTATAACGTCATAAAAACGCTGCCGAAAAGAAAGAACGCTAATTGCGCGGTAGGGAAGTTGCTTGTGTAATACGACAGTGTAATGATGTCCACGGGCAGAAGACTGACAAAAACAGAAACAAAACAAATTACAAAACAAAACAAAATATTCTCGCCCGAACACCCTAACCTGGGCCACCGTGTGGATAGAAAACTTCACACGATTCCCCGCATTCACGTCTTCTCTGGACAGTTTCTTTCCGTTTACAAGCACAGACCATTGCTGCACGAATGGCAGCGATGACATACGAACTTGGCCGGAATTTCAGGTGGGAAGAGAACACTTGGAAGGCCAAGGCGTTGAAGAACTGGTATTTAAATGGACCTTGAAAGCAGGATAGGCCTATAAGGGCGTAAAATTGATTCATATGGCAAGTTCTTATCAACATGTTAACGATTCTACAGGATCCGTAAAATGCTATTAAGTCCTTGACTGCAGGCACAGTACCCCGTTATTTTTATCAGATTTTAATGAAGCGTCAATTTTCTCGACAGATTGTCGAAAAATATTCAAATATCAAATTTCGTAAAATTCCGTCGAGTGGGAGCCGAGTTGTTCCATGCAGGCGGACGGACGGACGGACAGACGGACGGACGGATGGACGGACAGACAGACGGACAGGGGGACGGACGGACGGAGAGACAGACAGACGGACTGACTGACGGACGGACAGGCGGACGGACGGACGGACGGACAGGCGGACGGACGGACAGGCGGACGGAAGGACAGACGGAAGGACAGACAGACGGACGGACGGACAGGCTGACGGACGGACAGGCAGACGGACGGACGGACGGACGGACAGACAGACGGAAGGACAGAGGACAGGCAGGCAGGCAGGCAGGCAGACAGACAGGCAGGCATGGCGACGCTAATAGTCGCTTCTCGCAATATTGCGAACGCGCCTAAAAACTGCAACCGTGCATTCCAGTTTCAAGTAAACTGAAGTTAGGGCACACAAAATATTATCTTCTTTGGTTATTTTGCTCCTTACAGAAGGAACACAAATAAAAGGTGCTTGAAAATAAAGTTCTTAGGAAAAAAATTTGGTGCGTATAAAAAATCAGCATTTTTATGATGCATGCCTTGGGAAAAGAGCCACTTGGAAAATCTGGAATTTGATGGGAAATACAAGTAACATTGAGCCTAGGGAAGTTGGTTATGAAGATGGGAGATGGAGATACGGGTCTTGGTATTGGTGGCAATTTATCGAGCCAGTGGAGTTAGTTCAATTGTATTTCACAGACATAAATTTAAAACCCTTGAAGTTTAGTTTATACTTTTCTTGATGAGACAGAATTATTAATTCAGGTACGTTTTTCTGAACCTAGAAGTCCTGTAAGTTAAAACTATAAGAATTACAAGGCTTACGCTTACTGAAAATACATTAAATACATGTTGGTAGTTAAATGACGCCTTAGATCTAAAACTCCATCCAAAATGGAGACAGAAATAAAATGCGCTTCTTTGTGGTACACATATTTATATCCTTTCACTCACACGCACGCATAGAATACCCTGTTTCAGAACGCACTAATAGTTGAATTCACTTTGCGTAATTTACAATACGCCTATAGCAGTGCTACTGTGAGGTCTGACGCATAGACCGACGGCGACGCTTAACGGCATTCTAGCGCTTACAGACTAACATGGGATTTTTTTAGGGACCAGTTTTAATATTATCACCACAACGCTTAGGGCTCTAAAGTGCTTAGTTTAATAACAATAATAATAATAATAATAATAATAATAATAATGACCCGAAGTCAACAAAGGCGAATCAAATGTTGACTTCAACACGTGTACCATGTCCGGAAAGGCAGGCATTTATCGTAGCTGTACAAAATCAGGTCACTGTACACTAAGTTGCAGGAAACATGTTCTTAACCCTTTAAAGACGGGATGTACTCTGTTTTAGATAAGGACTCAGTGCGTACCGCGCAGTAAACACTCTCCATCTCAGTTATACAAAACCAATTTGCTTATGTTTTATAAGGCAAAAGTTGCTGTTTGTTCTGAGATCCGTACAGAACATACAAAAGCAATGTGAGCAACATTTAGTATTTTTGAATGTTAAACCTTGTGGTAAGTAAGGTTACCGCTAGGCTTTAAAAGGTTAATTATCTACTGGTTACAAAACACGTATTGTGTGTCTTACAAGGAGACCATACACCATATCACCTGCGGTTGTAAGATTTTGGATCGTATATAATAAAAAAGCAGAGATGATAATATAGATAATAAATATATTCACAACGAAGTCCTGTTGGAAAACAGCTAAATAGAATTTCACTACCACAGTAAAAGTATACAACAGAAACTGTCACAATGACAGGTACAAAATTTACTCAGCCTGAATACCGATAAATGATACATAAATGCGGCAAAACCGACATGATGTTACATTAGTCGAAAACACTAAAAATATATATTTAATTATCATAGCCGTGTCTAAAACCGAGCTTATTGATATGGTACACAATCAAATCCAAAAATATATCAAATCAGCACATAATGTTACAGAGTAATGTCATGTGAAGCGGGTGTTAAACAGTAGCGACAGTTCTGTTAGCAAACGGCTTGTTGTCCAGGTGGGCGAACAAGTCCTTGAAACTTCTAAATTTGCAAGAAAGGCATCTTCAGCTTCGAATATGCCACATTTTCCCAACATTTCTCAGTCTTGAGGAATACATGTTGACAAGATTTGGGATTACTTTGGTAAAACCCCTAATTGCAATTTAGGTCAAAGTTTGTTACACCTGATGGGAAATAAAATGCAATAAAATATAAAATAATAACAATGATGATAACTAAGCGTAGGATTATAGGCATTTTGCATATTACATACGTAAAATAAAACCACATTTAAACTTTGACTTAGGGTCAGTCCTATAAATATTTCATTACTTACAGGATTGGTCCTAAGTGAAAGTTTAAATGTAGTTATATTTTACATATGCAATATGTAAAATGCATATAATCCTACGCCTAAAAATGATGATATCGTGGGTGGGCTTATGTCTCTTTTGGCATATTTCACGTCACGGTTTTATCATGCGAACGACACACAGTGAACAACAATATGTACACTTACCGTGTTACGAACTCAGTAAATATGGCTTCCGCATAACTCCACTTTCACGTTGATCTATTTAACAGAGCACCGCTGATAGCAAAACAAATCACAAGCAGATGTAAGTTCCCATTTTTACTTTGTCTGAAGTGTACCTGAACTATAAAGCCCCTTCTCTGGGGAATATTACACTAGATTTTTTGTACTATTGTACACTGATCGAGAAATGAAAAGCTACGCATCCAAGTCGGCTGTAGATAGAGTAGGCTAGAGTAAGTTGTAACGTAGTACGAGCGGGGAAATGGGACAATGCGGGGAGTGTGGGGGGAAGGTTAAGAAAGGGAGGTCAGTGGGAGGGGAGAGAAATACCGCTTAAGGCCGGCATGCAATAACTAACCAGCCTTTAACTGTTCAAAAGAAGATTCCTAGCCCAGACAGCATGGCTACAAGCAGTGAGATTACACGACGCTACCAGTGGCGCATTCACGCCACTGACTTCTATACTATTCGGTAGCTTTAAACAGGGGTGTCCAAATTGTTAAGAGCACAGATATTACAGAGAGGCCTCACTGTCTGCTGTTCACAACGACAAAATTCCAGGAAACCAAGACATTTTTTGAGCATTTTCAGCATTGCAAATTACGTATCCAGTCACATACTGATTTGAGGTTCTCACAGTGGTGTTGTTCAAGTCTCAAGTCTTCTGAGATGTGACACTGTGTCGTTTGGCAACTAGTTTTCCGACGTTTCGAAGGGTGCCGATGCTTCCATCTTTAGCCTCAAACCGTCCAATTACACAGAGTCACATCTCACAAAACTAGGGTCTTCTGACTTTAGGGTCTTTTACGACGGTGAACTGGTAACAATGTGGAAGGAAGTATTTGCAGTCTAAATTAACCCTTAAAAGACGAAGCGTATCTGTTTCATATAAGGACTTAGAGCGTACCGCGCAGTAAACACTCTCCATCACGGCAACAAAAACCATTCAGTTGCTGATGTATAAGGCAGAAGTTGCTGTTTGTTCTGAGATACATACTTGTACAATACACATAAACGCAATGTGGGCACCATGCAGAATTGTTGAATGTTAAACCTGGTGATACACAAAGTAACCGCTAGGCTTTAAAAGGTTAAGATGCTATCAATACAGTCGCCTGGACAGACTAAAGAAAACTACAACAATGCTTGGCGATTCGATTTTACTAAACGGATGTTCGTCCTTTTTTTAACAAATCTTAACATTCCGCCGCCAGCTGGTAAGTGCGTGTGTGTGCGTGCGTGCGATCATGGGCGTGGAAGTGCAGACGGCTGTATGCAACATCACTGTCCTAAATCCTAGTACACTTACAATTAGCCCTGAATGTCAGAACGTGAAAACGGCATCATGTTAAAGAGTCTATTTCAATACCACCACCAAAAAGCCTTCCCGAATGTAACAGAAAGCTGAAAGTACATAGCAGGAAAAATAAAATTTACCACAACCGGCCAAAACATATAATCATAACCTCAACAAATGCATCAGTGTCAGTGACATGAAGATGAACACTGGTCATCGATACCGGCCGTTTATCAAGCAGCCATACCATGCAGAACCAAATGAAAACTTGAAATGGAACATGCATTTCAACATTTCCGATGCAGCGTTAACCCTTTAAAGACGTAACGGAAACTGTTTGGCTTAAAGACCCAGGTCTTACCGCGCAGTAAACACTTTCCATGTCGGTTATAAGAACCAGTCCGTTTATGTTACATAGGCCAAAAGTCGCGGTTTGTTCTGAGATACATAAAACACCCATAAATACAGTTTGGGCAGAATGTACTATATTTAAATGTTAAACCTGTTGGTACATCAAGTAACCAGTAGGCTTTAAAGAGTTAATTACATATACGTATTTTCCGAAAATTCTTCACGCCATGCGAAATCCAGAGATGGGCTAAGCAGTCTACAGCGTACATAACGCTGCTCCTGAACTATATACTAGAGTAAGCCCTACCAGATACAAACCCTGTACGGTTGTGCCAATGGTGCATTAAAATGAAGATTGCTTGGTCTCTGCGCCTTGTCTATCGTCTCGTGCTCAGCACAAAACCGCAGAGCACACCTACTCAGAACAGCTGCTGCTTGCGGACCAAAGTCAACAGACTCCTTTCCAACCTTCCACCTGAGGAGAAGATTAGATCCTGTTTCCCACACACTGTCTTCTTTTTTGAAAAATGAGAGAAAATCGACGAAGTCCAGAACCAAATCAGTTTAACTGAATATCAGTGTAAAAGAAACACGAGTACACCAAAACTGTGTACTTGGAATCACAATATTAAAACTTACTTTCTGGACACTGATCGTGGAAACGTAAATTCGAAAAAAATTGCACGTAAAAGAATTCAATGACAGGATTTTGTGACGACGGTAGGAGATTTATTGTGGGCAGGTAAATTCGAACAAAATGGGATGTAAAAGAATTCAATGGCATGATTTTGTGACGACGGTAGGAGATTGATTGTGGGGAGGTAAATTCGAACAAAATGGGATGTAAAAGAATTCAATGGCATGATTTTGTGACGACGGTAGGAGATTGATTGTGGGGAGGTAAATTCGAACAAAATGGTATATAAAGGAATTCAATGACAGATGTTTGTGGCGATTGTAATTACACTTCAAATTCCATAACACAAAATTTCCTAAACAGCAACAACGGCTACGTAGCCCCATATGATTAATTAGCACCATTATTAACGTTAGGCTTATAAGTGATATTGATTCCACAGTTCAGTTGCACCTATTTGTCCGTTTACATTCCCCCAAAATATACACTATACCACCTACAATTAAACAGATTTACAGTACGGGAACACTTAAAATTTTATAAGCACATTTTTTATGGTTCATCAACTTCAGGGTCTACTAAGTTTTGTGGTGAAGCCAGCGTCCCATCTCTGGGACATATCGGTCCTCAACCTTCAGATCCGCGGCCAGACAAGGTAGGTACCGAGCCAAAACCGCCTACTTATATACTCAGGCGACACTTGTCTTTTTGCTTCCCAGTACGACGATTCAGGACACGCGTTCTCCCAAGTTCACTGACGTTTCTATATAATTTCAACAGCGCACGCAAACACGAGGTACTCAGGTTCTTAGACAAATTGCGGCTAAATTCATAGCCACCAGTATGTCACGGGAGGCAGGAAACCGGTCGTTTATTTTACATCAAGCCTGCATTTTGCTAAGCTAACAAGTGTATTCAGATAATCCACACACTGCCAAAGAGATATGCAATAAAAATTGCATTTTCACGGGAATTCTAACAAAAAGTGACATCAAAGGCTGGAAAGGTTCATCAGTCCGCATTATATGGATATTGATGTGTTCCTGGAATAGCAGTGTGGCTTTTGTGTAGACTGTAGAGATACTTCGGATATCATAGAAGGCTGGATTTCTAAGACGAACGACTTTTAGCTCCTCAGGAACGACTCTTTCGTAGAATCTGCATGTCCATCATATCTTGTCAGGCCCCCGTCACCATGTAAATGAAGCGTCCTCAAATTGCGAAACGGAGATGGCCTGCAGATGTGAAGGACAACTGCGAAAAATGAGTTTTGAGGTCTGTGCAGCTGTGTAACTGAGGGCATCTGTCTGCTGGGATATCACACTGTGTCACGGGGTAATCGGATGGCCACGTTTTGAAGGCACGTACCGCCTTCATCTTCACGGGTCGAGTAAGGACCTTATAAAAACTGAATAAATCAGTGCTTCAAAATAACAGGCCTATATCTCGTGCGTAGCATAGAAAGGGTTACTGTGCACATAAAGTAAATCTCAGCATTGAAGTCTTCTGGGGCTTATTCTATGTCATTAGGTGAAGAGTTACCGACGTTTCGATACTACATAGTGTCCAAATCCAGAAGACATGCATGTTCAGCAACACTGTTGTAATAACCTAAAACAGCGAGACGTAAATATGTTTCAAATTTGAGTGTACCAAATTAGGAATATTAGTTACTTATATTTAGATGGGACAATAATATTAAAATGGATGTTCAAGAACTGGAAAGGGGCATGGATGGTATTGAACTGGCTCAGGATAGGGACAGGTGACGGGCTCTTGTAAATGCGGTAATTAACCCTGGGGTTCCATAAAATGCGGGGAATTTCTTGACTAACTGAGGACCTGTTAACTTCTCAAGAAGGACTCTGCTCCATGTAGTTAGTTAGTTAGTTACATACTTACTTATATTTGTGACTGCTCACATATGTCTGAATTAAAGGGAAGCACTACAAGAAAAGCAACAAAAAGCGATACGACAAAGTGTTGCAATACGTAATTATCATTCCGTGTGTGTGTGTGCGTGCGTGCGTGTGCATGTGTGTGTGTGAGTGTCTGTCTGCACTCCGTGCGATGTGGTCTGACCTACATTCATATCAAGACATCTGCTCCGGCAGTTGACTCCTAGAAGCCGCCAACAAGGCCGGCACGATGAACAACTCCAATTACAAGAATATATCAGAGCAACCCGGCCATATGACGGATAGGTTTCATCACCACCGGTTCCTAAACTACGGCGCGCTGACACTTTGCCAGAGACAAAATATGTGATACAATCTCCGCATAAACATATGGTGATAAAATATACAGACGTAACACCGTAAAGACTACTGAGGAGTATCATTGGTATAAACTGACTACACAATTATATACCACTTGATACTCTAAAGGTTCATTCCATATGGAAAGATAGTACTGGGGTTCATCAGTGTGTATGTTTGATGGCAAAATTTAAAAATTACAAAACTGTGGTAGACTCTGGATGCAAGTATTTCATATAATTTTTCATGATAAGATGTTAAGTGATTAAAAATTACAAAACATACAGATATGGAAACGCGGCTAACGTAATCAGCATAATTACGATTTTCTTTCTTTCTTTCTTTCTTTCTTTCTTTCTTTCTCTTTCTCTCTTTTTCTTTCTTTCTTTCTTTCTTTCTTTCTTTCTTTCTTTCTTAGTCCTTCCCTCCTCTACCTACTTGTTCGCAGTAGGTGTCGAGGGTTTTTGTAATTTCATTTGATCACACTCAAGCACACACCACAGTCGGTAGGACTCCTCTGGACGAGGGATCGGCACGTCGGAGAGACCTCTACCTGACAACACAAACACTGTACAAGACAAACACCCATACCCCCGCTGGGATTCGAACCCACGATCCCAGCAAGCGCTCTGCCGCAGACCTACGCCTTAGATCGCGCGGCCACTGGGATCGGATATGATTTTCTAACCACACGAAATATTTATCTTGACAAGTTCTGCAACCTGTATGAAGAGACCTGCACTGAATACTCATAGGGCCCGTAAAAGTCATTTATATGTCAAATTAAATTTAAAGCCACGGGTCTACGAAATTCTCTGCGAGTGTAATCGCTGTGTGAGTCTACCGGGACTCACACAGCGAGCCGTATCAGTCCTAAACAACAAGAGAGCTCTGCAACAAACACGGCATTATACTTTTCGTTTCTTAGATTTGTATTATAGACCAGGTTTGATGCATGTAGGACGAATTTACACTTCCAGATGCTTTGGTACCTGTAACACATTGTATCCCCTGAAGACGATGGCATGTCCATTGAAACGTGTAGGGATAATGTCAGTGTGAATATAACTTTGTGAATTTTGTGCATAATTGTTGGTTTGTTCTAATTAACTTGTAAATATGCACGGTACACAATATATAAAACTCATATAGAAGTTGATTTTAATACGTAAGGCTCTTGAAGACCTTTCTCAACGTTCAGAGTGGTAATGCAGCCTTTTAAATTATTCATGCATAAGAATAAAAAAGAAAGGAATTGTCAGCCTTTTGCCACGTCGGTGAGAAGAAAACACGTTTCCGTTTTCTTATTTATTTCCTTTCTAACTGCCATCTCTTTTTATTAACCAGCAGACGAATGTTTTTCCCATTGTCAAGAGACAAGCACAAGAAGACAGATATGCTTGGAATTTCGTCTCTTCTTGTTTTACATAATGGGTAGTGATACCCAACGAGGTTCTATGGCCGAATTTTGTAAAGCCGACCAATGCATTTCCAATTTTAAAATAGTTCGCTTTATAGGGGTGCAATTTCTCAATCTAACTACAATCCAGCGAGATATCGCTATAAATGTATACAAATATTCATATACAGTACCCGTTATTCTTGTCATATTTCAATGAAACTTGAATTTTCTAGACAGATTTTCGATAAACACTCAGCTGTCAATTTTCATGAAAATCCGTCCAGTGGGGGTCGAGTTGTTCCATACAGACGGAATGACAGATATGACGAAGGTAACGGTCGTTTTTTCGCAATTTTATGAACGCGCCTAAAAAAATGGCGAAGTAGCATTCTGCAGTAAGTGTTCCACGTAAGACAGCTGATTCGAAACTTGTTGGGGACAACACACGTGTCAAATAATATCGCACACGTGACAGCATACATGCAGGATAAGTTCAACGGAAAGATGGTAACGAAAAACATTAATTCACAGCACAGTGTCACAATTTAGCAGTAAGTCCTTTGATCGTGTACTGTTTGTTATTCTCCACAGAATTATTTTAAGGCAAGCATGGCAACGGGTTTTTTTGTGGCATATCATGAAGTCGACATAACCCACCTGAAAATACGGCAGCCGTCTCGCTGACTAGACGTAAGAAAGAGGGTGAGATGAGCATCAAGAAGAAATAGTTTTAAAAATACATCTTAGCTCCCCCAATGCCGTCGGCTCCTTACTGTCCTCTTAAAGTCTACCGTTCCGTGCAAACATGTTGGATACGCACAACAAAACATTTTTAATGCCTCTTTATATTACATGTAGATACACGCACCTTTCATTAGTATGTAGTAGTTCATCACATAAACGTCATTTGAAGATCTCTCGACAACCACAAGAGCGAATATAGAAATGTTTACTATATTATGCAGAAATTTCATTTTCAACAGCTTTATCCATATATCACAACTGCAGAAAATCCATTTTCAACAGCTTTATCCTTATATCACAACTGAAGAAAATTCACTTTCAGCAGCGTTATCCTTATATCACAACTGAAGAAAATTCATTTTCGACAGCTCTATCCATGTACCACAACTGAAGAAAATTAATTTTCAACAGCTTTATCCTTACATCACAACTGAAGGAAATTCACTTTCAGCAGCGTTATCCTTATATCAAGTGAAGGCAATTCATTTTCGACAGCTCTATCCATGTACCACAACTGAAGAAAATTAATTTTCAACAGCTTTATCCTTACATCACAACTGAAGAAAATTCACTTTCAGCAGCGTTATCTTTATATCACAACTGAAGAAAATTCATTTTCAACAGCTTTATCCTTATATCACAACTGAAGACAATTCATTTTCAACAGCTGTATCCATACATCACAACTGAATAAAATTCGTTTTCAATAGCTTCATCCATATATCACAACTGAAGACAATTCATTTTCAACAGCTGTATCCATATATCACAACTGAAGAAAATTCGTTTTCAATAGCTTCATCCATATATCACAACTGAAGAAAATTCATTTTCTACAGCTTTATCCACATAACACCACTAAAGGAAACAGGTTATCATTTTCTCTAGTTTGTTTCCGCCATTAGCGGTCATCTCAGCGGACGGCTTAGTACACTTGAACTGGAATCAATACCTATTAACGTGACGTCGCTATACATATGTAAACTAGCTGTCGGTATTAAATGTTAAAAAGCGTCCATAAATATAGGATGCGGCAATAGAATATGAAGATTTTCAGATTGCTCTTTTAATGAAGTGGGTTCAGTATAAGAAACACAAAAAATTACCGAGCATCAGCAGTAAAATGCCATTTACTATTAGCCTTTTATTTCTTAAAAATTACGTCTGTTAGTTTGTCTCCTTGGCATGCAACACATTCCTGTTTTCGTGGTCGCAAATTAACCATAACTGCACAAAGGCATAAAAATTGCACCCGACGTTGCAGTACGTTAGTTGTAGTTGAGTTCTGAATATCACAATGTTAAGGGACGATAGGGCACGTCAGCATCCCAATTAGAGCCACTGACAAATGTCTGCTGCAAAGTTATGGTTAACTGCCGACCACAATTACAGAAATATACCACATGCCAGGAAGACAACTTAGGAGATGTAATTTTTAAAAAATAAAATGCGCACATTAAATGGCGCTTTACTACTGATACTCCGTAATTTCTTTGTTTCTTACAGTCAACCCGATTAATCAAAACAGCCATCTGAAAATGGTCACATTCTACTGCCCCACCCTGTGCTATTCAAGTGCTATAGTCCGTGTCACATGCGTGTATTATTGATGTCGGGGTTGGTCTGCGCCCTCGTCTGGAGATTCAGTGAATTGACTTCGCTTGGCTTGTCTATACACACGAAACGTACGTTGGGATGTATTTAGACATAGCAGTAAAGACAAAACTGTCCCACTGCTTAAGAAGCACTCCATAAGAGGTACGGGCGGAGTAGAAGCAAACTTCCGCACGTGATTTCAGGCTTCCGCCGAGGTGTAAATGAGATCCTAGCACTTCTTGGGATTTTTTGACAGTGTAGATTGGTAATTAGTTAGTGACGTTTCGGGACAACCTATCGGTCCCGTCTTCAATGCTCAAGGAGTCCCAAGTCTTGGACTACTTGACCGTGCTCATTTGTTGTGTTCACGACGTTAATTGTTCCTCCGTCTCTTAGTTCGTACCTCACAGAGAACACTATCTCAATTAGAAAGGCAAATAACGGCGGTATGTTATCATAAATGTACACAGGTTTTCATGCAAAGTGTCTTGTTATTTCTGTCCGATTTTAACTAAGGTCTCAATATGTGGACAAATTTTTATGAAGATCCCACATAATGCATGTTCGCGAAAACTTGTCAGTGGTAGTCGCCCTGTTCCATGCGGAACGACAGACGTACGGACATGGCAAGTTTAATAGCTGCTTTTCGCAAGTGCTTGCAAAAGCGCTAACAAATAATAAATCAACTCGTGCAGAATGACCAAGTTCTAAAACCGTACAAAATATCAGTCAGCATAGGTTTCATACGTCGCACGTTTCAATCTACATTTTCATCGATCCGAAAAAAAGCGAAGCATATGATCACAACTTCTTAAAAATCATCACGTTATCAATGTCATGTACCACATTCAATATTTTCAAACGTTTAAGAAGAAATTTATAACATTCTTTCTTCAGTCTAAAATTCTGTTTCTCGACGTCTGTTTCAATGGAGAAAGCCCTAAAATGACTTTCCGTATCTCAAAGACCCACTACCTACGTAAACCAAAACAAAACAAACAGAAGATAGAGCAGAGGAATTATGCCAGTATTACCAGTTGCCGGACAAAAATTCCCCGCAACGTTTCGAGGGTACTTCGAATAGATCGCGGTATTTCAAAATTTTTATTTATGTATTTATTTATTATACGACATATCGCGGAACCCTGGTGACGTTCTGCGGAAGCCTGGTTGGGAAACAATGGTGCAGAAGCTTCAATTCTTACTCCATTTTTCGAAGAGATTTTATTTCGCAGATAATGACGACTCGAGGCTTGGGGCTAATAAACTCCCAAATGGTATAAACTTGGAAGCAAGGTGGTCCCATATGTTTCCAGACGTCAACACTTTTTTTCCACATCGTTACACTACGCACGTGGATAAATCTCATGTTGTTAAATGATGCTTACATCTTCCTCTCACAATTTCAGCTCTGATACGATTTTTATTACAAATAACACAATATACGTTTGCCAGTAACAAAGAGGAGTCATACACAATTATCAGCTGCGATCAAAATCATGTGGAAAGAACGACGTGTGTGGTGTGGCCACTGGGTAGTCCAGATCTTAAAAGATGCCAGCATCGCGTTTATCGCGTTTCACCACTGATGACTCACTTCTGTATAAAACATGCGACTGACGTGTCAGGGTGGCGAGCGATAAACACAAATATTTATACCGCCCATTTCAGTAACTGAATAAAGATACTTATCATATCTACCAACCCCACGGAGTAAAATGTTACTTGAGAAACTGATAGTCGCTCAGCTACTCACGAAATTTCCGGTACATAATGGAACTACCCAACTCCATGGAGCAGAGCCCTTCTTGAGAAGCTAACAGGTCCTCAGCTAGTCAAGAAATCCCCCGCATTTAACCTTTTAAAGCCTAGCGGTAACTTTACATACCACCAGATTTAACATTAAAAAATTCTACGTGGTGCCCACATTGCGTTTATGTGTTTTGTACGGATCTCAGAACAAACAGCAACTTTTGCCTTATAAAACATTAAGAGACTGGTTTTTATAACCGAAGTGGAGAGTGTTTACAGCGCGGTACGCACTGAGACCTTATATAAAACAGATACGCTTCGTCTTTAAAGGGTTAATGCAACCCGGAGGTTCATTACTGCATTCACAAGAGCCCGCCACCTGTCCCTATACTAAGCAATACCAAGGGATCGGTCCCAGTGCGAGGCCTTGCGAAATGTTTCATAACATCTTACGTTTTCACGGTGTGGAGTTGTTAGCATCTCACCCAGCATCTTAAATCTTGGGCTACCAACCGACAAATTCAATGCCTAAAAAAATATGTGCCAAAATAATTAGTACTTCATGAACGTGAGTGAAATAAGACAGCAGGAATGATATGTCTAATTTCTAGGACTATAAATTTATGCGAATTATGCTCGACTTCCTTATGAAACATTTCTTACGAGAAATGCACCCTTCAAGGTTAGCCTACCTGGAAATTCAAAATTTCAATTTCGTTCCTTACACACCAAAGTACCTATTTCAAAGATGTCCGTCACACACTTCATGGTACTTGATTTCAAAAAATTAAACAGTTATTAACAGAAATGTCATTTGGCATAACAAGAACACTGAACTTGATTGATACGCCGTACCTACTCGACTACTTCTTCTACACCTCTGTTATCACTGTAGCCTAAACGAATATGAACAGGCGCTACTTTTCGTGGGGAAACTTGCGTACCAAATCCTCTAGTATAGTTATCATTCACCCACAGTAGTAGCAGTAGGAGTAGGAGTAGTAGTAGTAGCAGTAGTGGTGGTAGTGGTGGTGGTGGTGTCATCATAATCATAATCACCATCATCATCATCACCACCTCCTTTATACAGAGTATTCACACTTATATACCTGAAACAAACCACGTTTCTAGGGTATACAGTGTCGCAGCTATTCTGCGCGTACTGTTCATGGTGCATACAACACTATCTTCTGTATTAAACTCTTTTGTGCTTCTACATTAGCACTTTCCGAAATATGTGTACTGTTTATTATTATTATTATTATTATTATTATTATTATTATTATTATTACGTTCTTACAATTAAGGACGCCAACGTCATAATTTATATATATACAAATATATATATATTGTATTCCAAATATTCCTGTCTCAAAAGTTAATAGTTGCACAGCTGAATGCACGATTCCCCAGCTTCACGTACACCAAAGGTCCGTTACCGTGTCCATAAAAGCCTTTCTGTCTTCTCAGTACTGTTCCAGAAGAATCCAGTCACGTCTTCCAATTCTGTTTCATATACAACTTAACATTATTTCCGATCTACGCCTAAGTATCCCTAAGAACTTCCACACAATGTTAGCAGCTGTTCACAATGGTCTTTGTGCAAAAATGATACTGACAGTCAGTAACGTTAATGTAAAGCAAAATGTGTAGCTGAAATTAAACAACTAACGTATCTCCGTTAAAGACATCCTCTCTTTATTAACCTTTTAAAGCCTAGCGGGAGCATTACGTAGCACGTGGTTTAACATTCAGAAATTCTCCATTGTAGTGACATTGCATTTATGTGTTTTGTATGAATCTCAGAACTAACAGCAGCGTTTACCTTATACATCATTAAGAAACTGGTTTTTATAACCGAGGTGGACAGTGTTTACAGCGCGGTACGAGCTGAGTCCTTATATAAAACAGATACGCTTCGTCTTTAAAGGGTTAATCAGGACAATGTTACGAGAGATAGCCACGATCACTTCCTTCAGACCACGTGTCATAAGTTTCCGGGAAGACAACCTGCGTTAGACCCCCTAAGAACAAAGGCGCTTTTACATGAAAATTGAACGAAAAAAAAGAATAATTTTCTGTCAAAAACGTATTCGTTAGGAACTGAACCACATACTTACTACTTGTCTTACTACACAAGAAATTATTTATAAAAATGATCTCTTAAAAGGCAGCATCAGTTCGAATTAAGCGTATTCATTCCTGCACTGGATCGCAGGAAAAAAAAACAGCATTTTAACAGTTCCAAAAATACACATATCGACTGAATCTCCATTCTGGTATTTAACCAGTGGCCTCTCCTTCACTTTCTTCCGTCATTCCGCACTTTCCCTGATTCTATATCCTAACTACACAGAAACTGAGGATGAGGAAAAGGACAACTAAATTTTACTTGCTTATTCACGCACTGAATTCAAATCACGTAACACAGAATTCTAATCACGTAACATGAATTCAAATAACGTAACCTAGAATTCAATCACGTAACACAGAATTCAAATCACTTGTTTACCTGCTGATTGAGACACACCATAACTTTGAAATTTTATAAGGGTTTCTCCTCATTTTCGTAATAAGGACCATATGAATTAGGTGGTACAATATATGAAACCTCTGCCGGTCCGATTTACAGCAACAAGCCATTTTTGTTCTCACCAAAGACTTTCAGAGACTGGATGGCACAATATAAAATGTCAAGGCTCTAATTTTAACCCAAAGAAACTGTGGTTGCACATCTGTAGGTGGAAACTTCCTCAGCTGAACGGTACACCTTTAGCAAAAGCAGACGTAGGCCTAAAAAATAAGATGAAGCAAATATAAAATACAAGAACGAAAGCCACAAAGAGCAACACTTCACCCGACCACTGCTAAACTCCTCCATTACTAAAAAAATAAGACCTTCCGCCTTTTGCCACCAGAGTCACAACTATTGCTATCTGTCAATTTCTAGGGCAATGGTTGAATTTAGGAAGTGGTCCAATTTATGTGGTTTTCCCCTATCGGATAACGGAACTACAGCCGGCGTCCGAAACGTCGTGGCTTAACAAAATGAAGTTAGAGAAAATGCCCAACGTATGTGTCACTTTCATAACATACCTTCGTTACAAACACTGAGGCATATGCTTAACTGTTAAACTGGTTATATTCACGTATATTGGCAACAGTCTCCTAACTTCTTACGCATGCAAATACTAGATTCTAATACCAACTGCTGTCATCAAAATATAACAAAAATCGCAAGCCTTAATCTTCTTACTGGTCCGTGTTTCAAGTTGTTTTATTATATAGGGTGAATGATTCCTGTTTTCGGCAGCCAATATAGCCGTAAAACTGTGTATATCCATGTAAAGCGTGTGGAACTGTGAGTTTAAGCTCTCGGTCTCTTGTGAGTGTAAATATTTACCGAAGTGCGCGCCTCACGATATAACTTCTATAAGAGCAGGCATCACCTGCACCACACATGGTGCGAACTGGCGCTCTAGCCAGTCGCGTTCTGAAATCAAATAGCCAGGTACAAGTTAAAAAAAGTTCCAACTGTTTCAGCTTATGTTTAAAACTTATGACTGACAACACACTGAATTGTCATTGTTCATATTTTTGATTCGTTACGTTCGTTGTAGATTATTTTCTTTGAATATAATATGTTTGAAATTAGATGTGTAATGGAAAACGTATTGTAAACAGCTTTTACCCTTTAAAGACGAAGCGTATCTGTTTTATATAAGGACTCAGTCCGTACCGCGCTGTAAACACTCTCCACTTCGGTTATAAAAACCAATCTCTTAATGTTTTATAAGGCAAAAGTTGCTGTTTGTTCTGAGAGCCGTACAAAACACATAAACGCAATGTGGGAACCACGTAGAATTTTCTTAATGTTAAACCTGGTGGTACGTAAAGTTACCGCTAGGCTTCAAAAGGCTAAGAATGATCTCCCGTTACACTGAAAATACTGCCTTGAATGATCACGTGGCTCTTACATCTAAACAATACTATGGATGCCTATATTTTCACGTCTACTCTCCAGAAGCGAAGAACAATAACTGATACGGTCACAACTAATAACACTTTAAAAACGAAGCAAAATTCAAATACTCTGGAACATCAGTAACAAACGAAAGTTAAATGATAGTCTCCCAGCTTTTGACATCGTGTAAGATTATAAATTGACACCAATGTTTCGGGAAAACGTGCTTCTATATCCCTATTTATAGACTCCGGCTGCAACTACTGTTGAAGTGTGACCTATCCTACATCACATCCTACATAATATTGACTTTTCAGTGTGAATTCTGGTAGATATCCAGAATGGAGGCAGTGATTGGATGAAGGCTACGAAACCGTCGTGCGTTCCTTAATAAGAGTGTTTGTGTTACAGTGCGACCACCGTCTGTTACCGGTCTGCACGACATATCGCTGAGACCGAAAGAAAAGCTGAAGCATGTGTGTCGAGTCAAAGGAAACCCGCTGCCGGCGGTGTTTTGGTACAAAGATGGCGTCCGGGTACAACCTTCCAGAAAAATTAGGATACATACAAAGAAGTAAGTAAGGTTAGCAGATTGTAAATGCATGTTCTAGATTATCCGTTTATTCATGAACATCAAAATGCCAGCCACCTCAAATACTGGATTATTATTATTATTATTATTATTATTATTATTATTACATCAACAGCACCACCAACGTCATCAACTACAAAGAAATGTCGACTCTGATTCTATAAATAACTGCCTACACCCAGGACAATGACGGTATGACAAGTTTATGTTCACGGTAGAAACAAATATACACCTTTGTTTCAGTTTTAGATATATGGAAATATATCGAAATATACGTACAGAGAAACCCTAAAATTTTAGCTGTAAGTAAGCATAACATGTCGCTTCACACCGCCCTATAATGTGCACTACTTCGAAAACCATCAGAACTTATTGATGACTTCAAAATATAGTATAAAAATATGCCAGTAAGTTAAATGAGAGACATTAAATTTACCTCATATCAATACCCCATTCATACACACATTTACAGTTCATATTTTTTTTTCTGAATAATAAAAGTTTTCACGTAACCGTGGGTTACTGATATGCGCTCATTATTTGAGTTTGCCTGTGCAAGGTCTATGAAATTTACACGACTCGTATTTTGATAAACCCTGCTATCCCTGCTAACTTCGTCTCATGTCAGCATAAATACGCCTACATGCAAGTTCATAGTACAGTGTATGTTAAAATTTCACGCTTGCACGTGAAATAGTATCTAGAAGAAAGCTGAACACATCATATGTGTGTATCGTACATTATTTTTAAAATATACCAGAGGGGGCAACTTAAAATCCACTGAATCCGTAACATGAAAACTAAATACCAATATACGCTGTGTAACATCCAGAAGAGAGACGACCTCAACTACGCCGCGGCGGAAGCCTGAAATTAACGACTGATAATATGTATAAATTTCCAAGTCATGAAAACGTAAAAGGATAGCGTACAAGACTTCGAAAGAAAATGTGATAAAACACCATGTGCAGTAGGAGATGAAACACAAGTACTGTTCTTACATGACGAGTGTGAGTACAAATGCTAGCTGTCGGTTGGGTTCAGAAAATGTGATAAAACACCATGTGCAGTAGGAGGTGAAACACAAGTACAGTCCTTAAGTGACGAGTGTGAGTACAAATGCTAGCTGTAGGTTAGGTTCACAGTACAAACAGCCCCATGTCTATGGGGAACAGAAGTAAATTTTCAAAAAAAAAAAAAATAAACCATCAAATGCTAAGACGCTTCTACAATTCAACATCACACGTTCTAAAACAACACAAAGGGTTTAGATTACGTCGCCTGAACATACAGCAACACGAAACAATTTGCGTCTGTTCCTGATACACGTTTCGTAAATTACGGTCTTTTGGTACACAACAACATGCATCAACATTTCGGAGGATCCTGCAGCCTCCATCTTCAGAGAGGAATGAAGCTTTATTTGTAGTCACTAGAATAAACTCAACATTTTTTACATACTTCGAATATGTGAAGTTCAAATACATTCGAACTCGGTTATAACGTCATGAAAGACACTGTATTGTTATATACGAGTGTTCTTATAACCGAGTAGTATAATGTTATGGTTAACAGTGGCGAATTAATTGGTACTGCAAAATATCTGACGCTATAAACGAGATGTCGTATAAACCATGTCGTTATAACAGGGTTCGACTGTACAGTATTGGAAACAGGGGCAATAAATCAGAAGTATGAGATATTTTTCTCATGCAGATTGCTAAGAAAATTCCTACGAGTAACGCCATGTAGGTCAGTAAACAGGTACCAATACTTGTACAAAAACTACTGGCTACATATCCAAGACAGAAGAGCAAGTGTTCAGCCCTGAAGATGGAAGCACCATTTCCGCCAAAAAGTACCCCAACTACCGAACACAGAGCACGGTGTTTGCTGCAGAAGGCAGTAGTCATACAAGTATTCATGAAAAAAAAAATTAAGAGGAGATAATATTCCGGAAATGCTACCACCCGTCAGAATCAGGGGGCGAAGAAAACGTATGCATATTTGAGTTACTTAACACAACTGTCAAATTACTGACATCACACACCGTCGCCAATAGACGAATGAATACGAAGCGTTGGTAGGATGATAACGACATGGGACAACTGAAGTACTCGGTGACAAACCTGTCCCAGTGCCATTATGTCCAACAAAACACACAGAATGGTCCTCCCCGGTAAGACGCCGGCGACGAAGGGCCTGAGCCATGGTACGGATACTTTGCAACTAGGAGTGAGGAGGTAATGGCAGAACTGTGACAACTGCATATTGACCCTTTAAAGACGAAGCGTATCTGTTTCATATAAGGACTGAGTGCATACCGCGCAGTAAACACTGTCCACTTCGGTTATAAAAACCAATCTCTTAATGTTTTATAAGGCAAAAGTTGCTGTTTGCTCTGAGATCCGTACAAAACACATAAGCGCAATGTGGGCACCACGTAGAATTTTTTAATGTTAAACCTGGTGGTACGTAAAGTTACCGCTAGGCTTTAAAAGGTTAAGGAACTTTATAATTTGTTCTCTTCGCCAAATACCACGAGATAGATCAAAGAAAAACTAACGTGGCATCTAGCATGATTTGGAGATACGAAATGCAAAATAAATTCTGGACCGAAAAACTGAAGGTAACAGGTCACTTCAAAGACACAGGCGTAGGTCAGGGGATAATATTCAAATGGATCTTAAAAACATTGTATGTGGGTGTTGATTGAATTGAAGTGGTTCACTATAAGTCCACTGGCGGTTCTTGTGAACATGGCAAGGCATTCATGGGTTGTAGGAAAGGTTGGGAACTTCCTAATGAACTTCGTGTCTATAAATTTCTCTAGGATTCTTTTCCTTGGAATTAGGTCAACTTGGTCTATTATCTTCGTCGTGTCCGTCTGTTTGTATGTAACAATCACATCTATCGACGAACGGATTTTGACGAAATTTGATCTCTGTAGTCCTTAGTAAAATAAGACATAACTAGGTTCGAATGGAAAATGTCCCGACTTCCGAAGACTGGTGACCAGCACACAGGTGGAATGTTCAAGTCCACTCAAGCGCTGAAGCCTCTGGTTTGTTTTTTAGAGGCAGCCGGAACACTGACCACCCTGTCTGAGGGTTTTTGTGGCCACCCTCAGACCGCCGCCCAAAAGCCCAAACCACATCACTCCTATGACCGATTTCGATCACATGATATATAATTCATTATCCAGTGCCAACCAGTCATTCCACACTGCACAGTCTAGGTTACTAACAGCGTCGTTAAATAAAGTATAAATACAAATAAAAACAAAAATGAACAATCGATAAGAGAATACATGTTCCACGGTGATCTCAAACGCTTCTGAAAATGGTACCCAGAAATACTCGGTGCCTAGCGCCACAGCGGTTCATAATGTTGGTTTTGGTTGTTGAAAATATATAAAAGCTTTAGATGTGTAAAAGCAGACACTGACAAAAAACAAATAAGCGTTCCAAACTGTGGTAGCCTGTAAGATGTTTTCACAACGAATGGGCACCTGAAGGCCGAATTTTACTAGCCCTGTGCCATAAGTGGTTTAAAATAAACCATGTTATTTGGAAGACAGCTTCAGAGTACACGCTGCACCCATCTGGCACCGAGGTTAAAGAAAGAGTAGAGCTACATCTCTATCCCTCATTGGCCTTTATGGCCTGTTACAGGGTGTACTGTATCTTTATAATGTGTAAATGCAATTTTAATCATTAAATTAGAAAATGGAGTATGACAAGGTGTATTTCTACATTAATAGAAGTACTGTACATTATCAGACCACTGCCGCGTACACACAAATCCACGATCGATTCACGTCAGGATATGCTGGTACACATGTGTGTAAACTAAGATCCGTAGAGATGTCGGCAGTTTTGGAAGGTGTCCCAGGTGCACACAGTTTCGAAAGGAGGAGTGCGCTGTTGAAGCTCAACAATAAAAATAAGAGGCTAAGAGTGGTGACACTGAGAAGTTTAGACTCAGGAGTGGGCAGATAAACGGGATTAGCTAAGGGACTAGAAAAAGTAACACTCACTCCTCCATCTGGATGTGTCGCTCATTCAGTTAACACAGGAGACGCTCCGAAAATAGAGCATTGGCGTTTCATGTCACCAGGTCTCAGTCGTACCAGATACTGTACTACTCGCTTTCAAAAACATCAATTCAACATGTCACCAGGTCTCAGTCGTACCAGATACTGTACTACTCGCTTTCAAAAACATCAACTCAACATGTCACCACGTCTCAGTCGTACGAAATACTGTACTACTCGCTTTCAAAAACATCAACTCAACATGTCACCACGTCTCAGTCGTACCAAATACTCTACTACTCGCTTTCAAAAACATCAACTCAACATGTCACCAGGTCTCAGTCGTACGAAATACTCTACTACTCGCTTTCAAAAACATCAACTCAACATATCGCCAAGGGATCCCCAAACACCATGTATCCAATGCTTTGTATAATGCGAAACTAGGAGGATCGGTCACAATATAAGTTTACATTGCCTACATTTTCGGTTATTTATTTTAAACTCTAATGAGAACACTTAAGATGCAACTGCACTGACATCTTACTCATTTTCCACGTAGTTTTCGCCACAACTGAGACATTTACCGCATTATGGAATAAAGTTTCTTTTCTCCTTTCATATCAGTCAATATCCGTTGTCATCAGCCATCGCGTCACCACACTTTGCACCTCGCAAATATCTTTAAACTTTTAAAGCCTAGCGGTAACTTTACGTACCACCAGGTTTAACATTCAAAAATTCTACATGGTGTTCACATTGCATTTATGTGTTTTATGTATATCTAAGAACGAACAACTTTTGCCTTATAAAACTTTAACAGATTGGTTTTTATAACGGAGGTGACAGTGTTTACTGCGCGGTATGCACTGGGTCCTTATACAAAACAGAAAACGTTTCGTATTTAAACGGTAAGTATGTTTCAGCGCTGGAAACAAGAATAATCACATCACAAATCCCCTGATATAACGACAATTAGAGTAGCTGCTTTAGCTGCAAAATTACACGCAATGTAAACTTATTTTGTCACAGAATCTAGTATTCTGCTCAAATAACACCGTCGAACTCGGTTATAACGTCATGAAAAGGGACCGAATTTTCTGTGTCGTTATAACCGAAGTGCGTAATGGTACGGTTAACAGTGGCTGATTTCTTGTAGCCACAGAATATCTGATTCTATTAGCGAGGTGTCGTTACAACCGAGGAGTGTAATGTCATGGTTAACAGTGACTAAATTATTGGAGCCAAAGAATACCTGATTTTTTTAAGCGATGTGTCGTTATAACCGGGTTCGACTGTATTTCAGAGAAAAATTAATACTGGACCCCACTGACATGGAGGCAGTAAGATTCGTAAAGGTAATATGGCCTCTGTTCTTATGTACAGGTAAAGACAAAGTTGTGCCCTTGCACGCCATGGAGGCGTTTTATTACAGATACAAAAACGGAAGTTGGACGATCAGAGAAAAATGACTCAAACAGTTTTGTGTTTAGGCATGGATCCAAGGTTTCTTATCCTCAGTAAGGTAGAAGGAAAATCTACACTACTCTAAACACACATAAAGCTTCGGCCCGAAAGGCAAATCAGCTCAAATGTCATGTCTGTAACAGACACCAACAGAAGAGACACATATTCGTATGGCTTGATGGACGTACATAAATGCTGCTGCCCTTACGACTAACAGCAGTTAAAGTAGAGCGGAACAGCCTACATCCTGGCTCTAAACTTCTGTAATGTGGTGTGCAATGTAAGAACCTGTATTAAACGGAAGACGAGTTGTGTGAAATTCAGTTACCGGCCGGTCTGATTTAACCTTTTAAAGCCTAGCGGTAACTTTACATACGACCAGGTTTAACATTAAAAAATTCTACGTGGTGCCCACATTGCGTTTATGTGTTTTGTACGGATCTCAGAACAAACAGCAACTTTTGCCTTATAAAACATTAAGAGTCTGGTTTTTATAACCGAAGTGGAGAGTGTTTACAGCGCGGTACGCACTGAGTCCTTATATGAAACAGATACGCTTCGTCTTTAAAGTGTTAAATAAGACTATTTATCAACACATGTTATTTAATCGCTTCACAAACAAAATACAGGCCAAATTTTATTTTGTTTTATTTTATGCAACGTATTATTTGTCCAAACTGGATGCCGAACTGCATCTCATGTTCACATATCAGAACATACTTGAATACTACGGACTACTTTTTAGCAGAAAATTAAGAAAAGCAATGTTGCATGAAGACACTAGAAAGTAGCACTAGACAAAGTACGATTGTCCTTAACACTACTCAGAGGTGACACGTCAGCTTCACTGTTCCGGTCGTTTCACCATAAGAAATTTACATGTTTCAGCTCTGTTAAAAGTTGGAGACACGAAGTGCATTACAAGGTTACGGCAGCCTACTTTATATCAATTACCTGCATATTTACGTGTAACAGTGATAATGCTTACCACTGTCACAACAAGAAATGTGCAGAGTGAAGGTGTTTTTACTCAGTGATAGGTATTTGAGACAATGGATGCACTAATTTCCTCCACAATTCGTATTCTAAAGACATCTTGACATCATTCAAACATAAATGGCCACCACGTGAAAGCAGGAAAAGAATCCAGGCCCAAACACCCTTCTCATCAGTGTGATACAAACAATAGACAAGAGTCCGTACTTAACCTTTATCCTGCTAATGTGGAATATATGGTGAGCTGCTAATAATGCCAGCACAACTCGGCTACCGACTAGGCCCTTAAGGGCTACCAACTAGGCCCTTAAAGGGCCTAGTTGTTAGCCCAGTAAGTGTGCGCAAGCAGATATGACATAGGACGTCTTTCACGATTGATTCAGTGTTGAGACATTATGCACAGAGAAAGAGAGAGAGAGAGAGAGAGACAAAGAGGCTCCTTTCAGCGTTGCCAAATGTAGGTCACCAAATATTACACATCAGTGGTGCTGGCGTTATTAGCAGCTCACCATATATTCCACATTAGCAGGATAAAGGTTAAATATGACTGTCGAGAAGAAACAAATGTCAGCAACTAGATAACTTCTAACCAGTGTAAGGAGCATCAAAAGACACGATCAGTATCTAAATAATACCAAATACATCAGAATGAGAGAAATAAGGGACACGAGTCACCGCCCTAACACCCATTGCATTGGTTTGAAAGCAACAGGAGACAAGAGTCACCGCCCTAACACCAACTGCGTCAGTGTGGAAGCAACAGGAGACAAGAGTCACCGCCCTAACACCCATTGCATCAGTGTGGAAGCAACAGGAGACAAGAGTCACCGCTCTAACACCCATTGCATCAGTGTGGAAGCAACTAGAAACAAGAGTCACCGCCCTAACACCAACTGCATCAGTGTGAAAACAAGAGACAAGAGTCACCGCCCAAACACCCATTGCATCAGTGTGGAAGCAAAAAGAGATGAGAGTTAACACCAAAATACTCTCCACACCAGTGTCAAACAGAGACAAGAGATAGCACCTACAAAAACGTTTCCAAGTTGAAATAAACTACAGAACTCGAAGGCGGCCAAAGTGTCGCTGATGTTTACCTGTCTCCTGCCAGCCTAACCTTGACTTGATTTCAAAACTTAACCAACAAAAGCAACATGTCTTAAAGTTCTTTAATTAATGCCTTCCGTCATGACACACGAATATAAATATACAATAGACAGCGGTAAGTTTAACAGGCCTATTATCTACACAGCTAACACATCCATGGCTACATTTAGCCATAAGTTCTGGCTACACACAAAAATTAACAGGTAAACCATTTCTATACAAAAATGAGTCAACGTACCGCGCCAGCTGTCGTATAATAACAACAGATCTGAACTTTTATAAATTGATCTATGCGAATTACTTAAGAAGTTAAAATTACAGTTGATATTATAATTTGCAAAATGTAATTACGGGAACCCCTAGTGTCACCCAATAATTATTTTTTGACTCTGTGACACTCATTATTTACACAATTTATTGTTTTGTATTCCATTCTATAGTCGTTACAGCAGTACACCACCTTATATGAACCTCGTCTTTAGTCTTGTCGTTTCCAGAGCTTGTGTTACTTCGCGGTTAATCAGGTAGAGGTTTTGGTCTTCTTGCTGAATCAAACTTTTTAACTCCCTAATCCCCACCAGGAATGATAGAGGCATCTTTAACACAAAAAGACAAATGTCAAAGTAAATTCACCACGGTTTGCAGAATACGCAGCATATGACTTAATCCAAAATTAATCAGAAATGCAGAATAGCGGCATATTTTAAGTTATATGTCCGGCAAATATCCAGCGCGGCAGGGATGAATCAGTAAAACCAAGTCATACCCCATTTGAATATGCAACAGCAGACGCAGCCTTTCGTATTTGATTATGGCATTGTTATCATTTTTTGCTGCAGTGATATGCCTATGGACATTCTTAAATACTATTCACGCACGCTTGAACGGTAACCAGAAATAACACGATTTTGTGTAGAATGCTTGAACAAGAGTAATTCTCTTTCAAACACACTCGTATAAGCATAACGCACATTACTGCAAGTGCTGCGTCGCGGACAAACACTCACGGTTGCAACTTGGTTGAAGCAAAAATAAACAAGGGCACTGGTTTTGGTAAAGCATTGCTTCAAATCCATCACAGTGACATGATCCATGCCTCAAAACTAATTTCCGCATCTGAACCGATTCTATTCTTTCTTATAAACTGTAGACTGCGTATGCTCCTCATGTCAATACTTTCTATAGCTAATATACAAACCAGTGAGGCAGTCCCTTGAAGTCATTAATCTCCAGTGACTTTCGACTTAACGATGCACAATTCAGCTTCAAGGCGAATGATAAATTGCCCATGTTTTATGCCTCTCCGTTGTCTCCTATGCTCTTTCACTCTTTCCATCTTCCTTTATTTCCTGCATCCTGCCTAACCTTTCTTTCTCTCCCTGTATCTTTCTCTGTCACATTACTTATTTCCTTCCTTCTTAAACTGCTGACAAATTCTTTGAAAACGTGGCAGAGTTACATTAAATTGTAATGGCATTAACCCCCTAACGTCCCAGACTAATCTGAACTATGGGGCCACGTGTCGCATTTAAAAACCCAGCTCCTACTGCAGAGAGAACAAACTGCGTCTCGATATTTAAGGTTCTCATAGCAGTCTTGCTGAAGACTCAAGTTTTCTGAGACGTGACGAGATGTTGCCGCTGGGTGAGTAGTTTCCGACGTTTCGAGGCATTATAGTGCGTACCTCTTTATGTTCAAGCACTCTGCCTGAACCTAAAGATGTAGCCTACGAGAGAAACTTCGCTGACGAGGGTCATGCTTTTCTGCTGAGAATTAGAAAGCGTATACTTTATTATGTCTCTTTCATTCCTGATTAAATAACAGGCGTAATAAATTCACGCACGACAACCCTTTTTTATAACTTAACATTCGCTCAGCTAGCCAAGAAATGCACCGCCTCTTATGGAACGAGAAGGTTCATTACCATTTTGGCAACAGCATGCCATTGAACTCTACCCTTAGCCTGTTTAATCCAACACACACTTTCCACAATCCACTACTTTAAGATTCATTTCAATGTTACCATGCCATCCATTTTTGTCCCTTCCAAAGTAATTTCTTCCCTTCATGTTTACTGACCAAAACGTTCTGTGCGTTTTTCACCTGTGCCGTTGGTGTTACATTCTTCCGATCTCTTATCCTCCTTGATCCTATCAACCTAACGATACCTGATGCAGAATAAAACTTACGTTTCTCATCACGAAATTTTCTTAAGTCTCCCGTTACTTCCTCCGTGTTACGTCCAAACAACAACTCTTGTCTTCAAAACATTTTCAAAAACATCTTTCCTACTAAGAATATTTCAGATTCACGAACCAGAAACAGAAGATGGCTTCTTGTCCCAACACCAGAAATTCAAATATATATTTCTATAGAACTGCGTCTGATAGCTTCTGGCAACCAGCTTTTTTTCTGTAAGACACGTCTCTTCGCTCGGCATATGGAACTGTGACGAATAATATTGGAATACTTAGTAACAGAGGTAATTTGGCACAGCACAAGGCAAGACCTGACCATTGCCAATCCTTGACTCAATTCTAAGGTTATGTATGGACACTTATCTCATAGCCATCACACCTAATGCTGTATCCACACTTTTGTTGCGAGGTCAGAGGGAAATGAGAAGGTTGGAAATGACTAACTCAGTGAACAGATATGCAACTGGCTTCATTGTACACGCCCGCCACAACAAATTGTTTATGGTGTGATAACGAGAGAATTCAAAATTTCGACATTTAGATGACCGTAAAAGAAAACAGAAATGATCACTACAGTCAAAATGATACAGCAGTTCAATTGTATCAGTGTAAAACTGGTTATTTTAATGTGTGCCATCCCGTTGTGTGTTATTACTAAAATTATAGGGACAAAAATAGCCGTACAGCACAACTTCAAAATTCGTTCAAGGTGTTTACTCAAGTATCACATTTTACACGACATGTTTCGGCATTACTTTTATGCCATCCTCAGGCGTGTCTTTAGTACCTTTCTATACAGGTCGTTACAGCAATGTCATATACACTGAGTGAGACGTAACTGATATAAACATGTATAATAATTGTAAGTCAATTATTATATCATGGTTTTAAAATGAAATCCCCAAAATAATACATATTGAGGTTCCAATGCTAAAAATTTTAAAATAACGTTGTGTTAAAACTGGAAACATATAGTTAATTTGGTATAGATATGTGCAGAAATATCCGAAACTTTCATTTTTATAAATTTAATATGTTCCATGACCGTGCACTATATTATACAGAAAACATTAATCACCAACAAATGCACAAAAAACATTAATCACCAACAAATGCACAAAGAGTTTTTTCATCAATTGTAACACACTCCTACTTTAAAAAGCAGAGCCCTCTTAATACGAGTATAATATCATTAACCATGGAAACCCGTGCTGTGACCTCACTCACAAACCAATCTCCATCGCTACCATAAAAACCTGAGATGTGACGTCATTCACAAGCCACGCTCTATCGTAACCATCGAAGCCCGCTAGCAATGGGAACCCGGGTGTGACTCAACCACAAACCTTCACCTTGGTAACCCGGGTGTGACTCATCACACCCGGGTGTGTACACAATCACAAACCTGTCACTTCATCAAATTATGAAATGCCAGCAAGGCGTTCGCTATCGCACCCCTGTCAGTCTCTCTGCATATCTTAGCAACAAATTTGGAACAGATACACTTCGACTGTTATGTTCAGGTCGTCAACTGTTTCTTCGGCCCCCACCTCGTACCTCATAGAGAAAACAATCCGTCTTTATTATAAAGATCAATCACATAAATGTATACGTCTTCATGTAAAGTGACTACTATTTTTTCCAATGCACATCAAACTTGTATTTTCTCGACACATTTTAGTAGATTTGGCCAATACAAAATTTCAAGAAAATCCGTCTAGCAGGAGCCGTGTTGTTGCATAAGGACGGACGCACAGACAATTGTGACAAAGGTAACGATCGCTTTTCGCATTTTCTCACAAACAAGGTTAGTGACACAGGCGACAATCAGCTTATACTATTGTAAATAACTGAAGATTTTACTTTGTTTCTATGGCAAAGAAGTGTTACGTCACTCACAAACCTAAGCACTGTTGTAACCGTAGAAAACCCCGTGACCATGGAAAAGAAACTCATAATCAAGCTCTTTGGCAACCATGCGAACCCGGTAATCATATATATATATATATATATATATATATATATATATACACATATGTATACATGATAATATACATATATTCATACAACCTGGAGGTCCTAACTCCACGACAAGTTAACACTTTGCTTCTTAGACATAAAACTCTTCCGTTTAAAAGCCTCCGTTTTCTGTCTAGTTGATAAGAGACCGTGATCTAATTTCATTCCTTGGCAGCCATTTAATAGACATTTATAAGCGACCTATTTCCACTGAGGTTTCTTGCTTGGCAACCACTTAATGCATGTTATAGGCCTAGGCTCCGTTGCGTTGTATGGAAGCCTCTCAACGTATCAATGAATATGCGACGCCCGCCGGCAAACAATACAGTACAGGCCAGCGAGAACATAATTAGCCTCATAAAATTTTCAAACAAGTCATTTTATTAGGTTACTACTTTACTTTAAGAGAAACTAATTCCTTAAAACAGAGTCACGCCTGAAAAGCTAACAGTTCCTCAGCCAGTCAAGAAATTCCCCGCATTTTATGGAAACCGAAGGTTCATTACCGCACTCACCAAAGCCCGCCACCCAGGTGCACACCCACAATTTTTCCTTTCGGGGGGGAGGGGGGGGAGGGGCTGACTCTGAAGCTATATATAAGTTATACTTGATTTTAGAAATTATGTTATAAAAATCATGTTGTAAGTACAACATAGCACTGCCTGCAACTGCATTTATATACATACGAATATAACTACATATTCCACGACTCAATCACAGTGTCCTATCGTCTTGTTTTTTAATTTTATTAACTTATTTTTCAAAATTGTAATGTACTAGTCATCAGCCGAATTTAGTGGTTGATTTCAGCTGAGGGAAACCACGTAAAACTCTTGATATCGTGACATGTACAAAATCTGCGTTTTTAAAATTTCGGTTTTGGGGGTTTGTGGGGCTGCAGCCCGGCAGCCCCCCCTCGGGTGCGCCCCAGCCGCCACCTGTCCCTATCCTAAGCCAAATCAACCCAGTCCATGTTCCATCCCACTTCTTGAAGATCCATTTTAATATTATCCTCCCATCTACGCCTAGGTCTTCCATGTGGTAGTGGTAGTGATACGTGGGCCCCTGTCAACACGGCATGGCGCATCCTCAGGTTGTGGATAGAGGAATAACCTCCAGATGTGAAGGGTAGCTGCGAATATATTAAATAAGCAGTCGCGGACAGCCAACAAGGGGTGGTCCTCGAGCTTCGGTGACGGGTTTGGTGCTAACAACTCATCACCGTAAAAAAATACCATGCAACACATTCACAAGGCCCCAGACTTCGGACTGGTCCTTTGGCGGGACGTAAATTTAAAAGGAAGGTGGATGAAAAACGGGCGATTTCGCAATCTGAACGTACATTCCTGAGCAACTGGTAAACTCCTGCACTAGTAGCGAATTCTAGTTAATTTCAGTTTGAATAAACATATTTGTGTTGGTACAAGAGAAACAGCGCCCTCCAATGTGTACCAGGGCTCTTCCCGAGGGTAAAGCGGCCGGGGCGTCGCGTTAACCAGCCACCCGCATCTAGCGCCGACATTAGGACAGAGAAGAGCTACGCCTCTATTCCCCCTCTGTGCCCTCATGGCACATGACAGGTAGAACTTCACCTTGCACAAGAGAAATGCCTTACGCAGATTATATTCTGAAACATTACATCAATTTAAGTTTGTATGTATGCCTACCCTCTCCAACAATAAATTTCACTAGTCTTTTTTTTTTTAAATTTCAATCTCCATATAGGACACACTTTACGCTGCACATTTCAACTCACAGTCAGTTATTTCTTGCTTTATTGACTGACATCTTCTTTCCTCCACACGATATGGAGCGTCGAATGAGGAAGTCATTAAAAATGAAGCACAAGGTAGCTTGTCGCAAGAACCAACCGTGGCATTATTTGAGATTTCTTCGTAGACACTGAGAATTTAAAAGCTTCGGTCACGAAAGTTGGTGCGTGGATCGACTCAAACGCAGAACCTTCCACCACGAAGCACTGCAACGCAGCGTCCGGTCTAACGCGACGCTGTGGTGGCATAGTTGCAGCTGGCTGTAGTAAAGCGTTAATTACCCGGTGCATGTAACGTATATAGAAAGTCTGGCACGTGTTGCGGGCAAGTGACATCTCATCTTCTCCTCAGCAGTGGGAGGCCCACATGGTTTAGGACGCGTGTGTAAGTGGGTTTAGCAGTAGATCCAGTACATTTGCTGTTATACTGCTGTAAAATTATCAAACATACGTCTGCACTAAAGAACGTGTACGGGAAAATAATACTAGGATCTGTATTCAACAGTTCAGCCTTCCGACAGGCGCATTTAATGGGACACGAATATCACAAGTTCGCTGTTGATGACCAAGCGCAAAAGACAGTCAAAATTTAACCGTATTTAATAAACTGTAACTAACTAACTAACTACACGAAACAGAGTCTTTCCTGAGACGTTAACAGGTCCTCAGCTAGTCAAGAAATTCCCCGAATTTTAAGGTACCTGAAGGTTCATTACCTCATTCACAAGTGCCTCACCATCTGTCCCTATCCTGAGCCAGATCAACCCAGTCTACGCCTCCACATCCCACTTCCTAAGATCAACTGTAATATCGTCCTCACATCTAAGCCTAGGTCTTCCAAATGGTCTCTTTCCCTTAAGTCTCTCCACCACAACCCTGTATGCACTTCTCTTGTCTCCCACGCGTGCTTTAATCAAATGAATTATTTGTAAAATAAAAAGTTACGAGTTCTCGTACCCGCATAAAATAAATTCAAAGCATTCAGCCATCTAAAATCATGAATATTTTGTCGAATCCTCAAGCTCGTGGAAAAGACGAGGTATGTAGAATTATCCGAACAAAATGAACTAAACTGAACTGGGACGTGTTACAAATAGAAGCAAGCTACGTCTGCTGCAATCTGACAAGAGTGCCAGATATAATGAAATCCAAAAGCAACACAGAAGATAACTTCAAACATGTTTTCTTCACAAGCTTTTTGTGTTTTTATTTGTTCCTTCTCACCCACACCAGCTTGATGTTAAAATAATCCACTAACCTTCACAACTGCTCAGGACAAAATTTCTTACTGGTAATATTTACCGCACAATACGAATGTTTATTACATCGAGTTTCGCATATCCCGCCATCTTCATGGAATTTCTCACCCACATTACAGTATGAACGTTATTTAACGTTTTAAAGCCTAGCGGTAACTTTACAAACCACCAGGTTTAACATTAAAAAATTCTACGTGGTGCTCACATTGCGTTTATGTGTTTTGTACGGGTCTCAGAACAAACATCAACTTTTGCCTTATAAAACATTAGGAGATTGGTTTTTGTAACCGAAGTGGAGAGTGTTTACAGCGCGGTACGCACTGAGTCCTTATATAAAACAGATACGCTTCGTCTTTAAAGGGTTAAACTTGTACACTTAAAACTTTTCGCGATAAATTTCTAGACATATGTACTTACGCACCGGCCGTTTTTACAATACGCAGTCTATATCCATACAGTTAATTCTTCCTTTATTTCCACGCATATTGTTTATATTATTATATATTTGTTCTTATTTTCCTAAGAGTTGTCAAATACTGCGTACAGACACTTACGACAGACCTACGCACGCGTCGGTTTCCCCGTGTTTTCACACAGCCAATCGTTCCGTGATTCATCAACGTGAAAATAACTTTACGATAATTGGAACAGAATGAACGGATTTCTACTAATGATGCATACTTTGGCCAAGGCAGTCAGGTATGAATGTGTGATGGATAGACGACATCACTTGTAATACATATTACACCACCAAAAGCAATCCCATTACAGGCTTGGACAGTCCCTGAGGGTTCCAGCAGGTTGAGGCTCCCAGATTTTTTGACAATTGGCACATGAAAGTGGCAAGCTTGTCAGCCATAAGCATCGGCCGCCTTTGCCCCACAGGAAATATTCCTGATGCTTATTTCTGTTAAAGGCTGAGTCGACCCCAGGGCAATAGTGCGACCGACAGGATTATGTCAATGAAAAATTCCAATGACACCATAGGGAATCGAACCAGCGACATATTCTACCACTACCCCACATTTATCACCTCACCCTGAGGCATGGGTTACCCTGGCCAGGCAGTGCCCAATTATCGTATCCTTGGTCTCTGATTTACGCGTTTCATTTCTGATCCAGCACTCGGTTGACCACACAGTAAAGATGCCATTATAAATTGTCGCCTTCTTAAGTTCCTAATCCTATTTTTCTCTTGCACTGTAACTCTGCTGGTCGGAGATATACACAGGTGTTGACAGGACGATAATATTCAATGAATATTAAAGATACAGGATGTCACGATGTGGTGTGAATTTAGCAGGCTCCAGACAGAATCCAGTGCAGGGCTCTTGTGAAAAGGCTGTTGGACTTTGGCTTCCTTAAAAGGTAAGGACTTTCCTCCTGACTACCTAAAGGATTACTGGCTTCTCTAGAAGGACTCTGCTGCAGCATGTTATATCCCGTCTGCTGCTTTTCTTTCTGGTCCTTGCCTTTCTCAAAGAACTGCTAACGTACGGTGTTTGCTGGAGATATTCTTTCTTGCACAAGAAAACACCTTGCACTTGTTTGTAAGCTTTTGATTAACGCAACACGGCAGACCTCCGTATTCGCAAGAGGTATGTGCCTGAATTGATCACAGCTGATTACGGACAGTAGTACAAAAATATATTAATCTACACATGTAAACTCTTAGTGAATTAAACCATGTCTATGCACGTCGTTTCTCTTCAAAGACTTTACAGTCTCGCTTGCATTGGTAATATAAATTAACTTTCTTCTGGGAGACGCGAATGCGCAAAAATACTGCAACAAAAAAAAGATGTTGAACGTCGCAAAATTTCGCCTGAAAAAACAGCTACGCGCGAACTGATACTGTGTGTGTCAGATAATGCGAAAAAACTCGTGATGTGTTGTTGGGAGGGCTCGAGCACGAATAACAAATTTAGAAGTACTGAGAAATCACCACTATGACGCAATACTGCAATCAACGATTTTAGTTTTGAATATTAACACGGCTTCACATGATATTTGAATTGTATCAGCATTTTGGGATAATTTTAACCCCCCCCCCCCTTACATTCAACGGGACGATTCTCAGACAGGGAACTCACCATAACAGATATGAAATAAGCACAAACCCAATCGATGTCACAGGGGATGCACCTTCAAAAGAAGGGGGGGGGGGAAAAAAGAAACCTCACCAGGTTAAAGAATTCATCCCACAGCAACTCCCTCACACAGGGGTCACTGCAACATGGAATTCACCAAGACAATTTAAGAATACGACAAGGAACTTGGAAAGTTTTGAAATCACGGGTACAAAGTACGGACAAGGGAGTAACAATTATTGATTAAAGATAAGATTCTATTTCACAAATTTAACGAGTCACTGTCCACTAATGGAGGTGAGTTTAAACATATTTCACTCACCTTGGTGAGTTCCTTGTCTGTAAGAAAACAAAACTCCTATCATGAAGGGTGACTTGGCTTGAGTTCCAAATCCTGGTGAGTTTTCTCTCTTCCTTTGTAGGTTGAGTTCCTGGTGAGTTCCATGTGACATTTGCCTTAGTGAGTTCCCTGGCTTGACGAATCCAGATTGAGATCCTTCTATAGGTAAGTTAATGCAAGGGTGAGTCCGATACAATGAGCTTATTTTGTGGGAAGTGTCGACCTCAAGAAAAGCATCAGCCTACTAAGTTGGCTGTACGTGACAGCCGGACGTGAAGTTGCATATCGCTCGCACACTCCGGCCAACAGTTTCTTCATGTCGTGACAATATGAACATCTTTACACGTCAGCATAAACACTACGATAATGTACAATGTAATTCTCATTGCAATATTAACATTATGTTCCCAAAGATCCAGTTCGCGTAAAATTTGTGCATGCCCCAACACACGCTTCTGCTTCGCGAGTCGCCTTACCTAAGTGAAGAAATCTTCTTTGTTTGGACGTTGTCCATCACCTTAATTTTAATACAGTGCTACATTTCGGAAGATTATCTTCCGGATAAGTCACTGATACGGCTATAGGAAGTACGATAGGCTATCATCGTTAACTGGTAAGTAAAAGTAGCAACGAAGTTTTCATATTATTGGCTATCCAATACGTTGCTATGGACTGCTTCTTTTCTATAATCAAACCTATCAACATGCACAGACACGCAGCTGTCGACAAAAGTGGGAGATCGGGCAAGCAGGAGTCTATATTTGGTTACAATTCTGAATTCATATTTTCATAAATCTTGCTGTGATAGCAAGGGTTCAAGCGATGTGAAAGGGGAGAAATTGCTTCTTAGGCGCATGCGCAGAGTGGTGAAAAACGCCTATTATATGCGTCATGTCTGTCCATCCGTCCGCCCGACTGTCTGCGTATATCAGCACGACTCCCACTGGACGGATTTTCGTGAAATTTGATATACGTGACTTATATGAAAATCTATCGAGAAATTCCAGATTCAGTTAAAATCAGGCACTTTGCATTGAGCCCCACGTAGGTTTCACTGATTACGGAGACACGAAATCGCCATAAATGCGCTCCCTTCGAGTGAAATGGTCTCAGGCTGTTAGAATAGGCGAGGAGGTACAAACATTATGCGAACGATCCACAGTGCTACGCTATATGCACATGGCCTTTCCTGTTATTTTGGGCGTTGCGATTTCAGGTGGCCTTTTTTTTTCGGCAAAGGCACGGGCCTATTACGTTCTAAAGTCATGTAATCACTTCACAGGCATTTCTTAATTGAAATATACTGTCTCACACAAATTCACGTATTTGATTAATCTAAACGTTAAGGCTCAACTAAGGGCTTACTCCACAGCCTAGTGTTAAAAGTGTGTAAATTTGAACCTGTGAAGGGTAAAGGTTAAAAATATAACGTTCAAATGTTGCATCTGCTAACCGAAAACGTTTCAAAGACATAATTCTTAGTTCAAGATACGGAAAACACTGTACAGATCAGTTCAGTATATTTTACCTTCTAATTTTATCTTTCCAAAAATCAATATAAACATACGTAAATTTGTATCCTGGTTTATACAGTATTGGTGAGAAGCATGGTATCTCAGTCTCAGAAAAGAACAAAGGCTGAAGGTGCTCAAGAAAAGCGTCTGTCTGAATCTAAGAAATACGGGCTAACAGCGGAGTAACAGAACCGGCACCGACATAATCCGTACTCATCATCAGATGCATTTAGGGCAATGAAATGTAGAGTTACGAACGTGCCGATATTATGCCCGCATGAAGCAACAAGAAATCCATCCAGAAATTTTGGCTGGAATGTCTGATGTAAGAAGACCGTTTGGCAGACGAAGATGCAGTTCTGAAGATGGCGTTGTGGATATTAGGCAAATAGCCGATATCCGCGCTGATATCCCGAACTGCACCTTCCAAATGCGAACTGGGTGTGTTCATCACTACATTATTCCGGAATGCAAAGCAAATTAGATGTTCAGGACGTAACAGACATAACTTACAGTTGATCTACTCATTCATTCCGTAGTCTGTCTTGCGACAGGTCGATAGTCTCTTCCAAAGCGAGCAAAGTGCATCCTCTATACAGGGCCATCCAGTGCATCCTCTTTCAATCTGCAGTAACACTCTCGTTTCCTTAAGAACATCCAGGAGCTGCGTAAGTCTTCTTCCTCGTCTTCCCATCACTTCTATAATTCCTTCTATCTTCCCGTCAAAAAAGTGTTTTATAAGGCAGTTCCTACGCAAGATATGACAAATCAAGTTACTGCCATGATTAAATTAATAAGGGATGCTAACGCTCTTTCGCAGGAGGCGGTCCACACTTGTGATTCCAAAGGTGAGGCCAGAGGACGCGGGTCTGTACCGTTGTGAAGCAAAAAGCGTCATTGGAATCGACGCTAACAGCACTGCGAGAGTAACAGTGATTTCCGACACAAGGCCAGAAAACAGTAAGTTTACATTTGGTCACTCTCAGTTCAGTTCTGCTCTACACTTACTCACTGCTGGAAATATATGCCTGATTGCGTTGCAAATTCATCCACTGTCACGTCACAGCCCCAGTTCCCTTGCACGCTACATGGTCCGGTGCCAGACAGCCCAAATCTTGTACCGCAACGGCAATGTCATATTCTAACACAAGAATCTTTCTGAATTCTCTGTATAACATTCACCTTTTCTACATACCACCGCGTGACAGATACTCTTAAATGGATATTTCAGTGAACTGCAGCGGAACCTGTAACCTGCACATGAATACAGAAGTATAATGGGGCTTCTTAAAGGCTACACAGATTGCACCTTCAATAAGTGCCTAATACAAACTTCATTTGTTAGTATATGAAAACAAAAGATAAATAAATAAATAAATAAAAGATGCACTTGCTAACAACTGTCCCAGCACTTTAAGTTTCATTTCTAAAATACGTTACAGAAAATCTGTTTATTAATTTATTGATACATTTCTTTGTTTAGTCGTTCATTCGTCCTCCCACCCACCCATCCATCCATCCACCTATTCATTTCATTTTCTTATTTATTTACATCTTTTGAAATTCTAACTGTACGCTTAAATGTGTTCACAGATCTATTCTTTTGTAGTTCTGAAGCAGTTAATTAGACATAATCCATCTGTGCTTATAAGAATATGCTGCATATATTTTAATGATTTGACAAAACAATTTCTTGTAGTAGGGGTCATGGGAGCATTAAGTTCAAATTTCCTTTATTTTAGGATCATCCAAATCCAAAGAAGTTTTCACAGATGTCAAGGAGACGAGGTGTCCTATATGGACCATGTGTGTGTGTGTGTGTGTGTGTGTGTGTGTGTGTGTGTGTGTGTGTNGTGTGTGTGTGTGTGTGTGTGTGTGTGTGTGTGTGTGTGTGTGTGTGTGTGTGTGTGTATTACTTACGTAATTTTGCTTCAAGCATTAAACTCTCATTACATAATTATACGTATAGTACGTCTATACCGACATCTGGAACTTAAGTAGTACTCATAAAACGTTACCACAACGAATAAGCAATTTAGTTGCCAGAAAAGACAGGAATAGAAAACAAGAGGCTTAAAGTTTAAGGTCTTATTTTGTACACGGCATGAACCCTGTAAAAACTGCTGTGTTTCCTCTTAGACTCGGCAGAAAGCCGGCGAACAAAATACTGTACTGCTCACTGTTTAAATAAAATATGCTACCGGGATGGATCATCTGGTGCGTTAACCCCGCACCGGGCGAAGGATCAAGTCAGTACCAAGGCATGTAAGAGGTTGCTTGTACCCTGTCTGCAGAATAAAATACGTTGTGATCTGAAGATAAATGAGGTTCATGTTGAGGAACGTCGTCGCGGCGCTGTCGTATGGTGCTCCAGGCAGACCGCCGCCACTCTATAATCCCTCCCACACCAGTAAAGCACCCCATGTCAGATTCTCAAGAGTAACGTCATCAGCATTCAATACGGGGATCGCGGAATCCCCAGCCGCCATAGTGACGGGCGCCACAGTTCAAGATGAGCTCCTGGTTCCCGCTAACCAGTTGTTGCGTCTTCAAGTGTGTCCTAAAGGCACCGTTTCTTCTCTATCCTCTTCAGCAGCCCAATTTGCAAGGTGCTAAGCATGCAACTTAAACTCTACCTCACACAGCCTATCCCACCTTCTTCCCCCCCCCCCCTCCTGCTTCCTATTCCTTTTCAAACTACTGCCTTTACTACTCTATCTCTCAGTTCTCCATCTATGATTGCTTCCTCTATCCAATTCTTTATAGCTCCCTAATTTACCTCCCATCTCCCTCCACCTGTTGTTTTTTACTCCGTATGTTCGTTACACGTTCTCTTTATTCACTTCCTTTTAGTTCCATAATTTTTTTCTCTCACCCCTCTCATTTTATCCACTCTCCTTGCTTCTGTTTTCTATCAGATGCTTTCCTCTTGCTTTATTATTCTATTCCTTAAGCTCATCCCTTTTGTATTCTTTCTCTCATCCTTTCTGCCCTATCCTGTAGTTTTCCTCTTATTTGTCTTTCTTCCATCCCACTCTATGTCCTTATTTGCCCTTTTCCTCTTCTCATTCTATCTGATTTTATTCCTCCTTACTCTAATTTCCTGTTGCTTATTTTTCCCTTTATCCTCTTTCTCTTAATGATTTTTCTCTTGCTATTCCGGTCTCTACTCCCTACACCAACCTCAGCTTTCTATTCCACCTTCAACATCGTCTAGTTGTGTTCACACGTTCCCGTCCACTGCCCATGTTATTCCTTCCCAGCTCCCTGTTTCCGTTTCCTCTGTGTCCGACTTTCTTACTTCAACTACGCAGCCAGTAGGCTTAACTCTCAGTTCACATGCTCCCATTTACAGAGACAGCGCACAGCAAACATGATCTAGAACACTGGCTGCGGTTATTTCCTTAACTGGAAGGCCGTGTTCTGCGTTGAGGATGTAGTAAGCAGCACACAGCGGATGCTGCACAGCTTGATGTCTACGTGGCTGAAATTTCTAATGTTTGTTCTAAATGCATTCTGCAGCTGCAAACTTTAATTGAACAGATTCGGGAAAATCTTACATTTTCTTTAATTTGTCTTGCATAAGTCGTGGTTTCTTTGATGTGGCATCAGATACTTAGAACGGAAGGTGAAATGCTAAAAATCAAGCTTATAGACTACGCCTTTTAATAATTAATTATATTATATAACCGTCTTCACAACCTGAGTATAACTTGTCATGTAAAATTTATTTAAAAATAATAAGGCAACATGTTTCGATCGCTTATGCGAGCACCACCAGACCTTATACAAGATTAAATTGAAGAAGATTTCCTGCCTATGGGATCTCAAACGGCATTACAGTAAACCATTGGTTTTTATGGTCAATGTACAATGTTAAAATAATTTTAGTTCATAAAATATAGCATTAATATAATGATATGCCGATATTTCGAATCATAAAATAAGTGATTTGAATTTTGAGGAGATGGTTTGAGGTAAACTCCTATACGCCCTTTAAATAATATTTAAAATGAGACACGACGCAAAGAAATTTTCCAGCAATGCTACCTCAAATAATGTTCACGTAACGTAGAATGAGTGTGGGGGACTGTGATCGGCACAAATCAAAGTTAATACTAATAGCGTAGCCCACCAAATCCCACATTTAACCTTTTAAAGCCTAGCGGTAACTTTACGTACCACCAGGTTTACCATTAAAAAATTCTACGTGGTGCTCACATTGCGTTTATGTGTTTTGTACGGCTCTCAGAGCAAACAGCAACTTTTGCCTTTTAAAACATTAAGAGATTGGTTTTTATAACCGAAGTGGAGAGTGTTTACAGCGCGGTACGCACTGAGCCCTTATATAAAACAGATACGCTTCGTCTTTAAAGGGTTAATCTAAAATCAGTTTAGTAGTTGACGAGGTATGAAGGCGGGAAAGCCAAGAGACGGACAAATATGGCCCCCCCCCCCCCCATGGTTCGTGATTCCAGTGACTTTATGAAATAATTGCGAAACAAATGCCAGCCTTTATTTCATCCCTTTTCCGTGTTTGCTTAGTGGCAAACTGTAGCTCATCTCTGAGATGCCGTGAGAGGTGGGTTTTCCAAACGGGTTGCAAGGCAAAGCATGACTCGAATAACAACTGCCTACACTTCTGGCCTTTGAAGCATACAGTTCCTTTAACCGTCAAAGCTACCGACACTGCATGCGTCAGTAGTTCCATGGATCAGAAGAGTCGCTCTGCTAGTGAATAAAACACACACCTTCCATGCAACCCGCCGATTAACCATTTAAAGCCTAGAGGTAACTTTACGTACCGCCAGGTTTAACATTAAAAAATTCTACGTGGTGCCCACATTGCGTTTATGTGTTTTGTACGGATCTCAGAACAAACAGCAACTTTTGCCTTATAAAACATTAAGAGATAGGTTTTTATAACCGAAGTGGAGACTGTTCACAGCGCGGTACGCACTGAGTCCTTATATAAAACAGATAAGCTTCGTCTTTAAAGGGTTAATTTGCGAAACCTGCCACAGGCCCCTCTACCCGAACAGTATTACTCCTATCCCTATCCTCAAAACCTAATACCAAACTTAACCGCGAACAAATGCATTGTCAGGTTCTGTGTAACATTTCTTAACATGCACTTTCTCACAATAAGCCGTTGTTAGTCCTTCTCTCAGCCGTCGCTGCTTGTAGAACAGTTGGCGGCCCGCGACTGCTTATTTATTATACACAGTCACACCCGTAATTGCGACGTTAATCGAGACGACGCAAGAGATGTTTGCCCATAACCGCAATGTTAAGGTGGGGAGAGTCATTACAATCAATTCTGACCATAAAAAAATCTATATACATACTTGTAAAAAAATTTTACAGAAAAAATATAAAATGACATGTGACAGTTTAAGGAGGAGGCACTTCCTACTGAACTGTAGGCAGTTCATCTGGATCATCTCCAGTTCACATGTGGCGATACACGATTCCCTGAATATGACTTGAAGAAATCAAGCGCTGAAGTCAGGAGAGGCAAAGACCTCTTCTTCTCCTCCTTCAAAACCTCCTCATAGCAAGCAATTATCCGCATAATTCCTCGTTTAGCTGCTGCTAGCTGCTCGTTCGAATCAGTGTCATCAAACACCCTGATGTCAGCTTCAATGAATCTAAGCCCCTCAGTCAAATTCGAAACCGTCACAGTCCTCTCTTTAGGCTCAGATTTCTGAGAGTTTTCAAGGGGGCCTTGCTTCGAAATTTCAAAAAGACCGTCAACTGTGAGCTTCTGATCACGGCACTTTAGCAACTCCAAGACATCTTCAGCATCGCAAGCACGAATTTTCGCGTTTGGCTTAATATAATGGTTCTGGGGCAAACGACGTAAGTGCGGCACGACGTTTAAGTCAAAGGGATGACTGTGTGTATAAAAGTCGCTAACTTATATAACTGGAGACCGTCTACTCCATCCGGCACTTGAGGGCCAGCGATTTTGTGGTGAGCAAGGGCCCACTTAACGTAGCTTAAAACCTCAAATTTCCTAACCTTGACAATTAACCTTTTAAAGCCTAGCGGTAACTTTACGTACCACCAGGTTTAACATTAAAAAATTCTACGTGGTGCCCACATTGCGTTTATGTGTTTTGTACGGATCTCAGAACAAACAGCAACTTTTGCCTTATAAAACATTAAGAGACTGGTTTTTATAACCGAAGTGGAGAGTGTTTACAGCGCGGTACGCACTGAGTCCTTATATAAAACAGATACGCTTCGTCTTTAAAGGGTTAATGTACAGCGACACGTACTAATTTGAACAATATTTCACTAAATACAAAAAAGAATTTACAGTTTCGGTGCAAAATCCCCTCCTAAAATTCGGCTGGTGTACTCGATCAAAGGTTCAGTGCACACAGCAAGATTCTCAGTTCAGAGCCCAACAAACTTGTCAGATATTAACAAACCAACAAACAAAGTTACGGATTCCTCTCGTAAAAAAAATTCTTGGCCGGCATCTAAATGAATTTCTTACTGACGATACCAAAAGGGATATTAATATTCATTACACAAACCAGACACACCCTCCCTTGCATTTTATTTCACTAGTTCCCTATAATTTGTTCCTTATGTATTATTCTGTGAATGGCACTCTCTATAAATGATTCCAATTTGACGAAGTTCGTCACATCTATTTTCTTAAATATCAGTAGTTTTTTATGTTTCGATCTTCACACAAAGTGGTCCTGCTATTAATACCTGACTCATCTTCCTACTTGCAGAAGAAAAATTCATCTTTCGAGATCATTATTCTGTGTGTGTATATGTGTGTGTGTGCGTGTGCGCGCGCGTGTGTGTGTCCATTTCAACTTTTCAACCAGTTGTTAGATTTTCACGCAACTTGGTTCGAACCTTCCCATTTCCGACTACTGTGTACCCCTCTCATATCCTCCTCATTGAGTTAACCTTTTAAAGCCTAGCGGTAACTTTACATACGACCATGTTTAACATTAAAAAATTCTACGTTGTGCCCACATTGCGTTTATGTGTTTTGTACGGATCTCAGAACAAACAGCAACTTTTGCCTTATAAAACATTAAGAGATTGGTTTTTATAACCGAAGTGGAGAGTGTTTACAGCGCGGTACGCACTGAGTCCTTATATAAAACAGATACGCTTCGTATTTAAAGGGTCAATCAACACAATAGGCTCGCAACCGGTGAAATGTGCAAATAATTCAACTCTCAGTTTTGTAATTTTGTCCATTTTTCTTTACTTCCTTTCTTACAGATCCAAATATTATTCTTGGAACTTTGTTCTATAACACCATCAATCTATGTCATTCGACTTATGGCGAGAGAAAAAGTTCCAGAAACATGCAGGCGTAAAAAATTTAAAATTGAAGTTCTGCACCACATCTTATTCTTAGGCGCGTTCGCATACTTCGGAAAAGCAATATAAAATCTACAGCTGTTAGCTTCGTCATGCCTGTCAGTCCGTCTGTCCGCATGTATAAGCACGGCTCCCACTACATACATTTTTGTGAAATTTAATATTGGAGACTTTCATTAAAATATCTTTAGAAAATTCAAATTTGATTACAATCGGCTAAACATATCGGGGTCTCCACCCGAACAGCTGAGTAAGGTATACTGCGGCCGGCGCCATAAAATCTTTATATAGAGTGTTTCTTTTTCTGCTTGACTGATAAGCGCCGGCCCGACGCTCTAGTGAGATTTTATTAGACTTTGTAAATGTTATTACCTCTGCGATCGTTTGTCTACATCCCGTCATCAACTGTTAAAACCTCCCCTACATGCGGCGTGCGACGCAACGGTGGCAGAGAGTCGGTGGGAGCGTTGGGCTGCAGCTTATCGGTCAAGCAGAAAAAAAAAGCACTCTACACAATCGCTGTCTTCGAGTGAAATGGTACCATGCTGTTAGGAGGGCCAAGGAGGTATAAAAACTAGGCGAACGCGCCAAACTGATACGTTAAATGTACCTTGTCTACCTTGTTTAGACCTTTTGGGTTAGTAAATAAGATTACAACCTGAATTGTAGCATTACAGTAAACCGATGTCAACTCCTTAATATTTAAAAAAAAGCGCCTTTTGTTAAAATTGACGGTTACCTAACACGCTTTTATGATTATACTTGTATTACTACTGAGAAGGTTTCTGTTACGATCGCATTATTCTCCGTATACAGTGCTACAATGAAGCCAGTCCCGTGAAGAAATCACAGACGGCGGTTTTACAGCAAGCACCCACGGTGTTGTGATCTAGTTAACAGAGAGAATGCAGGACCGGGGCGTGGATCTGATGTAGGACCTTAACTAAACAGTTATCACGGCAACCAAGACGCAAGCAAAATAAACCAGAGCTTCTAAGACTCCCTTCCGACTAGGTCCTGCACTCTACCGTTCAACACCAGCCACCTCTGAATCACAGCGTGGCCCCTAAACAGTGTTTGCAGGCCGAAAAGGATAAGCTACTGCTGATGAGATCCAAGCTTTCCAAAGTCACTTAAGAAGGCATGGCGGTCATAGTTTCTTCAAACTTCATAGTTTCTTAAACTATATGAAGAATAAAATTACGTTGCCACAACAATGAACTTCAGGACGCAGAGTTCTCATGTCATGTTTGACTACTAAGTTACGAGACTGCGCGCGCAGCTTCTGACCTTGACCACTGAACAGCAGGGTATATAGCCTATATGCGCTAGTTACCGCTTAAAATTCCCCCACTGGCGTGCCTAACCATGCTCCGTTACGTTGACGTAGTGTCAAGTATAAGTTTGTTTAAAAACGGATTTTTTTTTTTAGCTTGACACAAAAACTATGCAATGAATAAGCAACAAATATCTTGTTAAATGAGAAAAAGAGTTCCATCAAAACCTCCAACCTGTTACATGAGATGTATGAAGAAGGCAGCAGAGTTACTTAACCTTTTAAAGCCTAGCGGTAATTTTACGTACCACCAAGTTTAACATTAAAAAATTCTACATGGTGCCCACATTGCGTTTATGTGTTTTGTACGGATCTCAGAACAAACAGCAACTTTTGCCTTATAGCACATTAAGAGATTGGTTTTGTATAACCGAAGTGGAGAGTGTTTACAGCGCGGTACGTACTGAGTCCTTATATAAAACAGATACGCTTCGTGTTTAAAGGGTTAAAGCACTCTCACAAAATGACATCAGCTGGATGCCTCGCGGCCCTGACGGTTCGTAAGGAATGGTGCTTAGCTTCTGACGGAAATCACTACAAAGGGAATAACATGTATATACAATACTTCCAATAATAAGGTGCAGTTTTGAAACTAGTCTCCTTATTTAAAAGCCATACATCGCACAACATCTAAGTTCGCGAATGAATGGACTGAATAAGTAACGTGAAGTGCAAATTGGGAAAAGGCAATTCACACGGCAAATGAAGAGACGGGAAGGTAATATGAAACAAATATAGGAAAATTTGCCTTAACAACGTGTAATAAATAGAAACGTTTTCTGAAGAGCCCTGATATTTGCCTTACAACGGAGCAGAACCTCAGGAAATCCCAGTCAGTGTAGCCGCTGTGTCGACATGGCAGCCAAACGGGCAGCCGTGACTGGCATGCTGTGAGATTCGGTCGCCAACGGTTAACAATGTGGGTGATGTCAGGCGGTGTAACTGCCTTGCAAGTTGCCCAACTAAGGGGTTCCCCACATCAGCTACCTTCGAGTCGAAACTCTCAGACAATGGAAGAAGTCCAATTCCTGTGTCAGCTTACGTTTTACTATGTTGCCCAAGTTCTTTCACCCATTCCCACCCAAACTAGTGCCCATCTGCGGAGATCATGAAATAGCAAACGCACTCCTCCGATTAGTTGACCCTATCACATGGTCATCCGTAAGACTAGCAATTTTGAAAACACTGATAACCCTCAGTGTCAGCAGCAAAGCACGCGTTGCACTATAGAAGGGCCGGGGGGGTGGGGGAAGGCGTGACGTACGGGCGACCGAATGAGACTGCGCGGTGTCCAAAATAAACCAAGCAAGCAAACAGGCAGGCAGTCTGACATCGGTGCCAACTTAGTTAAGCCAGTTTTTATATTCAATATAGACAGACAGTCAATAGAGAAAGTTAATAAACATTTTGAGGGTCTAAGGTTCTGCCCAGTGACATTAAAGGTGACTGAAATAAATACAGTAACAAAAATACAGCCGAGCAGGTTAACTTTTAAAGCCTAGCGGTAACTTTACATACAACCAGGTTTAACATTAAAAAATTCTACGTGGTGCCCACATTGCGTTTATGTGTTTTGTACGGATCTCAGAACAAACAGCAACTTTTACCTTATAAAACATTAAGAGACTGGCTTTATAACCGAAGTGGAGAGTGTTTACAGCGCGGTACGCACTGAGTCCTTATATAAAACAGATACGCTTCGTCTTTAAAGGGTCAATGTAGCAGTGACACTCTAGAAGGGTTTTCGCGAGATGCCGGGCTAGAATGTCGATCGAGGGACCGATTACGCCTACAGAGGTTTATCGTGATTTTCCTCATTCCCTAAATACATGCGGGATAGTACCCCAATAAGGCTCCCACCACGACCACCCTTCGCCAGTCATCCTGTCATTGATGTTACATATCCACAGTTACACAGAGGGCAGCGTAACATAAATCACGAGACAATAAATAGGACTACTACTTATACCAGAGTGTAGAACAGTCCTTCGTTAGTATCTATCTGTCCATCTCTGCATGATGCTGAAGGTCCTTGCTCCATTTTGCGGGGCTTTAAATCTTGTTTATGGACACTTTTTTCGGCTCCCTGGACCAGTGTTGCACAACCTAGTTTTCGACGAGGACTAGAGTTCCGCAGAACATCGGTGAGGTTTGGGCGAGAAACAGTGGGATAAATATGTAACAGTTTAGAAATTTTAGAATATCATGAAAAATTCAAACTAATCTCTTGGAAGACAGGAAAAATACTTCATTTTTTGCAATATACATAAATAATATACACAAATAAATTTTTTCGATCATAATTGACCAGTAATCGAACTGCGCTCCCTGTTATAAACTTTTTCTCGCCCGTAAATGTTTCCGTAGTGGGAGGTTCCCCCATGTAAGAAAGGTTGGAAGACACGGCCCTGGACGAAGGATCGGCAAGGTAATTTATCACGGACGTTCATATGTCAAGCTTGCACGACAGAGATTGTTCAGACGACAGCCACCTAGGTTTCGACATCGTGTATGATTTCACATTGACAAAGACGTTTCGGAGTAGCATGTTGCCTCCATCTTCAGTGTTCAAGAAATTGGTCCAGGTACGCGCTCAACATGTTCCGCCGAACGTAGGTGTCAATACACAAACCTACGTGATGTAAAAACACAGATTTCTACATTCTTCTGCGGTCCCCAAGTAGCCGCCTCCCAATCAAGATTCTGCATGCATTTACTGGCCGAGGTAGAGGTCAAGGTCATCGTAAGATTCCTCAGTTCACTATCATGCAGAGTTTAGGAAACGTGTGGCATCACTATGCATCTCGTAAGACACACATTATTCCCAATTTAGTTCATCTTCCTCGCGTCAACAAGAGTTCCCTTAGCAGTCATTTAAAATCTATAATTTTATGCTCTTTCTCAGTGTTACGATCTAAACATAATTTTGTTCTTGGTATGCGTGCTCCTTTAATTATTTCTTATTAACATATATATAAAGCACATACAATTGTTCCTAGTCCATTGTCTTGAGATCGGAGAGAAAGAAGACTTGCGAACCACAGATTAAGAGACACTTATGTAAATTGTTTGTGTGTGTTTGCAGCGACAACGCTATGGCCACTGTACGGGGTGCCGTGTCCAGTAGAAACATACTGCCTGAATGGGGGTACGTGCTTTTATTACGAGACTGTGGGAGAGCTAGTCTGTCAGTAAGTATACACATCGAGATTCGAATACTGTATTTATGGCTAATATGTGTCTAGGAGTCCATTATATAGTTGATACCGATCAGACAATGTTCGAGTAAGGAACCCAATACATATATTTAAAACATGTCAACACGCATGAAATGTGCACATCAATGAAATCTCTATTTGTTTCTGTTACCTTCCATACATACAGCTGAAATGTTATAAATTCGTGCGCACCCCTAACCAGTGATTCACACCGTACGTAGCCTTAACTAGCAACTCAGATGTACGTAGCCTTAACTCGATACTCAGATTGTACGTGGCCTCACCTAGAAACTCAGATCATACGTAGCCTTACCTAGAAACTCAGGTCGTACTAACCTTAACTAGCAACTCAGATGTAACCTTAACTCGAGACAGATTGTACGTAGCCTCACCTAGAAATTCAGATCATACGTGGCCCTAACAAGTAACTCAGATCGTACGTAGCCTCACCTAGAAGCTCACTTCGTAAGTAGCCTTACCTAGAAACTCAGGTCGTTCGTATCCCTAACTAGTAACTCAGATCGTATGTAGCCTCACCTAGAAACTCAGATCGCACTTAGCCTCACCTAGAAACTCAGATCGTACGTAGCCTTTCCTATAAATTCAGGTCGTACGTAGTACTAACTAGTACCTAAGATCTACGTAGCCTCATCTAGAATCTCAGATCGTAAGCAGCCTCACCTAGAAAGTCAGATCACACGTGGCGCTAACTAGTAACTCAAATCCTACGCAGCCTCACCCAGAAACTCAAATCGTACGTTCCCTCACCTAGAAACTCAGATTGTATGTAGCCTTAACTAGCAATTCAGATCGTACGTAACCTGAACTCTTACTGTATCTTCGTCAAAGTGAAGCCTGTCCAAAATAATAAAATGATGGACGTGGATAGGGTAGTGTCAGTGACGAACACTTCTGTTTGTTTATTTTACTGCCCTGTGTCAACGGCTAAATTTGTGTAGCATGGAACGAGATATGGTAGGACTAGTGAGGGGTGTGGGAGGATGTGGACGGCACTGTCCGACTTTCGCCAGACAGTGATGGAAATCGCAAAGAAACGCGTGTGTCTTGGGCGAGGCTCCAACACTTTACCAGACAGAGAAAACTGGACACCCAAAGCACCACTCCTCAAGGGTTAGCGTCAAATGTAAAGCAAAAATCTTGCTACAGCTTGCTTACTGTAGCTATAGTTCTACACAAAATTTCATTCTAGAGACAACTAGAAAAATTTAATCTCTAGTAATACAATTCTCATTTACAACTAGCCTTTACTGCACACCTAACAAGGACTGTTGACACACGCGTTTCGACCCACATAAGATCATCTTGATGTCAGTACCAATACCTACATTAACCTCTTTACAGTGTTTAAACCAGCCTGTCTAACACGTACATAAAACACTGTCATTAAGCTAGTTAAAACTGAAAAAAAAATGCATAAAACTACTGCCAAGCACTGTACCCAGCGTAACTTGCCATGTATGCTACCTATAGCATGCATATTTCCGTAATCACTGGCTACTCTCACATTAGTAATCCACTCATACTTGTATCCTATATTTACACCTTTGTATGCGTCGCAATTTCACCTGTCTAATCACTTTCTACTGAAGTCACATACATGGAGTGAACACACGAAATGCAGGCGATTTCAGTGTAACACTGCCCCACAAGTAAAAAACACAGGAACAAAAACTACATGTGTTTTGATAGGGTATGTGATCACGTTCTTTTAATGTGCACTTAACGCTTTAAATGTGTTCAGTGAGGTGACTGCAAGTAGCCCAGCACATATCACATACGTACACAGGTTAAGTCCACACATTTGTAAGCATGGCTTGTGTTACTGTAGCCGCAGCAGCTTGCCTCCTGCCAGCAAGCTCGGCGCAGTGGTGGGACAATGGGAATACAAACGCGCTGATGCATCAGTCGTTGGTATTCTGTGGGTCTGTCGTCATACTATGGTCTACTGCATTCTGTAGCTCTAACACTCCTGTCGCGTCACCCTCTTGTTTTTTGCATGTTGTGGTTTGCATATGGTGTTTTATATGTTTGCGCCCCGTTGTAGTAAGAAGTAAAGGATGTTTACCAAGGAAACTTGCCAAATAACCAATATCAAAATATTATTGTTATTATATTCCGTTTGTTGTTAACTAATACAACAAACGACATGATAATGAACACAATAAAATATCTTTTTAAATGGGCAGGACATTCAGAATGCAGTGGATGAGAGACGCGTATGTACATTAACTAATATAGGATGAAGGGACGACACCATTTTGCAGGCATTACCTTAAATGACTGCCCATTACTAAGTGTGTGAACATATTTGCTCAGATCTACTTTAATACTAGATATATTCTGGTAACAGATTTCAATATGCTAAAAATTAAGTAATGTGTCGCTGATACTGCATAGGAAGAACATTTTAGAAAATACGGACTTACACATTGAAATGTTGCGACAGATGAAGGGAAATCTAACAGCGATTTAAAAAAAAGTCTGGCCATCGGACATCTGTGACTGTGATTCCCAGAACGAAAACAGAAACACACGCGCCACGGCGTGTTGTCAGACTAGCTAAACAAACTTGGCTTTAAACCTTAAACAAATTCAACTCCTTCACTAGAATTTAGACTCAGATGCCAACAGTTTCTCCAAACCTTTCTCTTATTTCCACAAAACTAAGCCAATCTGTGAAATACAACAGTGGAGAGACAAATATTATCGAGTGCTAAAAATACCTAAAACTTTACGCTTATACCTTAAGATACTGAATTGCTATTGGTGAAAGCCTGTAGTAGTGCCGCGACACAACTGCTTTCGAGAAAGTTTAAAAATTTCATTAATGATTTTTAAATATACATGGACCCTAGAACACATAAGCAGCCATACGAACCTAAGAACTTGAACATATTCATAAAAATATCTTAAGTGTTCCCTCATGGCTGCCAAGCAGGTGTTAATTCGCGCTCTTTGGGTTACACCTGTCTAGTGCCGCGGGCTTCTGACTACACGGCGTTAATGTGTTACAGTGACACGTTCGAACGCAAATAATTGTAATTAGCATTTTCCAAAAAAAAAAAATATGCCGACTGTTCGTTAGATAATTTTGTGAGACAAAATGTGTCAGTTTTATTATGTCATCTTATTTAGGTTTCTAACGCTTCCAAAATTCTCTAGCAAAATGGCTGCGACTGTCTGTTTACAAGGGCATTTTGGACTCCTTATAACAGTATAGCACATCCTTATAAGGCCTATTTACTGCATGTAATTAGAAGTAGTCCTGTTTATATGCGATATTTCATGATACGCATAGCCCTTTTTAAATCACTTTGGCGATCTAGGCGTAGATGTGAGGGTAATATTAAAATTGGTTTGCAGTAAGTAGACCATAAGGCTGTGGAGCAGATTCGACTTATGACAGGGTCAGTCTGGGTTGCACACACGCTAATGAATTTCAGGTTTCTTAAAAATAAGAGAAATTACTTCGCGAGCTTAAGTAACATTAGTCTCGCAAAACAGAATCGGTAGATTGAGTCAGACTAGTTAATATAACCAACAAGTGTAAATCTGGAAAAATAATATGCAAGCTCCGTAAGAAATACTAAAATTAAACTTACTATTTTAATTTCATAACACTTCAGACTGTACAATCATTAGGAAATGTGGCTGATTTAAGATCACCGTACCCATACGAGGAGAATGACAGCACGTATTCGTGTAAAATAATCCTACGTAAGATCATTTTCAAATATCACACGTAATTTTGCTGAATTCTTCGGTTATTCTTTTGGATAGAAGTTGGCGAGGGCGAAAGCTAAAGAATGATCTGTTCTAATACTTCCTGTGTTTTCTCTCTTACAGATGCGCCGACGGCTACAAGGGCCAGCGATGTGAGAACAAAGCCGTCTTCAACCGTGGGAGTATGTATAGGCCTAAGTTCTGTAACGTAGTAGGCTTCTTATCCTCGTTTTATTGCTAAAGTATAAAAATATAATGAAAACTGAACAAAAACCAAAGATTATTTTAAAATACTCGCGGCGCAAAATGTCTTCGTCGCTGATACGTTTTCCTAAAGTTGCTCTCAATACTTAACTGTTGCTACTGATTGTTTTATATGAAAACAATTCTCCAGTTGAGCCTGTAGCTTTATATGATTTATTTATTTTTAATTAATGATGACCAAAACTTATACTTCCATCCAACTCACAACAAATTAGGATGATGCAAAAAAAAATAGTGTTCAATGACCGTTGTTCGCCCGCGAACAAATTCACAAATCGCGACTAACTGAAGTTTGTAAAATATATGAACGTGGAGATTCGGTAACGAACGAAGGATGACCTCCATGTCTACAGAGATCGAAACAAAAGAGGAAAGAATGGACTTTTTGTTCTAAAGTAAAGGCAGTGCAATGATGATTGATGGAGTTCTACGTGAAGATCAAGATAGATGACTCATCGGCGATCAGCTTAGAACATGTCCTCGCTCCACGATTTGTCGATAGGTACGTAAAAAAAGAAGACTATTTCAAAAATTAAATGAGACTTCACCAAATATGAAGAGGCGTGAAGTCACACTCACCAAATGCATTTAATTTTCACATTCAACTACATTTGTTTTGATAACTCACAATTATCTCTTTTCTTAAAAATCTTTCCAAATATTTTCCTACTTTTGTCTATTTGTGACTGACCAAAATTATTTATATTACACTTGTTCAAGTAAAAAGTACAGTAGCAAGTTGTTATGTGGCTATATGAAAACCTATGTACTTTCCTCTAACAACAATAATAATCAGCTTCCCAGTAAATTAAACTGTAGCGCACTAAATGTACATCGTAGTTCTGTGTTCCTCGTAGAAATGTATGTGAAAAGAGAACCATCCCATAAATTGGCCTGTGTATGTGCAACCTGTAAATATAATGATGTATATTAATATAACAATTAAAACGTTATATTAATATATAATTATATTTTAAAATATGTGGCAGGTCCTACATTTGTTGTGAGAAGGTTGAAACGTGGCTCGGGACAGAGTGTAACACCACTGCATAAAATTATTTATAATAATTTATGTTGTAAAAACTTACTTCCTTTTATTTATATAAAATACAGCTTGCTGCTGCTTATTATAATTTGTATAGTCTCATTTATTTTCCAATGGGTTCAAGGGAAATTTCCTATCCTGTAGGAATTCTCTCCCTTATCAACAACTTTATTTAGAATACCCTCCCGTTCAGTAACCAAACTTGAACATGAAGCATTAAGAAATAACAAAAATATTATTAAAATCCGCCAATTGCAATTTGAAGAGACTGTACCCAGATACACTAGAACGGCACACGTCGCCTGGGAGATTTCCATGTACGTTATTACATTTAAATTAAAACTGGGTGTTTAAGAAAATTTGTGCCGAGTTTAGGCATTATAACAACATTTCTTTACGTTTGTCTTCCTTTTACTATAACGGGGATCAAAACAACTTTTCTCCTTTTAACAAACTGTAACTCCCTCTCTTAAGAGATTCACTTTTACTTGTATCCTTTTCAAATCAACTGTAATACGAAAATCTATATTACATTTTCACTTAAAACTGTGGTGCATTTAGTGTTACCAGTTCCCACCTTGGCTTGATGTTTGTCGTATGTATTATGTATTATTATTATTGTGCTGCAGTGTTTTGTTTCCAGTAGTTGTTTTTGTATTCTGCATAATAATTCATAATGTCGCATGCTTATTTTTGTCACGAAACTTTCTTAATACTTTGGAATTTTCTTCCAAATCGACTTTTCACTGCTGACTTTAAGGCTACAGTATTAATACTTAAGTCATTAACTCGTACCAATACTTGCATAGCTATATATACATTTATTTATTTATTTATTTATCGTCCTATTATAAGATAAAATTGCAGTAACAGTGTGAACAGAATATTATACAACTGGCAATAACACTTTACCGGCATGTCCGAAATATTTTTTCTTGCCTTCTAAATATAGATTATAGGCTTTCATTTTGTAATCTGACCCGGTCAAATGAAATGCATATCTGATTTATTTAATTATTTACTGTGATAAATAACAACAACAAATGCCAGCTTATTCTAATAGAGTTATATACAAGACCTTATTGATCGCACACGCTCACGGAACAAAGATTTCGTCTCCCACTAAAGACATCGTGGGCCAACCCCTTCCACTGCACCTCCTCTTTCCAGATATTGTATTTTTTTCTAGTCTCTCTACTTGCAGACTGTTTATTCCTCCAACCCATTGGTGTACATTCACGGTACCTTCAGTTATATAATCTCACACCGATGTGGGACGTCACAGAAATGTCAAAATTTAATTATTATTTACGTATACTTCCTCCCAAAATTAAAAAGGAACAATTAGGGTCTCACATTCAGGACTCAAAACTCAGCTTAAGAGAAGAGGCAGGAGAAGGCTGAGAATTACAACACTTACGGATTCTTTTTATAAGTTGTACCAAGACGGCACCAGTTTCAAAAAGCAAACATTACTTCTGGGACTCTATTTTAAATAAACATATCTCAATAACAATCAAAATTTTCGCTTCAGTTAAACCTCCAGTGTATTCTTGCTCTGATATCCAGCTAGTCCGATCCCAAGCTACATGCATCGGTAGACATAAAATCAGTCTGTATTCCATAATGCATATTTTAACCATTCTCGTGTGGTGCCAGTATAAATCTGAAACGGGTTACACTCATCTTTAAAGAAACAGATTTTGCATCGTAGTGGCTGCTCTTCCAAGCTGAGTTGCTCTCCCTCGTAAATACGATACAACTGACTTCGGGAGAATTTTACACAAATTGTGGGAAATACATTGAACTGCTTTAAGACTGACGTAGTTTCGGTTTTGAGGATGTAAACTGGCTCATTGTAAGTGCTAATGGGGGGAGGGGGGAGACTCTCTGTATCGCCAACACCAGCAAATGAATGAATTAACCATGCCTTTACACACGTAACAACACCATTGTAACCTTAGATTCCTCGAATGGGGTTCAACACCACAACACCTCAACAGAAAGAAACGCGTAAAACACTCATGCTCTAGTCTGGGTTCGAAATTGTATCCCCAGTGCTTAAGCGCCCCCACACTTATGCACAGAGTTAGAGTCATACTCATTTCCACATAATTCGCTCTTAATGCAGGGCGTCTGAAGCTCTAGAGACGACGGAATGTGACGTCTACTGCACCTCCTTTCCACACCACGCCTACAGCGTCACCTACCTTCAACAACATTCTCGTAATAACCTAGCAGTCCTACATATAGAACAACCTTTAATCTAGGGATTTAAAGGAAAACATTGAAGGACCTCTTCTAAAATAGACTGTCACAAGATTAAATGTATTCCAAAATCATTGTCTATAATCTTGAAGTTTGTCTTTTCTTTTGTAGAAAATTATGTCATTAATCTTAATATGGGCCTTCTGGAGTCAACATATTTGCGTGTTGTACCTATTATTGTCAACAATGGTTAAGGTAACGCAATTATTTCCTTGTTTCAGGAACGTCAGCGTAGTATACTTACGGCCATTTTGCTATGCATAGAAACCGCCATTTTGTTATGAACGAAATTGTGATTGCTGTTATTTATCGCAGATGTACGCAAGGGTGCGTGGGCTCTAGATGCCAGTACGCGGATGCTGCCTTTTCACTAGGAAAAATTCCGAGCTAGCGAGAGAGTATGTATCCTTACCAATAAATCGTATACTATATTAATAAAATTTAATGTTTAAAAGAGCTGTGTCTAGCAGTAATATGTAAGGTGAATTTAAGGCCCCCTTCATGCAGTCAGCTTCAAACAGTTCACCTGGGAATTATGTTGAACTGGCCATTAACATTATCCCCTTCCTTTATTTTCTTGTGTATAGAACCCATATTTTTAGCAAGTTACGGTAATAAGGGAGACATAAGCATTCACGTTCCAAGGAACAAAACAGAACATGTGTCAATGAACAGGTTTTTCCAAAATAATAAATATGTATATTCCAGATGTGGCACACATGAGTATGTAATAAAGTCTTACATTTGACGAAAAATTCTCACAGATTTCCAAATATTTATGTCATATGCAATTAAAAAGATTATTCTGACTTTACTTTCAAAGGCACTGCTGCACTGTCACCATTTCGTCATCCCTTGAAAACAATGAACTAATCCTTCAGGACAATTTGGTATGAAGAACGAGTGCTTAATGCGTCGGTATGCCCCAGCATATTTCAAAACACTGCAACATTTACTCATGATGAGGGCTAGTCTGTATTACCCTGGTACATAACCTTCCATCTATCTGGTGAATGGTATTAACACAAATCATCGTTCTTATTAAAAACTAGTGTCACTGGCAACCAGTTTATATCACATGGCTGCTGTGTTGAGGTAAGCTTCGTCTAACTTATGATATATCAACCCTTAAAGGCCTCGTGGTTACTATTTACCATCAGGTTTAACAATTGAAAATTCTACAGCCTGCCCCCAGAGTGCATTTGTGGGTTTTGTGTGGATCTCTGAACAAAGAGCTATCATTTACCCACAGAGGGGTGGTGGTGTTGTTCGTATGATAACAATTTAAAGCTTAGTGGTAACTATATGTACCACACATTCAGAAACCGTGCACTTCTTCAGTGTATTTATGTTTCGTAAGAGGGCTACAACATGTACAGATGATTTCCCTATGCAGCATTCACCTGATGGTCTCTCTAATGGAGACAGACTATACTGAATTTTTATATATAAATGAAAGTACAAGACGGACAGTAACTTGGACTCGGACTATGTCTTCATTTGCAGTAATGCAAACCCCCTCCCCCTAAACATTTATAAAATTCAAAATTCAGCCCAAATCCTCAACTTCTTTCCCCTGTAGCACACTCCAATAGCTCACTTCCCATCACCATACCATGTTTACTAACCCAACGCCAATCTTTCCTCCAGCCTACCTACACCAGAAGGACAAGTAGGCACTGCCTGGGAACCTACAAGCTGTAGATTTTTCTTTTTCACATGTTTCATAAATATTGTGCCCTCTTCCATTCGTCTTTCCTCATTCTTCAAAGGATTAATAATATTCCTGCACTCTCCAAGCAATTACTAGTTATGACCGGTCGCTGGACCATAAATTCTTGCTACAGTACATCTTAGACAATACACAATTCTTCACTTTGGTTTCGGAATCAAAACCAGTATATGAACTCAGACATGCCTTAAGATAAAAAACGTTACAGTCAATATTAAAGTGAACAGGTTGTTCCAAAAACTGATGTCTTTGTCTCCTACCTCCTCTCCTCTCTGCAGTCTGGGGATGTACGTGAAACAGACCTGTGAACAGGAAACTGAGAATTATGCAAATGTCACTGAACCTAGGCTCTGAAGTTAGGGGTCGCCCTTCACAAACGGCAATAAAATGACTACAGTACATTTTCGTGTGGAATTTGCCATAAAAGGGTCTCGTTCCCTAGGACGGTCAGATAAAATATTAGATGCACCTTCCTATTCATAATCATGCAGTTTATTGACGGAACAGGTAATATGAATGGGGAGGTGAGAAATACGTGCAAGATTTTAGCAGAAAAATCGGAAAGAAAGAGACCATTTTGGAGACCCAGGCCTTAATATGGAACGATAACATTGGCCTATAACGAATCTTATGGAAATATGGTCCAAGGATGTGGACTGAATTTGTGTGAGTCAGGGTAGAGTCCAGTGCGAACATGTCTGGGTTCTGCAGTAGACGAGTGACCTATTACAGGAATAAACACCAGCTTTTGTAGAAAGACTTCTCTGCATTCCGTTAGTGAGACTACATCCCTAGTGATAACAACTGTGATCTGTACTCCTTTTCAAATATTATTCGGGTGAGCAAATCAAGAACAATGAGATTGGTGGGGCATGTCGCACGTATGGGGGACAGAAGAAGTGCATACAGGGTTTTGGTGGGGAGATATGAGGGAAAGAGACCATTTGAAAGAGCTAGGCATGGATGGGATAATAACATTAAAATAGTTCTTCAAGAAGTGGGATGGGGAGGCATGGACTGGATTGATCTGGCTCAAAATAGGGACAGGTGGCGGCTCTTGTGAATGTGGTAATGAACCTTCGTGTTTCATAAAATGCGGGGAATTTCTTGAGTAGCTGAGAACCTGTTAGGTCCTCAGGAAGGACTCTGGTCCATGGAGTTACCTTAATTAGTTAGTTGGTTGGTTAGTTAGTTAGTTAGTTGGTTGGTTGGTTGGTGGTTGTCAGGTAGTTAGTTAGTTAGTTAGTTAGTTAGTTAGTTAGTTAGTTAGTTAGTTAGTTAGTTAGGTGGTAGGTAGAAACTAAGTTTATCCTCTGGCTGGTACCGCTCGCAGTTATATTTAAATTCTGAGAAATTTAAATATCAAATATCAATATTAATACAAGACATCTTAATTATTTAACTCGTACATAATTCAAGTTTTCATGCTGACTGTACACTGGCTGGGCATATTTCTTGGAGCCAAACCTAAGCACTGAAGAATCAAATGCACCCGTGCGAGCGAGGGTTCAAATCCCATCAACGATATGAATGATGCGCGTATATTTAACGCCAATTTCCCTATTAATTACTGTTACCTCACAAATTTTCATTTTCTTCCACCGTCCACCCCTTCACACAAAACATATGTAAAACAGACAGGCTAGGTCCTATGAACTTACAAATGTGGGGGAATGAGTCATCGCTATCAGTGACTAAGACTAGACGAAACAAAAACACAGCCGTGACAAAATCATTATTCAAAAATAACAGAGCATATACTTCCGGTTAAATTGTTATCCTAATGTATCGTCAATTACTGATATACACAATTCTATTTTAGTAACTAAACGTCTCCCAATCATCACAAACTAGGAAATTTTGTCATTCAAGAATACGATCGGGATGGTTAAGTCTCAACATGGAAATCAGGTTACGGGTTCGATCTAAGATCTGAATTTTGACTACCACAGACACCTAATCTTAGCAACTATGTGCTTTATTCTCATTTTCCTCTGCACATAATATGACTATGCTTCAACAAAAAATTGTAGTCACTGCATTACATTAGGCTGCAATACTGGAGTATCTCTTTCGCACACAATTCAGAGGCTGCACTCTCTGGTGTGGCCCAATCGCGTAGTCTGACAAATTTTCGAGCGGTGGTGGCTATATTTAAGGGCGTGAAAGCATGATCGAGTGAAATTAAAAAAAGTTGACTTAATGAAACATATATAGACGAAGGTTCATAATGTTGTCTATAGCTTCCATTGTAGTATACATGAATCAACTGTATTGTAACTTATAGGACCCTTCAAAAGGCCGTACGGCACAACATTAATTTTCAAGATATATTTAAATATTAAAATTACACACTACATGCTTCGGCACTTTTACTGTGCCATCATCAGGTAAAGTGCCGAAACATGTACCGCGTAATTTTAATATTAAATATATCTTGACACTTAATGTTCTGCTGTTCGGCCCTTTGAAGGTTCCCATAATCTACTGTCGACGCACAACAGGACGGCCCACTTTAAAATGTATTGTAACTACTCGTGTAGACAAAAATCGGTACCAGTACGACACCTGAGTAAAGAAGTAAGTATTTTCGGGCCAAAACAAGAAAGCTAAGTGTGTCAACAATATACAGGTACGATTTTCATTACATGTAAAAGTACGTAACTTAAGGACTCGAACCTGGGACCTCTGGCTAGTGGAGTGCTCTACCGTAATTGGTTACGCACGGCACGATGGTTCCTGATGGGACAGAAACGTGGATTTCACTAGTATGTAGGTATCGTCAAGGAGTTACGATGCCAAAGAAAGAAAGAAAGAAAGAAAGAAAGAAAGAAAGAAAGAAAGAAAGAAAGAAAGCAAGAAAGAAAGAAAGAAAGAAAGAAAGAAAGAAAGAAAGACGATGGATACGTTGACTCCACAAGCCATTTCTACATTCCACACAAGGAACAACACAAAGCCCTGAACGTTATGCAACATCACAGACTGTAAGAGCTTCCAGGCTCCATATCTGAACACAGTGCCAATTTTTTACTGAAGAAATCGAGCACACATCATCACTGAACGCATTCTTGTATACGAATGTCAGCGTCAAGGTATGTTTTCAACAAATATTAGACTTCTGCACTTCTCATGAAGCTCTTAGATGTTAGAATGTGATGATTGCTATATCTTTCGTATTACGCATGAGGTGCCACAGTTCATATCGTGTTGCGGAGGTTTCAGCCGAATGGATGCGTCAGTGTTTGGTATGTACAGTTAAATTTAAACCGCATTAACAACAGTGTATTTACTTATTTGGCTGTGTGGACTATTTACAGTATCAAGTACTTTTACAAAGGCATAGTATATCCTTCAAATGCGATCAAAATGCAATTATAAGAAAGGAAGCGGGCACAAAGTGCACTAATATTTACTGGCAGACGAGAACACAGTATTGCCCACTAAAAATACAGCAGAAAAAAATAAAGTTCAAATAACCTTGACGGACAAGTCTGTGTAGTGGAATGCTACTTTGTTTAAAAACGCGTATGACATACGAGGTTCTAACGGCGGGGAAAAATTTAAATTCTGGTCTTCTGGATTTCGACAAAAATGGCTCAAAGGGTCCTGCTTCCTCCATTTTAGGTGCGTTCGCAAAATTGCGAAAAGCGACTATTAGCTTTGTCTTGTCCGTCCGTCCGTCCGTCCGCATGGAACAACTCGGCTCCCACTGGACGGATTTTCATGAAATTTGATATTTGATGACTTTTCCAAAATCCGTTACGAAAATTCAAGTTTCATTAACATCTCACGAGAATAACGGGTACTTTACATGCAGACCGATGTACATTTATTATAATATCTCGCTCACTTTTTCTTAAAATGAGAAACATTCCAGACCAAAGTTGTAGAGAAAATCAAAACGCACATTTTATTTTCCGTACTTTTTTTCCCGAAAGTCGTGCCCTTTATGAGATAATGTGGAAAAATATGGTATAGCCAGACAGGCCACACATGACAATACGGCCCATGCGCTCTGCATGCTGGACAACTACGGCTACAGACACACACAGAATACCTAATACTTACTACTTTTACACGGTAAAAATGGTTACGCGAACGCGCCTCAATGTTACGTTATCCATACATCGCTTGTCTTGTTTTAGCCTGAATACGACGCAACAAGTTAGCCTGAAACACTGGCACCCACAATAAAAAAAAAATTTAAAATCTGATCACAGAAATAACATAGCCACATCTCACTATCCGCATTGAAGTTAAATGCTTTTCGTTCATGGCACAGCGTCAAAACTTTTCGTTTCATGTAGTAATACCAATTAATGTTCCAAGATTTAACTGATGAAGATGTGGTCTACGAAAATAAATGCCAAGTACCAGAACACGTAAGTCATTAAAGGCGACTAGTAGCTACTTTGAACATTATCAGTTTTTGAAGTCACGACTGACAGTTCAGCAGTGTAAGAATTTACCAAACTCGTCCATGTATTGAAACGTCGAGTCTTGTCTGTTTCGCCTACGATATGTAAGAAGATAACATAAAATCCATTTCACGCGTCAAATTTGCCTGATGTAGCACTACCAAATTATGCACTTCATCATATGCCACAGCTGGACTATACCTTAAGGTTACAGTCTCCTTAAGTTATGGCACCGCGTTGCCTTGTAGGTGGCTAACAACGTTTCGGAGGAACCTGCCGCCTCCATCTTCACAGCATAATTCCCTCCTATTCAGGTTATTCCGAAACGCCCATAACAATTTACAAGACTACAGACTGTCATAACCACAATCTAAACTTTATATCCGCAAAAACCTCAAACATGAAACAAATTTTAAGATGTTTTTCCCCACCCAGATTTCGTCTTCTTTTTGCACTGTAAAAGAAATAGTAACTGGGGTCTTCGTACACACTAGACTTGATTATTAATACAAGGCGATTTAATTTATATTAGTTTTGCGAAGTTTTATTCATTACTTCCTTTACTAACATTCATTGTTTACTAATTATTTTTCAGCCACCGGAGAACTGCACAACTCACTCCCTCCCTCGCAAACCAATTTTCTCTTCCTACAATCGAAACTCTAATTCCATTTTCATGCGTGTTGGTACCCTTCCCTGGTACAGTACCTACTGTCTTTCTCCTTAGTTCTTCCATTTTTTTTCAACAGACAGAAGGACTTACACTATTGTTAAGAGGTGAGATTAGTACCTTTGATGTTGGTGTGATCCAAAATGCATGCAAGGGAATGTGGGACCGTATCTTCTACTGAACCAAAAATAAATAAGTGATTTTCGGAAGATGGAAACAGTGGTACAGTTGTCGATAAGAACAGTCGGTTTGCAATGTCTCATAAAAGTTTATGGGGAAACTCAGTAAATTTCAAGGCCTTACGGACTAGGGCAATTCGCGCTCCAAATTAATAAACACTTAGCGATAACAGTGAAAGAGTTGATATTTTCTACGAGTAAAACAAATTAGTAAATATCATCGTGCAGTACGCAATTATCCGTTTAGGTAAGGTAGGTCTACTCCCCAAACCTGCAGAATACATCAACAGAGCACTTATTCGTATAAAAGGAATGAATCAACGAAATTCAAATCGAAATGGAAGTTAAATCTCAGTTCGACTTAATGTACCGATCATGGGGTGTTATAGGGAGGAATGGGTAACCACTTCAGGCGAAATACGATATCAAAATCCAGAACACCTCAAACTAAATTTAACCACCATAAAACCCTTAAATCCTTACAGTTAAGTAATGGCAGCTATTGGAAAATATTTGAGAGCGACAATAACATATATAAAAACTACATTCACAGGACATTAAAATGGGGTTTCTGCTATCCGGTTCGTAACAGTTTTGTCTTCCCGTCAGTTATATGAAAACGTTTGTGTAGTATATTGGGAATAAATGTAACAGTTGTAACTCTACACGCCTTGACAAATTCTTCGTTCCCGAGGGTTGCACAAATAATATTCAGAGTTGACTGACAGCATGATACTCAAACTGTCACAAGTTCATTGCTTGTTTTCAAGACCGGTATGTACCTGGATGCTGGTCAATGAGGCAGGATCACTAGACAATGTCACGTGCCAATTCTCCACACTATTCCCACTTACTCTGTACACAATTATCACAACATGTAAATATGCAATCGATATGTGGGACCAGTTTCCAAATTAATTAAAAATACCTTCGATGCAAGCTAAGTAGGCGTAAATCGAAGGATAATAAAACAATTTACCCTGAACAAGTAGGATGTGAAGATGTGGATAGGACTTATCTGGTCGTGTACAGAACTCCTGCAAACAGGTAATGGACCGGTGGGAATTTCTTTCGGTTAAAATTTAAGAAACAGTGTTACGCTTATGAATACAGACCAGAATGTTCTTCAATAGAGGCAATTTCCAGAGGTTACTCCTAGGAAATTTTGATGTTAGATCCCTGTTATATCCACAGAGAATGTTTAGAGGGTCAACCATAAAACAGTATGACGAAACAATATCACAAACTTTAGTCATATCGCGTACAAAACATCCTACAATAATCTTGCCCTTTTGCGTCTTTCAATTCAAATACGACACGCCAGTATTTTAATGACAAACCTTATCGAAAAAATTATTAAAATTACACCCTCCAAGGTATTTGTCCGTTCCCTTGCATGGACATCACACTGTGTTCACCATAACAAAAATGTGATATAACTTCGGTGTCACCTTGTATTTGTTATATGTTGTACATGTGACAGTGGATGAAGGTGCAGATTTGCAAAGTGAATGAACTTACATTTTTCGAAAATATCCGAAAGCAAGCAACATATTGTAAAGATTTTCTTTTTGAAAATTCCCATTACCAAATTGTCCAACTAAGACTAATTTCTTCCCTTGTTCACTTCCAGCTAATATTCTCCATATATTTACTGTGTGCGTGTGTGTCTGTGTTTTGCCGCAGAACAAATACGCATTCGTTAAGTAAAATGCACCTTCATCACCACAACTTACATGTTAGATTTTATTAGGGTGTATAAAAACTAATTTTATGACGGAATCTCGCGTGGTACCAATGAGACGTCAGTTTTCAGTCTCACTAGACACAGCACCGATATTTTTATGACGTAATCAACATGACCCGTCTAATGCACTTCCGTCATAAGATAATCTGATGCTGACACAAATATATGCTTGCTTCCAGCTACTTTCTTCTATTTCCTTTCAATTAACTCCGATGTAATTGTATGCTAGTGTGCGTTTTTCAAGTCAGTCTTTCAGAAGTAAAAGTCTTAAATGGGATCAACAGTTTTTAAGATTTTGTACTATCCCCGCTATGCTGGAGGAAGTAGACAAATACATACTTTTGATATCACATCCTGAATAGAATAAGGTCCATTCTAAAGGATCCTGTAGAGGGTGTATATATTATTATGGATGGCGTCCATCCACTGGTATTCTGAAGAGAGAACGCAACGTTTAGGAAGCTATATTTGTTCCCGACCACAGGTGAAAAACTTGGGATGGGCAGACAACGACAGCAAAAATTCTTCGCATTTCTGAGCGCGTGAATGGTATTCCACAGTCCAACGTATTGTACTATTGTAATAATAATAATAATAATAATAATAATAATAATAACAAACTATGTTAACCTTTTAAAGCCTAGCGGTAACTTTACGTATCACCAGGTTTAACATTAAAAAATTCTACGTGGTGCCCACATTGCGTTTATGTGTTTTGTACGGATCTCAGAACAAACAGCAACTTTTGCCTTATAAAACATTAAGAGATTGGTTTTTAATAACTGAAGTGGAGAGTGTTTACAGCGCGGTACGCACTGAGTGCTTATATAAAACAAATACGCTTCGTCTTTAAAGGGTTAACTGCGACTACATTACACGATCCAGACCTCAAATTTCAAAAAACATAAATTCGTTACATGTTCGGACTAAGCCACATAAATCCAGAGTCATCGGCAGACTCACGATTACAGTACTGATCCCCCGTAATTTTCTTTAACGCTATACCACTGAATTGGGGCACAAAGGGCCTGTCAAGTCCTACGTGCATCGGGACCGTAAGGGCTCGACCCACACTCACCCATGCCACTGAATTACCGTGTAACAGGGCAAACAGATCTTCTACGATTTTAATATTTCTCCTGTAAGCATAATAACTAGGAATACTGCGCGTTATATTCGACCGTTGGAAATTAAGGGCCAGTGGCAGTTCACGTTTCCAGCAGCACTACAGGCGGAACATCAATCACACACCAGAACTATTCTCTACAGACATCAAAAACTATGTCCTGCATCCCACGTTAATGGGTCTAAGAGTACAAAGTCAGTGTCTGATACAAAATAACAGTGCACGGCGGGGATAGAGTAACATTAGTGTTTGTGATGCTCCTAATGCCACATTTCGAATTAGAGCGCCGAAGAAAGTGCAGCAACAGGAACGTGGGCTACAGGATCCGCCATCCTGAAGGTCTGTGTGCGCCCAGACCCGCCGCGCCCCTGGTGGATGCTCGTCACACTACCGCATGGATGGCGGTGCGAAGGCCTCTTAGGGATGCGTGGCGCAGAGAATTTGGTTGGTTTACCTAGCCCCCATCAGGCAGACACCCCAGCACCTAATTTCATTAAAAGGTAAGTTTCACAACTATTATATTTCCGAACCTTTAAACACATTAGGACTTTTTATCTAAGAACACGGAGTCTACACTTTAATAAAGCAGGACAGGGTCTAACTCCTGTTGCAAGCATGAGATTCATACAAATAATAGTCAGTCCATGTCTCACACAAACTGTAGGCTCCATAACAGAGACCAGTCGGTTAATTCTCTTCACAGCGATGGGTCAGGCCATATATTCCGTTCTAGATAAGGATTCGAGCCATCTCCTAAGCACAAATCAAACACTACCCTGCAGGTAAGGCGACAAGTTTAAAAGACAAATATGAATCGCCAAGAATTTTGCCATTCTATCTTACTATGTCGTCCAAAACGTCGCGTGTCTATAGGTCTATATTCCACGTAAGGTAGACAGTAAGCCACAACGGCTGCACTAACGATAAGACCGCTATCCAGCAGTGTCAGTAGAAGATTGACCATTAGATCTCCCTCAGTTGGCTACAAGATTGGACTAGTGCGTATCTAATCCACGTCAAGCAGTGCCAGCAGACGGTCAGCCAGAGCAGCTCCGGCTAATACCAGAGGCTTGCACTGACTGACAGCTTGTGATGTGTGTTTCAGTAACGCATCGCAGACAGCAGTACGCGATCTGGAACTACTCACCAGCCAACTACCCAGTCATCTGCCCTGAAACGGGACAGGTCTACAACCGCCAAACAAGAGCAAGAGGCAGAATATATGTAGAACACGCAGGACACTTCGAATGGGTTGTGAATATATGCTTTTTTTTTTAAATACTCGCTTTACGTTATTTATCTAAATTATTTTTGGCAACGAAATGGGAGATATTAACTATGCAAAACAACTCCTATATAAGACTTCCATTGCTAACTTGGCACTGATCCTGAGGCCCTGCAAGTGTCAAGATTAGCAGCTGTCGTAAACGTTGTCCGTATTCATTAAGCACTAAGACTGAAATTTATACTAGTATTCTTTGTCGAGCATTTATGTGGTAACTTAACGTGCACATACAAATATTTGTCTCCACTCCTTATATAGAACTATCTCAGTACCAACTAAATATATCCAGCGGAAAACAACAGTAACAAAGTAACCTTGATTTCAGGCTTCCGTCGCGATGTTGATAAGATCTGCGCTCCTCTGGGGTATTACGCGGCGTTGTGTGGTAATTGTTTATCGACGTTTCGGGACAGCGTATCGGTCCCATCTTCAAGGGCCAAGAGTCCTACACCCTTGAAGATGAGACAGATGCGTTGTCCCGAAACGTCGGTAAACAATTACCACACGACGCCGCGTAATATTCAAGAAGAGTGCAGATCTCGGTAAGAAAGCAGCTTCTCTTAAAAAAAATTGATGGCATTTGTTTCTGGCGGAACAGAAAATTCGTTTATTCCAATCCCAATTACATATCGTTACGGTAACAGAAACGTACACTTTTCGCCCGAAAACTTCATACAGTGCCAATACGACTTATTACAGTCGCCAAAACTGAACGACATGTTTCACATTCAGTGAAAGTGTTTCGAAGAAAACTAGGATTACTGTTTGCGTTGCCAGAAGTAATAAACTGCAACAGACACGTTCGAAGCCATGATAAAACGAACTCCTTCTTTATATAGGCCTACACAGTGGCCTAGAAACCCCAATCAACACTTTGAATGTTACTGATCTTATTTGGACATGGAGATGAGGTATCACTAGAAGCCTAGATAATTACTGATAATTACTGATTTTGTGTACTGGGAAATGTAATGAAATGCTGCAGTTGTACATACTACCTCCAAAGCGGGATTGGTGTTTCTGGGACACTCTATGTCGATAACCCTTTATATTAATCTTTACCTGTACTGCATGCCATACTGGTAGAATTTTCCAAAAACACTAATCACCAACAAATGCACAAAGAGAGTTTTATCATCAAGCGTAACACACTCCTACATGTTTCGACCCTGCTGGGTCATTTTCAGGGAGAAATTTCCGTTACCGTTACACTAGAGTTGCACCTTATAGTTGAGTGAGAATGTGCTGTTGACTGTGTACTGCGTTGTTTTTGGAGGCGTGAACTCTCTGCGGTCCCGGCCTGGGGAGGCCGGGACCGCGGAGAGTTCACGCCTNACTTTTTGTTACCGTTACACTAAGGTTGCACTTTACAGTTGAGTGAGAATGTGCTGTTGACTGTGTACTGCGTTGTTTTTGGAGGCGTGAACTCTCCGCGGTCCCGGCCTCCTTTGTGCATCTGTTGGTGATTAGTGTTTTATACGTTCGTTGTCCCAAGTTTTCGACTTAAGTAGATCTTCCTGTGGTTCAAATAAGTGTGTCACTCGAATTTAAGTACTGCCATATATTATAAGGGCCACGCGGTGGCGCAGTTGGTTGAGGCAATGCGCTACAAGCCGGGAGGTCGCGGGTTCGATTCCCGATGGTGTCACTGGAATTTTTCAGTGACATAATCCTTCCGGCCGCA
>BLKM01007732.1:707990-816871 GCA_013340265.1 Coptotermes formosanus | reverse complement strand
CCGCGGTCCCGGCCTCCCCAGGCCGGGACCGCAGAGAGTTCACGCCTCCAAAAACAACGCAGTACACAGTCAACAGCACATTCTCACTCAACTATAAAGTGCAACCTTAGTGTAACGGTAACAAAAAACGTCTCCCTGAAGATGACCCAGCAGGGTCGAAACATGTAGGAGTGTGTTACGATTAATGATAAAACTCTCTTTGTGCATTTGTTTGTGATTAATGTTTTTGTATGATACAGTACACGGACATGGAATACATTAAATTTGGCAGAATTTTGTTTAATTCTGACTGCTGTTGTGATCTGTAAGAGTGTTTTGCACAGTCAAATGCTCCCCAAGTGTTGTACATACGTCGTATCATATGTCAGAGTTCTATATAGTGGTGAAGAAGATAAGCAAGAAATGAACCAAAATAGTGCCAATTCCGAAACTCAAACACAAAAGGAAGAAACGTTCAATGATTGGAATCAAAACCATAACGTTTTGAATGAGTTCTCAGGGCATGCTTACAGTACGTGGTCTTTTTTTGTGCTTTGAAGTAAAGCCAAGAGCCTGTAATAATATTTAAGAGTTCATATAGATTGTCAATTTTAGTGTGAATCGAAATAGTATCATTAATCTAAGTCCACGAAAATAAAATAAATCTCATACCAAAGACTAATATTAATAATTTATGGGGAGCGTCTTTATTCTATGTGATTTATACGCAAGTACATTTTAACAACAGTGTTACTAAGTTATTCCAAATAACATTTACAAGTGTCATCTGTTTTGTCTTTCAATTCTCAAGTAAAACCCGTTTTTTTAATTCGAATTATATATGTTATGGGTATTGGGGAGGGGAATACAAAACAATTAATTTTCAAGTCAACATATAACTACACCTGTAACATAAAAGAGCAAAATGTGATAGCTAGGATGGCGTATGCAGTACGTATTAGAAGTTGTGTTGTTAAGGAAGAGAAATCTCTTTTAAGTTATTGCTTCATGTGGTAACTAATTTCGAAACTAGTTAAAACTCCTCTTAGTACAGCACGCCTGTATTTTCGTGAGACGTTTTAACATCATGAACTAAGCAAAAACAAGTCGCTTGCCAATATGTAGTTTTGGTTTTATTTGAGCCTTGAATTTAAAAACGTCTTAACGTTACATTAAAACAAACATCTATGTGCAAAATAGTAAATATTCAGATTACTAACCGATTTATATCGCGATCGTTATTCACACGTACTACATGAAATACAACTATCAGAAAAGCTATACCGGAAAACATCTTTCAATAACAGCAAAATATTAAGCTCACACATAATACCTTTAAGAAATAAAGCATGTGTGTGTAGCATTTTTATTCACTGAAAACAAAATATTTTGCGTGATTGGCATGTGTCAGCGCAGAGGGCGGAAACGTTCACAGTTTGTTGCAAAAATAAACAATGATACCTTCGAAAACGAATGTGGAAATCAGCATATTCTATAGAAGGCAGGCATTTTTGAAGTTAACTATACCTTCCGCTTATTAAAAATTACGTGTAAAATGGAATGCATAAGGGAAGTATCGGACTATCCTCGAACACGTAAAATTTACGTAAGTTTTATAAGTTCTGCGAGATGGCATGTTCAAGAGCAATTGAAGGTAGGAGCTGACGAGTTTCAAGTTAAGTGCTTACGCTGCGTTTGATTTTTAAACATGTAATTTTACTAAAAACGATACCAGCATACACATCTTGTCCAAATTCTGATTTATTAAATTCCTCCCCGTTTCGTTCTTTGGACCATAACATGGAAATAGAGTTCCTTGGTTGTCATACAGATAAGACGTGTTACGGTGGTTGTTATGACTTTTTAATTAAACTCTTTATCTAATAAGTCTAATGTAATCAATTAATGTGAAGGGGCGTGATATGATGTCATTACTTTTAATTAAATTACAGTACCTGTACAGGTAAATAATGGAAAACTTTTCAATTGTTAAATATCAGTTTCGAAACCGAATCTCCGCGACTCCAATGCTGATATTTTAAGCACAGTTTCACAAAGTAATCCAAATCTAACGAGCAGTAAGTAACATCGATTTCCTGAAAAAAAAAAATATATATATATATATGAACAGGGTCGCAGCCTGTCCTTCCTCAAGACTCAGGAATAAAATTACGCAGAAGATGCTTAATTTCAGCCTGTGATTATATGGTATAACATGTGTAAGCAGATGTAATTAATCAAAACAGGGAAAATATTTATAAAATAACACGTTGAATTACATCCCAAATTTTCATTCGAGTATTATAAGGTTGGTTTATTTATCACTCGTATAAAGCAATGAAGACTTTTAACTTAAAAATTGAAACATAAACCAAGAACATAAGTCACGGAAAAACGTACCGTATTTGTGCACATACACGCCACTGGCTTACCTCCAAACAAACACCCTTATGAGACTGCTTCAGGTGGAATAACAGGCACAGATAAAACATTCTAGGGTGATGTCACTCACTTCGCGTTTACCTTCTGAAGTTTCAAAGGGTACGATAATTTATACGTTTAACACGATAATTAACCTGCTTTGCTGAAAATATGAAGACGTCAGACACGAAGTTCAAGGTCAGGTAAAGGAAGGATAACACTGCTACAATTGTAATGGACAGGTTATGCCAAATTAGTACACAGAGATAAAGGTTTCTATCTCTGACACATTACAGAATAAATCGAAGACAATCCATGTATAATGCGGTGTCCATTCCCCCTTCATTCAACTGACATCATCATCATCATCATCATCATCATCATCATCATCATCATCATCATCTCCTTCATGCAGGGTATTCACACTTATATACCTGAAACAAACCATGTTTCTAGGGTATACAGTGTCGCAGCTATTCTGCGAGTACTGTTAATGGTGCATACAACGCTGTCTTCAATATTAAACTCTTTTGTGCTTCTACATTAGCACTTTCCGCAGCGTGTGTGCTGTTTTTATTATTATTATTATTATTATTATTCTTGATAAACAATTGTGTATAACTTTGGAACTGCTGATAAAAGGGCCACTTAATTTCAACTTTCACAAAGACTATCTTACAAAAAAATTGTCAGTTTTAAATTAAGTATTATTTCTACAAGTTCTGATACGCCTCGTTTCACAGTCGGTTCCGATGTTCAGTTATAACACTTGTATCTAGCTTTAACGGTGGGATTAACTCTGCAACTACAGTGAGTTTACTGTGCTTTTTATTCAACTTATTTAAAAATATACGAATCGAAACTGTGTTTGCCGTTCTGTTCTTACTACGGCTAGTCATTTAGTCATTAAGAAAGTATGACTTAACAAGTAATGTCGATTACCTTACTGGCCCATGCCAGTTACAAAACAAGCACATGCTTAGCGCCAGTAACAATGATGGTTATATTAAAATATGAAATATTCACTTAAGAAGTTGCACAATGACAGCCACAGGCCAGTATAGAAAATTCAGAATCACTAGTTTATTTCATCAAATCGAAATAAAATAAATTATACGCTGAAGTGTTTACAATTACATACAGGCCTATATAATGTATGCGGTGTGACGAATGGTTAGACGCAGATACGATACAGAACGTCTTAATATTAAACACACTGTTGACGCAATTACACCATCACCGTTATTCGCAGACACTGACCAGGCTATTTTTACATTCAAGTGCTCAAATAAAAGGACAGTAGAATGAAAGAACAATTTGCGGTAACACACGAAGACTGATTTGATTTGCGTTTATCAGATCGTCTTACGAAGTTATGCCTAAATGAATAAACACATTTTGTAAATATTAAATGCCAGTGTTACTTTTAACTACTTAACATGCAGAATAAGTCAAATCAAATATGTAAGATCCACTGACAATGCTTTATTTTCTCATGCGTTTTTCCCCCCAGAAAACCTGAACCCGCAAATGGGTTTCAGAAATCCGAATGCCTGAATAAAATTACGAAGAAAACCGCATCTTGTGCATGTAAATGCTTTCGGTATAAAACACTGTGTAACCGGGCACTAGCTCCCAGTCACGTTTTAATGTACAGTTAATCGCCGCTCACGGTTTGTTACATTACTGACATAAAAGTTAACAACAGCAGCACGAATGTAAATTACGTATTTCATAACAACTGCATGTGTCTAAGACAACGTTAAGTGCATTTCTAGTAATCTAGTTAACGAATGAGTGAAACATTCAGAAGAAAATATGACAGAGAACAAGTGTATATATCTTGTTTTATATCGCAAAACATAATGTCACAGACACTGTTGAAAAGTCTATACAAATGCTTGAAGAAGAGAAGAAAATAATAGCGCCAAGAAATAGATCTTTGTATTTAATAAGTTCTGTAGATTATTTACATCCGAGTCGCATTTGATAATAATCAAGTAAGTGGTAAAGTGCTTTAAGTATATGAACGCCACAAGTCACACACCCACGCCTCCAATTAAAATCACATTATTCAGACCTTTAAATGGGTCTCACTCAATCCAAGATGGAGATTCCATTTTCAGCGTCTTCTAATACAAAGCATTCAAAAATAATTCTCTACGTCAATTATCGCCGGTGTAATGAACAAACAATAAATAATAGTCCAATTACAACCCATACGTGAGAATTGTTTTCTTACACTTTCTTAATCACTGCATATGGAGTTAACTGACGGGTTTACTGTGTAATACCTCCAAGAGACAACTTAACTGTGAATATGGCCGAACCCGTGCTGCATATGTGACAACGAGCGTCTTACACCAAATTCGCTTAGTTATTTTGAATTTATTTAACGAGTACGTCTGTACCTCAGACAGTATGACTGATAAAATGATCAATGAATTGGAAAGGACGTGGATAGAGGAAACAGTACCACCATTTAAGCAATCATCCCTACAGTTTCCTGGAGGGAATGAGAAAACCGCTAAAACCACAGTCAGAATAGTCAGTCCCCAGGCCAAAATTAAACCCCTGACCCCCAGACCACCACAACCCTCCCAAACTCGACATTCGGCACAAGTTCGTTCAAGGGGTATTCTTCGAGTAAGGAGTTTGTGGTTATCGCGCTACACACGATATGAAGATTAATGGAGCAGTCTATCTGCATACAGCAAAGACTCCTCGAATGGATAAGCGATCATTTAACTTATATAAGACGCTTGGTTTCGGAGTGGGTCACGACCTGGGGCCAATTAACAGGAAGCTGGTCAACTCGCGCATGCGTACGTCTGTGTTGACGTCTTCAGAGTTCGCAGTTGCGTTTCGTACGGTGTTACCGGGCCGATCTCAGCGACCTTGCGGTATAAGGCGTCGGTCTGCGGCCGAGCGCTTGCTGGGATCTTGGGTTCGAATCCCAACGGGGACATGGATGTTTGTCTGGTACAATGTTTGTGTTGTCAGGTACAGGTCTCTGCGACGGGCCGATCCCTCGTCCAGAGGAGTCCTACCGAATGTGGTGTGTGCTTGAGTGTGATCAAGCGAAAAATCAAGACCCCTCTACACCTACTGTGAACAAATAGGCAGAAGCGGGAAGGACCACGAAACGAAACTGTGCTACTGTGTATGTACATCTCGCAGACGAAGCAAAATAAAATACCATAAAATTAATAGAACTGGGGCGTGTAATAAAGCATGCTCAAATAATGTACCGGAGTAATATTATTGGTATGGTTGGGTTGCCTAATTGTTTAATTATGCGAATATTAAGAAAACGTTGCTGTCCTTTCCACTATGAATATATTTTATTTCGTCACGAATAAAAAAATATTTTTACCCTTTATTTGTCAGTTGGCAATCTTTGACGGGTAAACACGCTATATATACAGAACATGAAACACCTCTCTATTCGTGTCAACCAACACTGCCCTCCCAGACAGATACATAGTACAGCCAGGTTTCTACTTAAAGCTTCTTTTAAAAAAACGTTACGTATTATGGATGGGTCCGACTTGACGGGAGTAATGTCCGACTCTTCCGTCCGAATTCGCCCTCACATTCAAATCTCTAGACGCAATAATGTCATTCCCCATGACATAAAGCACGATGTGGGATAAGAATTTACAGATACTTTACAAGGCTGCACAAACATTCATATTAGGGTCCATATGCTTCAAATATACTTCAACGCTTGTTAGACAAGAGAAAGTTGAACTGAACATTCCACTCCTGTGTGTGCGATTCGTTTTTCAGGATAACACAGTACGGGTCCAACCACCCAACAAGATCACACAAAACAACAGCCTTACTAAATCGCAGTAAATACGCCACACCACCCTTAACACTTACATCGTTTCCAAAGTGTGTGTGTTGTGTGTGTGAGTATTGTGTGTGTACTGTTTGTGTGTGTGTGTTTTGTGTATTGTGTGTGGTTTGTGTGCGTTGCGTGTTTGTGTGCTTTTTGCCTTTTGTGTGTGGTGTGTATGTTTTGCGTGTTGTGTGTGTGCTTTGTGTACTGTGTGTAGTTTGCGTGTGTTGCGTGTTTTTTGTCTTGTGTGTTGTGTGTGTTTTGTGTATTGTGTGTGGTTTGTGTGCGTTGCGTGTTTGTGTGTTTTTTGTCTTTTGTGTGTATGGCGTGTGTGTGTGTGTGTGTGTGTGTGTGTGTGGACACACAAAGACTCAACACCGTATAATTATACCTCTTTGTTTAAAAGCCCTAATATTTAGTTTTTACAGTCGTCATATTTCACGTATCTTTGAAATACTGCTGCATCACAATGACATGGCCAGAACCATCTGCCATCTAGCTTCTGTTCTGGAACGTAACGATTTGACATTACACGGTTCCGAAATATCTGTGCACTAAACACATACGTGGGAAGTCAAGATGATAATTTCTGCTTCAGAAAACAAATTCGCCGACGAATTACTTCAAAATATTACAGACGTGGAATGAAACAAATCGAACGCCACTCACCGTCTGTATTATTAATCTCTATTGGCCGCTGTACTTTCATTGTATGAATTTCAATTTTCTTTCCCGGATAAACAAAGTACCAACCAGTAATACATTTCTAACCCACCATTTTTATCAGAAACATTAACAAACACAGCACACAAGAGCCCTTCTTGCGACTCTAAACTCGCTTAACCGATCAAGAATAATCCTACTTTTATGCAACTCAAAAAAGTTTCGTATCATATCTGTAAGAGACCGCCACTGGTCACTATCCTCAGATATATCCAGTCTGCACCCTCATATCTAGTCTCCATACGATCCACCTTAATGTCAATCTATTATCTCAATTCCCCAAGCGGTTTCTCTTCCCTTCAGGCTCGCCGAACAAAAATGTGTAGGCCCACGCCTTTCGGATCTCACCCATGTATGCTACATGCCTTGCCCATCTAAGTCCGATTTGAGCACGCTAATAACATCAGATGTATATATATATAGCATAAATTACAAAGCTCCTCCAAATCACTTGCCGCACTGGACACTTAACTGATAGTTCCGTTACATTATGTAGCACCTGCTTGTATCTGTCTTTCCTCACATATGACTCTATTACATCTGTAAAGATATGAAAAGACAGATTTAATCGACCCTCATGCTCAGAAAAGGTTGAAATATGTTCCTTGTCGGTGTAATTAAAAACGTGGAATTATACTATCGAACATTTTAACAACGACGTGTTGTCACGTCGAAGTTAGAAATACAAAAGGTCTGGATGTGTGACAAGTCACGCTACTCAAACTTCCATGCATTTTTGTAACACAAGTAATTATGAGATTGTATTTAATAATATTATTATAATAACTGATGTAAATACTGAATCGACGCCCTACATGTCATTTGTTCAATGGTGTATATTTTGGATATAGTTTTTTTCGGTAATTTTCTGAGTAATGAGAATTATATGTTTAAAATGGAAGATTAATAGCACTGTCTGTGAAAAACATATAAAAAAACATAAATTAACCCTTTGAAGCCGCAAGAGGTTCAACCAAATTATATTTAGAGATGCAGTGTCTATCTTACAGGACACGCGCCTCATCTTCATTATAATAGGCAATTGGTTAATGCTGTGTGGAAAAATAATCGCCGGTGGTTCTGAAAATGATACGAGACCAATAAATTCATGCTTGAGTAGAATAAAGTGTTTTTGAATGTTAACGCTGGTGGTACGTATAACAGTCACTGTGCTTTAAAGGGTTAAAGGGGAATTCTGGATGAAACTGGCCCTGTCTCACTAAACAGCATGTGTCCGTAAATTTCGCATGAAATTGTTCGAACAAGCGAGTTCAAAACGCTAACTGGCAATGTTTAAAAACGCAAAGAAAAAATCAGTGCCTCTCAGTAGGCGAGATGCAGCCCAAGAGTAACACCGCCTACTTCAAAGCGCACTTTACAGTATCTGCCTATACACTTCGTCAGGAATACACAAATCCCAAGCGCCAGGTCGCCGTGGCGACTACCTTCTGTACGTCGGCGCCTAAAATTTTTGGATCCCGAGTATGGTACTTGCTTCGTGTCACCCATCTGGCGCCTAGAATTTTGAAGTGGCCCCTAGATTTAAAAAAAAAATATGCACACCTGCATTACGTGTAATGTACAAAATGATATTTTTTACTTTAAAACGCTATAGTCGCCACTTCAGCCCACAAAATGGGATGCAATGAACAGCAAATTCTTACCATCTGAGACGCACTGGCATTTTATCACCTATTGTAAATCACACTGCAACACTTCCTTATTAAATAACATTCCACGTACGTTTTGGTAATCTGTGTGTTGATTAGTGTTTTCATAACCACTGCAAGAATGCATGTATACATGTTTGTTGTTCGTATGGCCACTCTCAGCAGCAAACAGGAGAATTTAGGGGAATAAAAACTGGCTTAATATTGCATCCGTCATACTAAACTTTTCACGGCCGCGTGCTTCGTCTAAAGGGCTGCCTGCATTTTAGCGTAAACCCGACCTAAGTACAAATAATTTTAAGAAAAAAAAATTCTTTAAAACGTAAAGTGGGTGCTCTTTTACGATCACGGATTCGCGAGGAAGAGCTGGACACTCGTCCAATCACGTTGGTTTCACGGATGCGCTGTCTATAAATCTCATAATACGTTTGTTACAGTACATAACTCTGTAATACAACAACGACGCAGATGCATTGCTAATGTGCTATATCTTCTTCACTTCTGTTTGTGAATGATATATACTAAGAGAAGACACGACTACGGACAGTACTGATGGATGAAACATGCAGCGATTAAAAGTGAAAAAGGATTAGGACGCTGTAACATTACGGTAGCGTGAGACGTTAAACACTGTGAGATAAAAGACGCGTAGGATCGGATCCAAAAAGGTGCTCAATGTATAAAACACGTTTTGAATACAACGAGTAAAATACAAAAGCTGCCCGAGATATTTAAAATTAATAGCAGATTCTTCTCGAAAACTAAGAGCCCATGGCTGTTCCCACCCACTGTTCATCTCTACAATGCACTTACCTAAAAATTCCACCAGTGGCTGAACTGTTTTACACTATGTACTCTGCCCCTTCCTGACAAGGCTGCCTGCACTGCTGGGACACTTACCAACCCTACTGGCAGTACTGATACCATATCGCAGTAGCTACTACCTCTTACCTTCCTTCGTAGCCTTGTTAGAAGAAAAAACAATAATTACACAGATTCTCTGACCATTCGCTTACCTCTTCTATTAATATGCAGCTAAAGTTAGGTTCCTATAATACCACAGGCTACCTGCCCATTTGCACACTTCTTCAGATAATATGTAGCTAACACTGGGCTAACGATAACAAAACCACAGACTGCCTGATCATTCGCTTACCTCTGCTGACAATATGTAGCTAACGCTTGGCTAACTATAACAAAACCAGACGCCTGGCCATTTGCCCACCACTTCGGATAATACGTAGCTAACTTTGGGCTAACGATAGCAAAACCACGGATTACCTGACCATTCGCGTACCTCTTCGGCCGATATGTAGCTAATGTTGGACTAACTTATAACAAAACCACAGACTACCTGACCATTCACCCACCTCTTCGGCCGATATGTAGCTAACGTTGGCTAACTTATAACAAAACCACAGACTACCTGACCATTCACCCACCTCTTCGGTCAATACGTAGCTAACGTTGGGCTAACTTATAACAAAACCATAGACTACCTGATCATTCGCTTACCTCTTCGGATAATATGTAGCTAACGTTGGGTACCTATAAATTTCCGTTTCGTTCTCCCCTCTCCAACCCCTATCACTGTCATTGGATTTCAGACAAATACAAGACGCAACCATCTTTTCTATTATTTACAGCCGTACTTTACGAACTACGTAAGTCTGCTTCACCAAGCCACCAGTACTACTTCCTAGTTTCTCCTTCGTTACTGATTTTTCCCAAAGCTGCGCCTTCCGCTACTGCATGAATGAACCGCCCGCTTTTCGTCACACTCTTCAGTCTCCAAGGTTCGACGGGCAATGAACAACGTACTTGCTGACACCGACGCTGGCAGAACCAGAAATGTCTTCAGGTCATTCGTATCTTTGCTGTTCTCGAAAGATGCTGGGTCGGACTGTAGGAATGCGGTCCCCGTATTCTACCCTGTCGTCCTCTTACTGGTTGAAAATTACAGTTTCTGTCCAGAACAAAAACCTCGGCTGGAGACGTCCAGACGCCTGGCGAGCCGGCCCATTCTTTACTCCGGTTCTTAATTTACCTGGTAATGCGGCAGCATTACACCGAAGTAGCTCCAGTTAGTTCATTTCTTTTTTATTAAATCGTTATATCTATCTGCCTGATATTAAACTTAAAAATACGTCGCGCCACAACAACGATCGGTTGTGATATTCGGTCTACCATTCCAATCGCGTCTTGGTCTACCAAATGGTCTTCACGTTTCAGATTCGGCTAAAAATGGTCATATATATCAATCTCTCAGCTCGCCCGATTCTTTCCTAAGCTCAAGTTCCCACAGGACATAATTATACACAAATCTCACATCAAAATATAAATCCTGTTAATCTAAACCACTTTACAGCATTTATAAACACAATGTCATTTATGACACTGTGTCTCTATATCAACTCACAAGTATAGAACAAACCCATAACCATGTTTTTCTGTGTAACAAGTCACTTGCAACAGTCTCTGTGTTTCAGCATTTACAGTTTTTGTTATTTTATGATGCCGCCAAGTTCTGGCTACGCTTTAAATTTGGTCCAGCCTATTCTCAGGGAGTGTGTGAACCACTTTGTTGATAACTACCTACGAAACGTCGAGTGACGAAAGTTTAAAATAGTGATGTTGGCGAGCACATGAACGCCGCTTTAGCGTGATGTCGGTAGTAAGTAAATTACGAAACAAATTTTTGCACGGTGATACAAAAGTTGTATCACCGTGCAGTTGTCAGTTAGAAGTCACACGGTGTGACAATAAAAATTCTGCGTGACACATCAGTAAACGACAGGTAATTTACGGTGAACGTTCTGCGGCAGACCTGTAGTTATGTTGTCGCCACCCCGCCTCCCGCTTCCGACATTTCAACTCAATGATTTAATCCACCTGGCCGCGCGGTCTAAGGCGTGGGTCTGGGGCCGCTCGCTTGCTGGGATTGCGGGTTCGAATCCCGCCGGGGTCATGCATGCCTGTCTCTTGTGAGTGTTGTGTGTTGTTAGATAGAGGTCTCTGCGTCGGGCTGATCACTTGTCCAGAGGAGTCCTACCGCGTGTGGTGTGTGTCTGAGTGTGATCGTGAAGCCTCGAAAATGAGGAAACCCTCAACCACTAGGGGCTGTCGTGCCAGGAAGAGAAAGAAAACACTTACTCTACCTTCCTTCATCTATCGCGCAGGCCAGAAGCCACCATAAAATAAAAGGATTGTACTATTGTCCTCTGTTTGCCATCTCTAGGTTAATCTTCCCTGGTCTAACAGGTGAGGTGTTGTAATTGCCGGTACTGCGTATACCCTGCAAACGGATGGCACGGTCAACGCTCATTAGCTTGAACGTGCTACACGTTTGTGGGTTTATTAACCTTTTAAAGCCTAGCGGTAACTTTACATACGACCAGGTTTAACATCAAAAAATTCTACGTGGTGCCCACATTGCGTTTATGTGTTTTGTACGGATCTCAGAACAAACAGCAACTTTCGCCTTATAACACATTAAGAGATTGGTTTTTATAACCGAAGTGGAGAGTGTTTACAGCGCGGTACGCACTGAGTCATTGTATAAAACAGATACGCTTCGTCTTTAAAGGGTTAATTATTTTCTGCACATCTACATTTGAATAAAACTGGTCTTGAATATGCAAAGAAGCATATTCATGTACATTTTGTTTCAAGAAGAGGAAGATTCAGAATTCTCCGTTCCCTTCTGACAGTTTGTAACAAACAGTACCTCAATGTGTTATTTAAATGTCAAAATAGCAGTAAAATAAGTGATTGTTTGTTGCATAAATGATTGTTAAGTATCATTGTACAGTTGTATGTTAAAAAATGTTTAGAACAGAAAATCTGTAATGTGTATACATAAATATGTAATTAGATCCAGGCTTCATCGTAACCATCAAATAACGGTTTATATGAGACAAATAAAACCATGTTACAATCAGTACATTCCGAGAGTTCTACAGCTACTTTAATTAAATTACAAATATATTTTCAAACCCCATCCGGCCTACAGTTTTTACAATCATTACCCTCATCCCACTCTACGTAACCTCACAATAACACTGGTTCGCAGTAAAAAAAAAAAGTTTAAATTTCAACCGTTAAAAATGAACTACGCGTCGTCACAGGGTAGACGCCAGTAACATTCTAACCATCGCCATGAGAACGTCATATTACACTTGATCTGCGGTTTTTGTATGTGCACGAAATTTAGTCTCTCAAGTTAAAGGAATAACACAGACTGGAGGTGTGTAAGAACAGACCGCTACGCAAAACAGACTATATGAACCTATGAGAAAGTAACAACAGGCTAGATAAAAGTGCATAATAGGAAACTGCACATCATTTCACTCTTTACCATACATTACGGGTATCAAATAAAAGGGACACGAAGACTGGCCGAGCATGCAGCATGCATGATAAAGAAGCCCGAAAGTAAAGCTCGGACGGCTTAGGGCTAGACTTGAGAATAATATTAAAATGGGTCTTAAAGAAGGACGCCAATTCGCTTAGTTCAGTACAGGGACCACCGTAATTAATACTTTGGTTTCCATAAAAGGTCGCAATTTCTCGGCTGACTCAGCGCCTCTTAGGTCACTACGAACAGATGTCACTGTAAAGTGGTTCACTTCTTCCTGCCTTTGTCACGAAGCTTGTATTTTCTATGTGTTTTCACTTTTACTTGAATGAACAGTACGTTCTTATATTTTTTTTTTTTTTGCTTTACGATTTGTGCCCCACCGACTACAAGTTCCAACGACGGAGTTTAGCGAACACAACGATGAGACACTGGGCACCAGAACAGCAGGGACTTTCTTAATCACTTAGGTAAAGAAAGTCTTTAACACTTAGAAATAATAAATAAGCCATATAAGCCAAGTGTAATAACACGTTCAGTTTTTCGCTGTTTAAGACCAATATGCGATACACAAAGTATTTAGAATGTTACTCTTACTTCGTTTCTTCATTATCATCATCATCATCATCATCACCATGAGCTGTGAAGTATTACGCGTAGTGCCTTTTCTTTATCCCTCGAGATGAAGCTGGTCCTTCCATCTCTTCCTTGGGCGTCCTATGCTTCTCTTCCCTTTTTGGCCTATATTTCAGTGCCTGTTTGGGTATCCTGTCTGTGTCCATTCTCTCTACGTGTTGTAGCCACTCTCGTTGGTACTGTTTTATTTCCAGAACAATGTTCTGCACTCCAAGTTTCTCCCTCACTGATTGATTTCTCTTCCTGTCCAACTCAGTAATTCCTAGCAAATGTCTTAAAAATTTCATTTGTGCTGGTTCCGGTCTTTGTTCATCTCGTTTTTTCAGCACCCAGGCTTCGCTACCGAACTTTAAGGCTGCTTTTGATGTGATATTATGGATTCTTAATTTTGTTTCTTCAGTCATTTGTTTTCCAAAATGCCTTCATATAACACCATTTATTTTGTTATATGTTTTATCTTATCTTCTAAATCACTTTTGTAATCCGATATAAGGTACCGTAAGTATTTAAACTCTGATACCTGTTGCTTATAAAATCATCATATGCGTTAATAAAGTTACGTTTGTTTGCGGCATCATGATCCACTGACCTACTGAAAAGATCTTTTCAAGGTAGACATTTTCCGAAAGCTTATGATTTGGTATTCATGACCATCTCTCATGTTTTTTATTAAATCCTTCTCAAAAATGTTTTTAACAAAAAAGGCTAATGTTAAGAACTGACAGTGATGCCTCAAGCAAAGGCGGAAAGAAACTAACATATTTCGTGCACTTCCCTTTGCCCCGCTTGCGGAAGGACTGTAAATTTCAACGATCTGTTTCTTATTTACACGTTGTTTACGATACGTTGACCTCCCAAAGAAATTACCCAACATCAGGCATTAGTACGTAAAATGTTTCACGTTTATTGAGATTACGATGCTTTATTTTTTAATGAAATATTTTACTGTTTCTACGTGCGAATTATCCACAAGGGTACAACTAGTATTTTCACATTATACACATAAAGATCTAGACTATATTTAAAATTTGACTCAAACACTGTTTATTGAGTTGTGAATTCACTGTCCAACACAAAGTGTATTTTGACTTAAAGTCTACTCAAATGCGTAGACATGCACTTTGAGTACGTTTCAAAAATAAGTTTTTGTCATGGACATAACTATACAGTTGGTGTGGTCATGAACCCAAAGTCTGCAGCCAAGAAATATTTCTCCACCTCAAGTCTGTCAAAGTCCTTCCACCTACAAATTTCAACTTAAAGGTACTAAAGAATGTTCGGTCAAGAACTGCAAAGGACGACCGAAATGCCGTTCAATGCCCGACTCATAGGTGGGCAGGTTAATATTATCTTAACGAAAGAAAGCGATTTTTTACGAGATGTAAATATGGCGGGGGGGGGGGGGGGAATGAAGGCAGCAACTGAAACATTTATATGAATGTGGAGCTTAAAGCGTTACGTTTCCAACTGGGAAGTAGCCAACCCAGATGTTATAACCTACGCTGTACAAAATACTCAAAACAAAAATGAATATTCGAACTTCCATCCTCCTCCTCTGTGTACCTGACGTTGGTACCAAACCACACACCACCAAACAACAAGCCATCTGGGGCCAGGTCATCAATACCAGCTGTCCTGTGTGCAGTATAAACGTACGTGCACTGTGAGCGCAATTACTTGATATTTTTAAAATGACTAGCTCTTTTGAAAATGTGCGAAATAATTAAGCTGCTTTATCAGTAAAATTATTTCTCACTCATACAAATATTTATATTTGTTTCAGCACATAAGTCTGTGCAGCACCCCACTCACTCCATGGAAGATACTTCCTTATTCAAATAAAACAAATCTATTTGTTCACTCTCAAGAACACTTCCTGCATGTGCCTGGCAACACAAGTGATTCCTTATAGAATAGCCAAGAGTCGGTCAACTGGTCTGAAGAGTCGCTGTTGTTTATGGAATCTTAAGGTTCAGTACCGTCTACACAACAGTCCACTATGTCCAAGTCCAGTATTAACATTTCGTGATATACTGATTTTTCACGGTAGAGAATTGTTAAACCCATGCACAACCACCAAGCTGGAGAACCGCCACCTGTAAGACGTCTGTGAGGTAGTGCCATGGCTCAGGCGGTTAGCCTCCGGCCTCCCACCGCGGAGGCCCGGGTTCGATCCCAGGTTAGTCCACGTGGGATTTGTGGTGGACAAAGTGGCACTGGGACAGGTTTTTCCCCCGAGTTCCTCGGTTTTCCCCTGTCAATTTCATTCCACCGGTGCCCCGTTACTAGGAAAAGGACAAAAAATAATCAACATCTTCATCTTCATCACAGGGTTGCACAATAAGCCTCATGGCTGCAGTGAGTCCGTAGCGTCTGCTGCGGGGCCCTTCACCACTAAAAAAAAAAACTGTGACGGCTTACTCAATATATTCCCACTTACGGTCCGCACGTGGTGACCATCTCCCCCACCCTAACCTCAGTGTGATGGGAACCCCCAAGTCATTTATTATATAAAGAAGAACGTGCACTTATTGAATAAATTTCAAAATGTGTATCAAAATTCTGAATCGTCGTTAAACCCCCCGCCCCATTCCAGAATAAGTTATTTTATATCTTAGGTTTGATATTATACTCTGCCCGCAGCGACATTTACCTGATCGCTGAAATTACTGCTAAAATATGACCTATATAACTTTGTCGATAACCCGGCTCCAAAGATTTGAAGAACACAATGTCGCCGAGGGAAAGGATGATCGAAGCGAACAGGATACCGTTCACCTCTGTCTGGTACCAAAGTTAAGGACACGCTAACCTTAGTTGTGCTCAGCCTCAGGGATTACTTTTATCTTCAGCAAACGTGGCAATCAACAGATAATACATAAGTAATACAGCCGTGATACGCTGGGCACTGGAAGTACAGAATCTGGGCGTTTGATGTAAATGTGACCGAACATTTTAATACAAGCTTATTGCAATAAAATGTCAGCTTCGTACAAATATTCTGAGGTTGTTTATTCCGTGCATTGTTCCGATAAAGTAGGTCTATAGTCAATTTATTAATCGAACTAAATACAAACAATTATTCGCGCCAGAATATTACATACATCGCTCCGAAATGTTTTGGCGTTCTGAACGCCGAAACACGTCGGAGCGATAGCTATATGTAATATTCATGTGCATTTAGTTGGATTAATAAACTGACTATACTTCAGACTTATAAATACTTAACTCATTGATCATGCTGAGAAATGGCAGAAATCAGCGTCGCTTGGAAAACAAGACAGTACTCATATGAAGCAGTTTCAATGATGTATACAACAAAACACAAGTGTGTAACGGTAACCACCTCCGCCATTAGACACAAGAAATAACTGCGCCATTATACTGCCTACAAGAAGGACATGTTACGTAATGGTTTTAGTGTCAGATCACATGGCAAACTGACGAGCGAATCTTAAAATTCCCAAACGTTCTGTAGTGTTGAGTGTTATAGAAATGGAAATGTCCTAATAAATATTAGTGATAAAACTTACGTGAAACCATTGTTAAAAAATTTATATGACTCACTGTGCAGCTTGCTTCATGTCGCTCTTCTGACGCCTACTATTTTGAAGTGGCTCCTAGATATTTGGAAAATATGCCCACCCCATGTGTAACGTTACCTAACTCTGTAACATTCCAGAACGCTGAAACGCAGCAAATTTTTCTCTCTTAATATATGCATCTGTAGGCCTACCCCACAGTTAAAGGGCTTTCTACAAACAGGTTGCAGCAGTTTCAAGCAGTTTCACAGTTAGGAAAGACTAAAGGCTTGGTAAATGAAACTGACATTATGACCTTCTAAATGGTGAGCCCAAAAAAAAAGATTAATGGGTTATTCAACCCACTACAGGAAAGGTGTCGCAAAGCTGTTTGCATGACAGGCACCTATGACAAGAGCGTACCGTATGAATCTACTGCGGGCGGTGGGGGGAGGGGCGAGAAGTGAAATGAAATAATTAGATTATTAACAGCTGTGCACGTTCTCCCATAAACAAATTGTCCAAAACAGTGGGCTGGCATACACCATCTCATGATAAATACACGACGAATAATAACACACTTTCCGCAACTAACCCTTTAAAGACGAAGCGTATCTGTTTTATATAAGGACTCAGTGCGTACCGCGCTGTAAACACTCTCCACTTCGGTTATAAAAACCAGTCTGTTAATGTTTTATAAGGCAAAAGTTGCTGTTTGTTCTGAGATCCGTACAAAACACATAAACGCAATGTGGGCACCACGTAGAATTTTTTAATGTTAAACCTGGTGATATGTAAAGTTACCGCTAGGCTTTAAAAGGTTAAGACATCGTTAGGAATATTTTACAGATACTCTTCCAAGGGCACCTTGGTACCCGCGGACATAAGGCTGGGGAAGATATTTGAGTCCAAGAGAGAGTAACAACAGCCTGCAGAAAACTGCATAATTAGCAGTGTCAAGGTCTGCAGTCTTCGCTACATATTATTAGGATAATCAAGTCAGGAGGGGATGAAATGGGTGAGCATGTAGCACGTAGGGGGAGAAAAGAAAAGCATACGGAATTCTGGTGGGGAAACCTAAAGGTGACAAGTAAAAAGGATGATAATATTAAAACAGATCTTAAATAAATAGGTTGGTAGGGCGTGGAATGGATTAGTCTGGCTCATAACAGGGACAAGTGGTGGCGCTTGTGAACATGCGCTCGACGGAGTACTTGGTTAAGGGCTGGGGTACAATCTCAGGCAATGGAAGTGGAAGTGGAAGTGGAAGTGGAAGTGGCCTCGATCCCCTAGGTGGCCGTCTTATGACTCACGCCCAAGTAGAAAAGACGGCAGAGACTAATAAGATTTTTGGCTGGCAAACGGCTTGTCGTTGGCAAGACATGTCGAGAAAAGTCAACATGTTTGCGACGCGATGGTTTAAATGAAAGGAATTGCCATCATCTGCCTGCCCTTTCCCGAGAAGTAGTAATCAACAAGGGAGGTACAAGCTCGAGAGTCAAAAATATGTTACACGCCCTAAAGATCTGGGGGAAAAAAAATAATGTGGTCCGCAGCGACTGTCCTAGGTTGGACTGGATGTTCGATTCATCTTTCAGTCCACTAAAGGATACAGAAGTAAGATTAAGTTTCCTCGGTCAGCTTAAAATACGTGAAATACCCACTACTTAAGTGAACTTTCCATCAGAAACAACAAATAAAAAGTTGTGCCTGTACACGCCTAAATACTAAAAGTTTTTGCCATAATTACGCTTAAATATTAACAAAAGAGATATCTACAATTTTCAGCATATACTTTATATTTTAATTCGCATTTTTTCAATATATTAATAACTGATTATAATTAACTGGCTACATTTTATATGTTGACAGGTTAAATTCCTCCTGATGATGACTTCATTAAGGTCGAAACATGTACAGGTACATAATTCACTTAATTAATATATTTAAATTTGTGTTTTTATGGTTTTTAATGTAATTTATGTTATTTAAATCAGTTAAACGAATTCAAATTTTGTACTTACTCCTTCTAAAGTTTATTTTAGGACGTCAGTATCTCCATCTACTTAGCGTCGTTTAATCAGTAAGATACTCAAGCAGTCCCAATTTAACACAAAACAATACAATCCAGCAATGAAAAGTACTCACTCAACCACACATTGACAAACACCTATCACCACCAGCAACCTGCACAGTACTGAACGACATATAACAGTACACTAGACACGTAAACAAGTAGCCAACGTTCAAGCCACAGAGTAAAGTTTACCTGTTAGACCTACGGGGTAAATATGACATGTTATATGTATGGCTCTTTGCTTGCTGCAATTTAAAATTCAAGATTAATGAACGCTGGCTAAAAGCACAGTGTTCAAAGAAAGTTAAATAGTACTGTTAAATTCTAAAAGGTTTTGACGATGGTGTATAATATTGTGTGGTGATGGGTTTATGGACTTTATCCATCGTCCGACGAGTAAAATATTAAAAAAATATTAAAAAATTAAAATCACAACGTTTCGGAAGCTGACTCTGCTTCCGTCCTCAGGTGAATGGAGGGGGAGAAGAGAAGAGCACCTACTCTGTTGGGCCCCTTAGACAGAGCTAGCCTCCATCCCTGGACTGGGCATCATCGGTCCAGCTAGCCTCCATCACTGGACTGGACATCATCGGTCCAGTGATGGAGGTTAGCTCTGTCTAAGGGGCCCAACAGAGTAGGTGCTCTTCTCCCCCTCCATTCACCTGAGGACGGAAGCAGAGCCAGCTTCCGAAACGTTGTGATTTCAATTTTTTAATATTTTTTTAATATTTTACTCGTCGGACGATGGATAAAGTCCATAAATCCATCACCACACAGTACTGTTAAAGTCGCAATAACTCGGCATGGCCTTTCACTAAAATAACGGTATCAGTGGTCTGAGCATATGACCCCAATGGGTGATTTCAATTATGGGAAAGCAACAAATTCGCATAAAAGTAACGAATGCACGGTGAAGTAAGTAAGACATTGGATGCCACGTTTAATTAAGAGTTGGATATTTCGCATACATCACGCCAATGTCTTATGTATCTAAGGGTGCACAAATCCCGGGCGCCAGGTCGCCATGGCGACTGAATTGTTTTCACGGTCGCATCGCACATTTGTGGGTACTCAGTAAGGAACTTGCTCCATGTCACCCTTCTGGTGCCCAAAATTTTGAGGTGGCTCCTAGATTTTTTAAAAACTTATAGACCCTGTATTTAGTAGAATCAAGCCTTTTGGCACATGATGTTGTGTGGTATATTGAAGATACAGGCAGCCGGTAAATTTATGGCGAAATCCACCGCGTCACGTCCGAGGCGACAGCAATCTTCATAGCTGTCATTGCGAAAACTTGAAATCTTGTTCGTTTTTAAGCAGTGCGGCCGGCACAGAAAAAATTTTTGGGAAGAATGAGAGGGCACGCCGTATCAGCAAAAGGGTATTCGCGCACTAAAACTCTCCAGATGTTTGAAATGATCCATAAACGTGCACTCAGCCACTGGATATGACAGCAAACCAACAAATGCATATAAGTGTATAGAAGTACATTATACACACCGTATGCATCCTACATTTTTCGGTTACCCATGCAGCCAACTTCAGGGAGGAGCATTACAAAGAATACGTACATCGAAATATTACATAAGTTTCTGGAACCAATGCACAGATATAAAATAATAAATTTTAAAAATATTACATAGTATTATTTTTTAAATTTTAAAACAGATTGTTAAAGTTTTTCATGTCGTACTCCCCAAACTTCTAAAACCACACGCCCCTCCCACCGCCACAAAATGCATTTTAATAACCTCAATTTTATACAAAGTGTAGCACTATCTTATTTATTTCTCTATCTATCTACTTACATACGTATCTGTGTATCCACCCGTCCAGCTATGTATCTATTTATCTATGTACTACCTATTTATCTACATATTTATTTACTTATTTATTTATTTATTTATTTATTTATTTATTTATTTACTCATTCATTTATACTACGTGCAAGCACGCACAACGCAAACATCACAGCGAAATTTACACATGATTGAAACGTCACACAAGCGGAAGACAGAGTATCAGAGTAAAATCAGGTAGACGGGCAAAACTGACGTCAGTGTTGTCCAAAGAACGGGATATTAACCTTAGAAACTGGAATTCCACTGTTGTGATTCTTAACATTTAAGTTACTGCTAAGAGAAATGGAATGAACCTCAACTCTACACTACATCTACACTATAACTATGTAACATGCATATTACAGGTTAATTTGTGGATGCGAGTGAAAAGGGAGTAAAATTAGTATCGCTGTTGCAGAGCAGACCTATATGCCGTTTTGCTACGTAGCTTTACCTCCATCGCACTATTAATTAAATTACGGAACAGAGAAAGCTGTGAGGCAAAAGCGGCTTATGCCTTTCTTTTCACACGCGCCCACAACTGTTTTAGGTAATACCCTGGGCGAACCGAGACCCACTGGCTTAAAACCAATGTAGTACATGGATTTCAAATAACTTCTTATGTTACACAGGACCTTGAATTGGGCTTCGCCCAGGCAGTTGTCGTTAACAGTTATCTAATTCGTTTATGTCTTTCATGCCAAGTTTAATGAACACTTAACTTTCAAATCACATGGCCTCTTTCTCGACAGCGTCGAAGATCCGTTTTGAAGCTTCCTGGATGCTTCCATTAACAAGAAATACCCCCGTTGCCTAATGACAAAATTAGATCGGTAAACGACCTTGACAAACTTAATGACGCCTCGCACAAGACACGCCCCATCACACCAACAGTACAAGTATTTATAGAATAACATAGCCCTGCCATCTAGCGATACGGTACAGAACGATCTAGTGCAAGTGGGGTAAGTAAAACAACCGTGGAACTGACGAAGCAACAGCTTTATTTAAAAAATTATATACGCCGCACTGCTTACCCCACAGAAATACTACAAGTCATTACAAAACTTCAACAATAAACTACACTTCTGTTTATGTATTGCGGACTGCAAATGCACGAAGAGTATAATGCGATCATAAATTTGATCAAATGAAATTACAATGACACGGATCAGCGAAACAGCATAAACATCAAATAATTATGTCACATGTGTGGTGTCATGTGGGTATTACTCAGTTCTACCTACGATTCTATGATTATTTACTACATATTATTTGACAAGCTTCTGTTTTTCGTATTCAGACGTACTTCGATATTTCTGGTCGGAATACAAACTCAGTGGCACCAAACGTCACGGTTGGATAGTTAACACTCCTGACACTCGTATTTGGAAGACTGAGGGTTCAAACATCAGGCCAGACATCATCTATCCTAATAGATTTCCCGTGATTTCCTTCATTCCCTTAAAGCAAATAACGGGACGGTACTTGATGTTAGGCTACGATCACTTCTTTCCAATTCGCTATTAATTAATTAATTATTAGTAATGTCCTATAACAGTCCACGTTTTTATAGCTTCACTAAATACACCATAAACAAACATGCAAATGCATACACAATTCCACGGTACGTCATAGTGGGCTGAGTTTAGTACATGTGACGACTGGTTTAGCTTCGACTTTACGTTACGTCTATGTCGCATACGCGAAAATAAAACAAGAATTGTGTGACGAAGTTGGCGATTTGTTGGTGACTTTCGAAGTGGCTCAAATACAAATCTCCTATCCCAGCATAATACTCCAAAGGTCACACACGTCTGCTTGAGAGAGTCTTGTTACAAGACTAACAGCATGACCCCTATATCTGCATCTTCTCTTAAGCTGTCATAGCTATGCACACGAATGCTAGCTTCCCGGTAGAAAAGAATGCACACAAATCCCCTTCAAAAACATGAAAAATTTTCTTTAACCGATCACGAATGTATACAAATCTGCTTAGTTTATATGAAAAACAAAACAATGCGTTTAAAGGTGACCTAAGGGTTTTTTTTTATTTCAGAGGCTGGTAAATAATTTTCATAAATTTTCAGTCGTTCGTTAACCAGATCAATTCGACGTGGACAAGTAGGTCAACAGATTAAACCCCGGCCACTAGTCCTCACTGTACAAACGCCATATTATTTAATTCTAATAGAATAACTTCTCAGACTTCGTTCTGATTAATAAAACTATTTTTGTACTCCGACATCAAATTACGAATATCTTTCAAGCAGCGTGGCCGTGACGTCACGGTTACCATGGTAGCATGTCTCTCGGCTATCGATTGTTTTGGATGTTCCTTCTACACGCATCTTTATTCCTGTACGTCCCAGGAGTAGACATCAAACACCCACATGTTAGTTGCTATGGCAGTGAGCAGATCTTCTTAGCCTCAAAGCACACAGCACCTCACAACGCTTCTTACAGGACACAAGCGACTGTAAGTACGAATAACAGTTCACTGCATGATATTACTGTAGAATATCCAAGCACTGTAGTACGGAGTCCCAAATTATTTGGAAGTGAAATTCTATACGCATATATATATTCTTAAATATACCCACCAATCAAAAAGGGAATTTGATACCGTGTGTTTTGATACATTACACTGAGTTCTAGAACATTCAGTCTGAATTACGTGCGTCACAAGCCAACAGAATAAAATCACCGGGAATGCAATCCTAGGTTACACACGGCGTTTAAATCTGTGTATGACAGCTGTGCATTTCAGATGTTCACTTTGTGAGATATCCAAGCAATTCTTTAATCTCTCTGAAGATGGCAGCATAAACCGTGTGCATCACTGCCTTTAACCTATATGCTGTGCTGCTCATCTTCAAGTGTATCTACATTTTAGATTTCTGCCATGCAGGGATTCACGTGTGTCTTAATCTTAATTGCTTCCTAAGTATAAATTTTCATAATCTACATAATTACTTACGTTTAAGAGACCTTTCCAGTAACTTTATAACATAAATCACACGCAATCATGAAACTTTTTGTATACAACCACTCACAAAACGAGCCACGGAACAGTCACCAAATCAGAAATGCCAACATCATGGTTTTAAAATACCAAATACTCTACTATATAGTTTGTCCGAAATGTTTCAGTCAGTCCCGAATGTATTAACAACTTGCAATTAATTACTTCATTTCAGAAATTGCGTGTGTAAATATACGTGCACCCGAATATCCAGAACTGCTTTTCCTAACCTGCACCGGAAACAGACACGTTTCTGTACAAGCATTAAGAACATGTTGTTTAACATTTTGACAGCTATCTCGACGTTGCCAAACGAAAATATCATATATAAGACAAAGTATTGGTATTAATGTTGTTACTATGCCTCTTTGAAACTTTTTTGCCCAGTTCAAAGTTTTATGAAATGTAGGCCCACATTGTTAGTCCATGTTGTCCTATTTGTATCAAAATTTAATTAATCATCTTAAATACAAGGAGTAGGTACAGTCTCTTGGCACGCATGAAAACATGGGGAGATTGAGGGTATAGCTAAACATATTCTTAACCGTGGGACTACATGAAGGTGAGTGATCAGCTTTATGTCCTGGCCACTTTACCCAGAGGGAAAGGTCTTCCAGTACCACTGAATAGGAGGATGGGTCAGCCCCAGCTGGATGATTTGGAGAACTGGAAAATAGGCCTATCTTGCTTCTACCAGAACAGAACAATGTTTCCTCAGTCATGCATCTTGAACCATTTCAAGTAAATTTTTAATTCCAAATTGTGTCCAAGTATGCTCACCCAGCGTGGAGTTATCTCACTCACATGGAAGGACAGGCACAAATGTACATCGAAGTTAAGAAAATACGAAGTACACCCCAGGTGTTTAGAAATGCTGGATTTTTTAAAATAGCTGTTATTTGCATTTTGTCTGTCACTCTGAGATGGAACAGACTGAAGCGTACAAACAATCTGCCAAGAAGAAGACATCAAGCGACTCTACATACAGAACATAATTACATAATTTTGGAAGTGCTTCTGCTTCATTTCATGAAGGTTTGAATTTGAATCCTGATTGAGGCACAAGTAGGCCATATTAAAATTTTCCATATGAACTTCAAGAGTACCTAAGACTGTACTTCAGCAATAGGTAACATCATCTTCCTTGCATATCCTTTCCAATTCACAGATCACATTTCTTTCATTCCACAAAGGGAATCCAAATGTGGAACTTCAGCAATTAACACTTCTGCTCCATATTCCAAATTGTCTGGGTTGATTTCTTGGTTCACAGGCCAGGTCTTCTAGGTATGTTCCCAGGGTTTCTTAGTTTCTCAAGGAAAATGGCAGGACATTCCATAAAAAAGTCCATGACCATTATTTCCAAAATCCTTCCCAACTCATTCAGAAACATTTGATACATGGAATTTCAAGTCCTTGTGTAAAATTCACCTTGACTGAAATGTTGATGAAGATGCACAAGCTGCACACAGCATTTTGGACTCTGTTCCAGACAAGCCTCAGAGTCTCAGTGTTTCCAAGTGTACCATATGGATAACTCATTCTCACTCCCCAACACCACCCCAGACCACCACCAGGAGGTTTTTTGAGGAAGGGGCAGTGACAGCCTGCTTTGTTGGAATTGTTAATACATGTTTTGATGGCATGAGCTGATAACACAGAATTGTTGCCGTTTACTTCTACATCTTTCAGGTACTGTGCTACGATGTTTGCAAGAAAACGAAGAGGAACAACTTATTCAAAACATTTTATAAGTTGCGAGCAAGACAATTTTAATAACACACAGAAGTGTGAGCCATTAAATCACACAAAAAACTGCAATTATGAAGTAAAACCAACAGAATGTTTTAATTTTAAAGAAAAATTTGAATTATCCTTGGCCGATATCAAGAATTGGGAGAGTTTTATTACTTTTATGTACAGACCAATGGATCCTGCATCTCTTGGCCTAATAAGAATAATGTTTGGTAAGTATGATACATACTATTTATAAGTGACGGTTCATTTGTAGGCACTTCATGTGTTGTAAACTCCAAAGCATCAAAATCCACACAGTACTAATTACACAATGTACAGCAATATGTTTATATGACTAACACCCAAATGTCTGAAACATGAATTTTACAAAATAGTGCTACAATATGGCAGACAGATAACTGACCTTATGGCCTAGAAAAAATATTCAAACATCTTCAACATAACAGAAAGTGACAAAGTAATGACTGCACAGTTGGAAATGCAGAGCAGATTTTTGAGAAGGCAAAGTAACTGTATTTCTCTTCCAGCTACTGTCCTATCAAGGATGGTGCACTTGTCAGATGTGCATTTGCACTGCACCTAAGCTGCTGGTGTCAAAATGCAATCAGTTTGCTTCATCATTGACCCAAGTGATTTTATTGAAAATCTGTATGTCCTTTCTTATATCAATTACAGGTTTCACTATGGTTTTGGACATTCCAGAAGAAAGAGGCTTGGCTGATGCAGACATAAACTGGGGAGATCCAAATGAATGTAGATTTCCTTTATTCAATTTCCTACAGCCTTTGCCACTGCAGTGGATGTGTATCATATATCTTATAATGTGGATAGGTAACTTTTGTCATATTAAATGGCCACTTGCCTGTAAGTACTGTTTTAAGCCCTGATATGGCTGCGTGGAGAGGACTGGAATGAAACTAGGTCCAAATAATTCTTCCAGCCATCTGGAATATCTAGTCCCATTTGTAGTTAAGATTTTCACACACTCTCTTTTAACTCGTACTGTTTTTATTTGTTTTGTGTTTGACTCCACTTATGTATTATTATGTACAGAAAGTAAGTGTATTGATGTTTAATTCAATTTTTAAACATTTAAATTTTTCACATTCAGGAATGCAACGCCCATTATTACATGTTATATACATTTCTACTTTTTGTGTTTTCAGTACAAGTGATTGATTTCTGTAAGGAAACACAGAACAAGTGCCACCTGCAATTAATTAAAAAATACTAATGGAATGCAGAATATAAAGACCCTTTTGTTTACTCACAGTTCTCATAACCTTAACCCTTTTAAGCATGAAGTTCATATAAATGTTATAGAAAATTTCAGTTCCCACATCACAGAACTAATTACAAAGACCAACCACTTAATGCTCTTTAGAGGAAGGAAATGATTTTTGAGTTGTGAGGTTTTCACAGCTGCGTACATGAGGATTCCAGTCTACTGGCATGTGACCATCTGTCAATGGGTAGTTGTTCCTGAACAGTTCAAGAAATGTGTTGCCTACATCTTAAAGTCTTCAAGGTCCATTCTTCTTGGACTGAAGGCTGGAATAATTGAAATAAATTATGTTTCCTGTAAGAACTACACAAAACCCATACATACACTGTGTAGAAAAATATATGGAGTTCTTTAAAGGTTAAAGCAAGTGGTACAGACAGCACCTTGTGAAATATACAACACCACTTGTGAGGCATGTTCTAGTACACAGCAATACAAAATGACTATGTAAACGTGGGTTATTCTGCTTTAAAGGGTTAATAACAACCAGTCTAACAAGGTAATTTTAATCCCTTCAATTTATAATTACAGATACTGAACACATTTCTTAGGCCATGTGCATTTCTTTTATAGGAGCACTGGGCATCATGCTTGGCCTCTTTTACCGTATAAGTTGCTTGGCGTTTGTAATTCCTTACTGGTATATCTTCCTGTTGGACAAAACTTCCTGGAATAATCATTCATACTTATACGGAGTAATATCTATACTGCTGCTAGGATCACAAGCGAATCGATATGCGTAAGTGCATTGTAACATGTGCATGTATGGGGGATTCACTAACACTGTCACAGTTATGGATGTGTGTTTTATCATATGGAGAAATACACTGCACATTACAAAACCACTGTCCTACTAAGTGAACAGTATGCTGTATCTTTGAGAAACTGTGCAGAAAATTAAAATGTAGACCTCATAAACTTGGTTCTAAACAATAACAGAAACATAATAAACCATACTGGCCAAAATAGAAGACAGTGTTTCTTTATTAATAAATAAACACTGGAGTTAATTTTTATCCCGACAATTTCTGAACACAGATGTCATCTCGTGTTTGTAGTCATCTTGTAATTGAGTCAGTATGGTATACTTTTATGTGCAAAGAATGCCTGTAGTACTGACATCAGATTTCTGATAATATGGTGAAGAATGATCAGAAATATTTTAGTGACACTTTTGACCACTGATAGAATATATGGTTTGCTGGTACTGGCTGTCAGATTGCTGATGCACTGACTTGTGCAACATAATTTGTCAGTCACCCAATGGAATATGAACTTTTCCCTGCCCTTTGTACGTTGATCATGTTAAACAGTGTTGTGTTATTTCACTACGTATTTTTCAGATCCCTTGATGTTCTCCTTGGAAAAGTGAAAAGAAACAGTCCTGTACCATTATGGAATTATTTTATTCTACAGTTTCAGATCTTTTTATTATATTTCTTTGCTGGGTTAAAAAAGATGGATAAAGAATGGCTAGATGGATACTCAATGCGAAACCTTGGCAACCATTGGATATTTGAACCATTTAAGTAAGTAATACATTAATTACATGGCACCTGTAATGCATGAGTACATTAGATCTGTCTGTTCCAGTCAAAATTTATATTAAGATCATATAAACGTTGCATAGACTGTATGTGGCAAACATTTCCAGTTTTCAATCAGTCACTTCATGGACTTCAGCAGTCATCTCATGTCACAGTATAGGGCAGCTTTGCCTATCAGGCCCAACTAAAGATGTCTTGATTGTATTTTTACCTTGATGGCAGGGACCAATCCTGTCCCAAAAGCACAAAGTGTTTTAATTTTTAGTATGAGACAATGGGCAAAGTCCATGAATTGATAGAACTGTATTACCAGTTTCGGTTTCATGGCCTCTGTACACCCAGCAAACTACAGGAATTCATCTCTTCTGATGATGTAGATTCTACTACACCAATTATGGAATGACAGTGAGAATGATGACTAATAGAGGGAAGATACAATTTGTTGGAAGTTCTGAATGCTACTCTGTGAAAGCAGATGCACAGATGATAATGTGCTGAATTTTGCTAACAGATACCTGCCATATGGATATACAACCTTCATGTACACATACTTTTTCTTTAACTAATAACAAGTAGTTACTATTCTGGCACCTTTACGCAAGATTCAAGTGTTCCAAAAATGAGGACTTCTACTGAATACAATTACCCTCTTCACTTTTAGTTTTCCTTCTGCTTTTAATATGTTTCAAATATTTGACAACAATGTTAAACACCATTCTCTGACCTATGCTTGTGACAATTCCTTATATGTTGTCTCCTGAAAAACGACATGTTTGTTAAATTCAAATCTAAAGGGCTCTGACAATGGTATAAGAATCACTGACATCATCTCCATTTCTGGACTTCTTCCATCATCTAATTTTTTAATAAAGCACGACATTTAAGGAGCTGGCTCTGCTTCTGTCTTCACACAAGGAAAGTACCTGATTTGGTGGACCCTTTAGATAGAGCTATTCCCAGTCACTGGGCCACTTGCCTGATGACAGAAACAGAGCCAGCTTCCAAAATGTCGTGCTTCATTAAAAAAAGTAGTCAATGGACAAAGTGCAAAAAAAGATTATGTCAGCATTTGTTGAAGTTCTACAAATACATTCCTGCTTACACATATGTGCTTGTATGGTCAAGAAACAGGACACGACACCATAACAGTATGTTACAATAATTTATCATTAACCCTTTAAAGACGAAGCGTATCTGTTTTATATAAGGACTCAGTGTGTACTGCACTGTAAGCACTCTCCACCTCAGTTATAAAAAAAAATCTGTTAATGTTTCATAAGGCAAAAGTTGCTGTTTGTTCTGAGATCCGTACAAAACACATAAATGCAATGTGGGCACCACGTAGAATTTTTGAATGTTAAACCTGGTGGTATGTGAAGTTACTGCTAGGCTTTAAAAGGTTAAATATTATACATGGAATGTCTAAAATGTTATTTATAATTTTCCATTTTATAGAATTTTACTGACACCCGAGCAGGTGGACTTTTGGATAATTCACTTAAATGGCCTTGCTCTTGATTTGACTATTGGATTTTTCCTGATTTACAAGAAAACACGACCATATGCTTTATGCATTTTAGGTTTGTTTCATGTCATGAATTCTCAACTATTTACCATTGGTAAGTAGCATGCATTATTAATTCACAATACAGAAATGAAATTGACCAAATCCTTGTCAAAAATTTGTCTTAACTGTTCTATTGTATGACTACTTCCTTAGTGAGCATATTAGATTTAGGCAATACATGCAATATAAATTCTGTTCATCTAATTGCCATGTTTTGGAAGCAAGAAAATGCATTTTTAAGTTAACTTCTTGACTTAAAAATTAGTAATCACACTAAGTCAACTTTGTTATGTAATTAAAACAATCAAATCACTTGTAAATAAAAATCTTGTTAAAACCATGTATTTTGCATACATGAATTCATTTTTGAAGTATGGTATTTTATTCTGGGGAAACATCAGAAATCTTCAAAAAATTTCTAAAATACAAAAAAGGGCAATAAGACTAATATCTAATATTTCCAACACTTCAAGTTGCAAACTAAATTTCAAAAAATTAAAGATTATGACTCTGCCTTGTATATGCATTTTGGAAATTCTTACACACACTAAAGGGTCTTTAAATAAATTTAAAACAAATTCTATGTTTCACTCACATGATACAAGAAATAAGGCAGACTTATTTATTACAAGCCACAACACAAGACTCTTTGAACAGAGTATTGCCTACAACAGTGTTCTTATTTACAGCAAACTACCAAGTGAAATCAAAAGTATTCAGTCAATAAGAGAATTCAAGAAGTTACTTAGCAGAGTCCTTCTTGAAAAGAGTTTTTATTTGGTGGAAGAATTTATGATGGTTGACTTTTAATTTGTAGGAATTATGTAGGGTTAATGACATATCTCAGAATGTAATCACTTGTACTTTGTTAATTAGTCTTTTTGTGTCTCATGTTTGGTGCTTGTTTAGTGTCTTGTGTTGTTTCTGTTTATGTACATAATTATTTCAATTTCACATGTTTGCTGGTTTTCTGTAATGATTTTTAGGATGAAATACAAATGAAACTAAACTAAACCCTGTAAGGTATATTTAAAATGGTAGTAATCTTCTATTCTATTACCATTAAACTAAAGCCCGCCTAATTATTTTTCTTACAGATGTAGTTGTTTACTGTTTAGATCTCTGATAACACAAAGTGTGGGCGGGGGGGGTCCGAAAATTCAAGTAATGTAGGTATTTTGAGAAGACTATTAACAATTACAGCATATGTGATTACATATTGAAACTGTTTACAGGGATGTTCCCATATGTTTGCTTAGTAACCATGCCTATATTTTGTGATGCAAATTGGCCACGTAAAATTACTAAAATATTCACACTATCAAGATCAGCTGTTAAGAATATTGACCAGGACAAGAAATGTACTTCGTCCCTGCAGCCTGAAGATAATGATGGACATGGTATGTTTCAAACCAAAATAATTTGTATTGAATCTTCAGCAAATCTTGATGAACACTACTCCTTATTCAGCGTTTAATTTTATGAATGCTTAACTTGTTTGCCATAAGTGTTTTTGCTGCAATTTTTGTTATAGGACGGGCAGTTAAGAATTTAAAAAATGTTCCTACACCAACATTAAAAATTGGGTGGAAACACAAAGTGGTTGGGTTCCTGCTGTTCAGTCATATTGGTCTGCAAGTTTTCCTACCTTATTCTCACTTCATCACTAAGGTATCATGTCAGTACACTAATTCTTATCATCTAGAAATTGTGTCTTTTACATACTGGAGTTTGTAGTGCCAAGAACTTTAAATGCATCACAAATCTCAGGCCACACTAAATATTAATGGCTTGATTACTGTAATTCGTTTATATGAATGAATACTACCTTACCGAATAGGGGATAAATGTTATATTATTTATCACTTTTAAATCAAAACACATCATGTGTCCCTTTACAGAAAGAAATGTCAGATGTCTCACCTAATGACAGTTAATTTTGATTAAAAACATCTTGACTGTAACATGCTGAGTGGCCATTTACAGAAACAAAACAATTTAAATAAAAGCAGTGCCATTTGCAAGATCTAAAGACAGATAGAAGGACAGTATTAAAAAGGAGAGCAACTGTGAATATACTAATGACTTAGATTTCTCTGATTTGGAGTACGGTTATGTAATGGGCATTTCTTACGTGGAAGTCAACGGTTTATGGACTAGGTCTGGGGTTACATAAGGCTATAATGACACATGTAGAGGTTCATGTAACACTTGTTAACATGTCTGTATAAGGTAAATCGTGAATAGTATGAAAGAAAGTGATCACGACCAATTATAATGCTATATTAGTCTGAAAGAACTGTATTTGCATTACCTTATCATGCATGCAAAATATAAGTACTACAATAATTGCTTCTGCTGTATGAAAAGTTATGGAAGTAGGTTTTGCAGATGTGAATTGGACTGGTTCAGTCTTTTAACAACCCTTTGTACTGGTGCTTTGATCTTGCTGCCTTCTACTACATGTAACAAAGAATCAGTTTGCAAATTACAAACAATGACTTACAAATGCCACCATGGAACATACAGTTGAAAGAAAGTGTCCCATAATCACCCTAACAATGCATACACTGCATACAAGTATGTACACCACACTATGAAGGGTCAGCTGTTTTATAAGGTTATGTAACTGGTGTGAATTTGAATACAGTGAACATACTACTTGTGAAAAATATTTAATGGCTGATATTTCTCCATGACAGGGATACAACAACTGGACTAACGGTCTGTATGGCTATTCATGGGATATGATGGTTCATACATGGGATACTGTGCTGGCAGTTGTCAAAGTAGTGGATCACGAAACAGGACAGGAACATTTCCTAGATCCCGAGGTACCTCAGTGGAGAGATAGGTCTTTATACCTTAAACTTTAACAGAAGTTCTCAAAAATGGTTCAATATTCTGTAACTGTCAAACATATTTTAATTTGGTCATTATGTTAATAACAAAAGGTTATAGTATAATACATCCATTTCTAACTGTATGTAATAATTAAATATATACATAAACAGCTCATCACAGAAGGTGGATCTATTACTAGTTTCCCACCTACACTGAATGAACATTGTCTCAGTGTTTGCTATCTGGGCTATCTTTTTCTTTCGTTCTTTCTTTCTTAGTCTAACCTCTTTCTACCTAATCATTGTATGTGTAGAGGGTTATTATTGCACCTTATCACACACACACACAAACACACATGCACTCACACATGCATGCACACACACTCAGCAGGAACCATCTGGCCAAGCGATTGACCCATTGTTGAGACTTTGACAACACAAAAAATTCACAACAAACAGACATCCATGACCCCAGTGGGATTCGAATCCACAATGCCAACAAGTAAGTGGCCGCAGGCCCACACCTTAGACTTCACAGCCACTGGGATTGGCTCCACCTTTTTATTTTATGACTATTTAATGTAGATAATAGGATGGTTTATTTAGGTGTGGAGATTAATGGAAGCACCAAGTTTGCTCAATGACTGGATCATTTGTACCCACACTTTGGCTGCAGTGATGATTTCAAATTTTTATAAATTCCTTGTTGTAAGTGAATATTCTTTTCTGCATAAACTGTAGAGACTTCTACTTGCAGTTCTGAAAGTTAGTGAAACATGAGTACATATTTAAGTAAGAAACTTTAACTGCCTTTAAATATAACATTTCCTCACTTAGCCACCAGATTTTTAGCTCTTGGACAGGGAGGGAAAAATGTGCATGGAGTTTTTCATACATTGTACAAGTGGAGCTGTCCCAAAACTATCAATACATTAACAAAATATTTAAGAACATTTATTATTACTGTACGAGATGAAATACTGTTATGTATAATTTGCAGTGTAGTAATTATGATTCCTGGCTAATTGCTTTGTCACAGGGATAACTAACGGTAAGTCCATACGCACTGTAAGGCTTTCAGCATGGCATCTGGGTGCCTGCAAAAAATTTATGTTATTCACAATAATTTCTGAATCACTTGCTGATGTTGACAAAGTGTACAGTGACTTGAACCTTGTGGACTAAATCACTGTCACGTGCCTGGGATTTATAAAATTTGTGTTCAGGTTTTACACTAGTTGTGGGGTTTGGTGTAAATAATGACAACATTTTCTAAGAAAATGACTTATTAAGTCGTTAAGTATTTCTTGTGAGATAGTGTAAGGCAAACAGTTTTTTTTTCAAAATGTCTTGATGTGAGAATACAAGATCCATAGCTATTTGCAGCCCAATGATTTCAATTTATATCCTTTCTTTGACATATTTATAAAGCACCTTCTATAAATTAGAAGCACTTCCCAGTAAGCCATCATGCAAACAAGGTTGGTTACTCCCTGCTCCATGGTATGCCATTAATAATCTGCATCATTCAAGACCCATCAGGATGATAAGGCAGATGCTCTAGAGGGACAGTCTGTTAACTGTAGGAAAATGCAAACAAGGAATAAATAAAATTAACTGTTTTCTGTTCTACAGCAAATCTATGCATGTCAGCATTATACACCACCTTTGAGAAGACCTAATATAAAATAAAATTTTAACTTTCCAGGCTTGGGTACAAACAAGTCGCTGGGAAAAGCACGCAGATATGGTAATCCAGTATGCTCAGTGCCTCAACAGAAACCTGTTGAAAGGAATAAATGCAAATGAATATAAACTTAGTAACAACATCTCAATTCACCTGGATGTGTGGTGCTCGTTAAATGGCCGTTTCCAGCAACGCATGTTTGATCCCAGAGTGGATTTATTGACTGCTGAGTGGTCACCTCTTAAGGAAGTGTCTTGGCTCATGCCACTGCTGACTGAATTCAGTTCCTGGAGACAACAGATGATAAAACTGGAAACGGAAGTTTACTCATGGTCAGAGTATAGTGACGTGATATTTGTAGCAGACTTCCCAGGTCAGTGAGAATCTCTGAGATCATATTAACACAAAGGCCCCTTATTTTATAAAAGTGGTGTGTTGACAGTCATTTTTAAGTAAAATTTATTAAATAAAAATCAATTTCTCACTAATTTAAAAATAAAGGGATCTGATATACATACCTACCTACACACATACATACACAAATAGCCTACTGCCAATTATATATTATATGCTGCACATTTATATATAATTCACAGTAAAGGTTTGTTTTGCATGCTATCTTGAAAACTAATATTGACAGTGGATAAATGCAGATCAAAAGTTGTTCATTTTAGGAAGAACATCTCTATAAACCGTTAACTTTGCTGTTATACGTACACATCGGTTAAGTCCAAGTAAATTCATTTTTCTGTAACCACACAGTTTATCATAACCTTTGACAAACACCATAAAGCCTGAGCCAGGCCTAGGTGTGGTGATGGACAAAACCAAGACCAGCCCAAGCAGATATTGATATCACGCTCTATTATTGTACGAAAGTGCGATTTTGCCTGATACTAGCACAGATGTGAAATTCAGTCTCTCACCCTTAGGGAAGAATATAGATTGGTGGTTGGGGTGTGGGGGTTGGGAACAGGATGATGTGTCGAATTCTGGGACCTAATATAGATGAAGTGTCAGGAGAATGCGGAAAATTACACACTGACGTGCTTCATAATTTGTAGTGTAGTGTATTGTTGGTGTAACCATGCAAAATTTATTTTTCTAAATTTTATATTTGAGTGTTAATGTTACAATTTGAATTTAAGTTTGGATAGAAGTTAGGCTGAGTGAGTTACACATGCTAACAACAGGAAGGCTGTATCATGTTGTATCGCCTTAGTAACAGCAACTATTTGTTGAGTTTGCATTACGCTGTTGCTAAGCGAGATGTAAAGCGCTGATCTAGTAAGCTTGCGAGCGCATGTGGGCTGTTGGCACTGACATGCAGGGGCCTTTGGTCATCCCACTTCCATTGAGGATAGACGTAGAAAATGAGTGCTAGAAATAACACCCAAAGTGAGCTTGGTAGCTCTTATTTTCCTGTTCATACCAGGTGAGTGGTGTGCGATGCATCCATTGCCTTGCAATTTGTGATAGAAATTTTGAGTTAGAATCTTAAAATGGGTTTAGTAATACATAATGATGATCCAGCCTAGTGTCATTAGGAAACCCCCCTAACTAGAGAGAAAGTGGGTACAGTAGTTTGGAACATATATTACACATACTTTATGTAGAAAATGTAACCGGTGTTCTGTCTGTGGTCTGCTGGGATGTAAGCATGAGAAAAGGGAAGTTATATCTTGACCCAAGTACCTGCATGGATAGACTGTTGAATATTTGTGAGAACAGGTAAACCATGATTTGGAATTTGGTAGTTTAAATTCTGTTGGATGTGACAACTTACAATAGCTTAACTTTGGGAGATATAGTAACAACCAGAGGAATGAGCTTTGAGGCAACCATTTTAGTATTATTACGTGAGCCTAATAAGAATTGAGACACGGATTGTTAACTGTGGAACTTGGATAGGCGGTAATTTGAATAATTTAGATTAACATTCCCATAGGTGGTGGCAGTGAAGCGTTAAGTAATCATTCAAATATGAAATATTAAGTAAACTACATTTTGGACTTACTTGAGGTTTAGCAGTTGTCAGTAATCTGCTTAAATTACAAAACTGACTGGTGGCAGCACTAGTATGATTAAAGACACACCCTGCGAAAGCCTTGTGAAGCTACATTACCAGTAGGGCCTTTGGGAAGGCTCTACAAAGTAGTGGCATCAATGGATCTGCCCATACCCACGGTGTCACTACCCAAAATTGGTGGCAGTGGTCAGATCATCGCCAGCCATGTCACTACAAATTGGTGGCAGTGGTCAGATCATTGCTGGCCATGCCACTACAATAGTATTCACAAAACACTACTAAGGTAATTAAATTAAGGATGAGATGGTTTGGACACGTAGCACACAGGGACATGAGAAATTCACACAAAATTTCTGGTACAAAACCTGAAGAGAAAAAGAGCACTTAGGAGACCTACACACAGGTGACAGGATAAAATTAAAGTAAGTCTCAGAAAAACAGGGTGGGAGGATGTAGATCAGGTTTCAACTGGCTCTGTGTACAGTTCAGTGGCAGGCTGCTGTGAACATGGTTCTGCATCTTCAGATTCATATTCCACAAATAATGACATATTTCTCAACTGAGTGATTATTACCTTCTCAAGAAGGTCAATTGCTGCAGAGTTTTTTAGTTACTTAACGATTACTGTCTCCATGTTACAGGTCTGTCTCTTGAAAATTATATAAGTGAAGACCTTGCCAACATAACACTGACAGTGTTAGAAGGTGATGTAATTGTTGAAATAGCAGAAGGCAAAACTGTTCAACCGACAACAAATATGAAAGAAAAGATATCCAGGCATAGAATTACAAAGGATGAATCTGTTGATATTCCAGCCAGAGTATTTCACATGGTTCATACAGTGTCTGAAACCCCAGCCTGCTATATGTACTCCTACATCAACCGCACGAGACAACTGCAAGAACAAGAAGCTTCTGGTACCCCTCAAACCACACAAGTGAATCAGAAAAATACTGGACTGTGGAAGGAATTTGCATTTAGAATGCAGAACATAGCAAGAGCAATTGGACTAGTCAGTAATGCTCTTCTTAATGTTCTATATTCTGTCCCAATGGTAAAGAGAGTTCGAGTAGCATAATGCTGAATTTGTGTAACATTTAACTTGAAAAATATTTTAAAAACGTTACAAAGAATATTTTAAGCTTAATTTATTTTTAAATAATTTTGAGGTAAAATATCATATATAAATTTGACAACATTGGACATTTAAACTTCCAGTGATGCATTTTTCATCGACTTTGTTCACAACAGTATTTATAGTCAATCATCAAAACGGAAGTTACATGATGCGCAGGGCAATCACTAAAAGGTTTAAGACTCTAATATCACTTTTTATGTCGTCTTGAAAAAAAGAGGCTGAGTTATTTGAAAAGTGGTCATGAGTCTGCTTTAATCTCGACTAGAATTGATGCATCTTGCCTTGTACATAATGCACAGTACAGTGTTAAGAAAGCAAAAGTATGCAGAGGTACTGGTACAATGATAGCACTATACCAGTGTGAACATTATCTGCCCATGTATTTAATGTTATACATATTCCATGCAATTGTATTCTACACACTAGTTTTATTTCCAGCTACTGCACATAGCTATTTGTTACGCTTCTACATATTTTGGCCACCTATTGTAGCCATCATCAGGGAGATATTATAAAGACACACGCAACATATCACATGTCAGCAAATGGTAAACTTATATACATTAAACTTTATGTTCGTCATCCCAGCTGGCATCTTAATACAGGGTTCTTTCTCAACAAAATAATCAGTCACCACCAACTTCCTCTAAATTTGGTATATATTTCAGAGCAACCAAGGTTTCGCCTTTTATGAAGCCATCTTCAGGCTCTTTCGTATGCAAGAACATAATAGGCTCTACGTAGAGCCTATTATGTTCTTGGGTACGAAAGAGCCTGAAGATGGCTTCATACAAGCCGAAACCGTGGTTGCTCTGAAATATATACCAAATTTAGAGGAAGTTGGTGGTGATTGATTATTTTGTTGAGAAAGAACCCAATATATACATCAGTATTACATAAACAGTCAAACTGATGTACAGTATTACTGAAAACTGCTCAGACTAAAATACAAGTGAAGTATTAAAATGTGAAATGTGAGAATGTAAAAAGCTGTCTCCAAGCATCTTGCAGTATTAAAGATATCCTGTTTTTGATGGAGTGGAGATCTGTAAATATCATACGTCTTTCTGATAATCTATTAATATTAGAAATAAAAATTATAAAACCTTTTTAAGAATTATTAAAATATAATGTTTGGTATGACAACAGACTGAGGTACATTATACATACATACCCAAGGTTTTAATACACAATGTTTACTCATTGAGTGATTGTGCTGCACTGCATAGCAATATGTATCAATATAAATAGTAATAACTTATCTGAAGTATGTACAATATTTACAGCTCTCCACTCTATCAAAAACAGGGGATATGTAATACTGCAAGAATGTTTGGAGGCAGCTTTTTACATTCTTACATTTTACGTTTTCATATTCCACTTGTATTTTAAGCTGAATAATTCTTAGAAATACTATAAATCAACTGGCTGTTATATAATGCTAATGTATATATATTTGCCATTCAATGACATATGATACGCTGCTTGCAACTTTATCGTATTGTAGCTCCCTGATGATGGCTACAGTAGGTAGCTGAAACATGCAGGAGAGTAAAGCTTAGCTTTGTGCAGTAGCTGGAAATAAAACGAACGTGTATTATTTGCCCATGTTCCATTCCCATACTATCTGATAGCTTTGGTTCAAATTTGGTATGGAGGGCAACACTGAAAGTTTCCAGTTAATACAATGTTGGCTCATATTTTTCCATTGGAATTCATTTTACTTAAAGAATACATTTTTTGGCTGTTTTAATTAACTGCTGATTTAAGAAAGGGATACTTTTATATTTTAACATTTTTAGTGTCATTCACTTTTTTTAAAGTGTCTAGAGTTGATGAGTAACTACATATACATTGTGAATATGAGAGACCATTAAAAAAGTATTTGAAAAAATATATGGCAATATTTATTACGTGCATGTATACGTAAAATGAAACCACCCTGTAATAATAATAATAATAATAATAATAATAATAATAATAATAATAATTGTTAACTGGCACTTAGAAGAACTGCAAAAACTTGACCGGAAAACGAGGAAATTATTAACCATTCATCGACAGCATCACCCAAAGGCAGATGTAGATCGCTTGTATGTTCCCTGAAAACAGGGAGGAAGGGGTTTAATGCAATTAGAAGCAGCCTATGCAGTAGAAATTACAAAACTGGTGGAATATGTAGAAATGAAGGAAGACTCACTAATACAGGTGTAAGAACACACCAACACAACACGGACTCAGCAGTGTTAGAGACAGCTAGATGCCTCAAGACAGAAGTACAGACAGAAACAAGAAAGTTGAAAGACAGCATAGTGGAAAAAACAAAAGGAAGATGGCATGGGAAGAGGATGCATGGACAATTGCCATGTAATTTAGATGCAAAGCTGGTGGATATTGAACAGTCACATCACTGGCTAAAATCTGGCGACATCAAGGGAGAAACAGAAAGTGCAATAGTGGCAGCTCAAGACCAAGCAATTAGTACAAACTATTTTAAGAATAAAATTTTGAAGGAAGAAATTGAGAGTAAATGCCGGTTGTGTAAACAACATGAAGAAACTATTGACCACTTAACCTCATGATGCCCCATTTTGGCAAAGAACGAATATTTAATGAGACATGATAAAGTCTGTTTACATTTACACTACTCAATATGTAAAGCCTTGGGCATTGAAACCACAGACAAATGGTATACACACATGCCCAACCCTGTGTGTGAAGAGGGAGATGTCACAGTGTTATGGAATCAAGCAGTACACACAGACAGAGAAGTTACAGCAAATAGGCCAGATATAATAATTAAAAACAAAGAAGAGAAAACATGCACACTGATAGATGTGGCAATACCAGCAGACAAAAACGTTGTGCAAAAGGAAGCGGAAAAGAGGTTAAAATACAAGAGTTTATGTATAGAGATACAACGAATGTGGAACCTGAAGTGTACAATTGTACCAGTAATAATTGGAGCCACTGGAATAGTAACGAGAAGCTTAAAGAAAAATTTGGAAGCTATACCAGGAAAACATTCGATAGATTCACTACAAAAGACAGCTATACTTGGAACATCACACATAATACGGAAAGTTCTGCAGTGTGAAGCTTGAAGCCTGAGCGGTGGGGATCACTGCTGGTTCAAGAGACGTACCAGGAAGAAAAGGCCTGTGACAAGAGACACACACACATAATAATAATAATAATAATAATAATAATAATAATAATAATAATAATAATAATAATAATAATAATAATAATAATAATAAGGGCTTTTTAACAGCAATACAGGACCAAGTTAAACTAACAAGAAACTACAAGAAATATATTTTGAAGCAGCCAAACATCGACAAGATGTGTAGAAGATGTGGAAAAGAACTGGAGACAATCCAGCACATTACTGCAGCATGTGAACAACTGGCACCTGCAGAGTGCATAAAAAGTCATGATGAAGTAGTGGAAGTTATACACCAGAAACTGGCAGAAGCAGCTGAACTAACTGAAGACAAATGCCCATACTATAGGTACAAACCAGCAAATGTGCTGGAGAATGACAACTTCAAGCTGTACTGGAATCGCAGCATTATTACGGACAAAACAGTACCTTTCAACCGACCTGACATAACTCTCACAAACAAGAGAACAAAAAATACCTTCCTAATAGACATAGCTATTCCAAATACACACAATCTCGCCAAAACAATAACAGAGAAACAAAAGAAATACCAAGAACTGGCGAACAAAATGTGTGTTATGTGGAAGCAGGACGCAGTACAAGTCATCCCGATAGTAATTTCAGCTACGCGAATAATTCCAAAGTCACTGTCACAAAGTTTAAAGAGACTTAACCTGCACCCAAACACATATATACAAATGCAAAAAGTGGTAATTCTTGGCACATGTTCAATTGTAAGAAATTTCCTAAATTACACACAAGACCACCGAGCCTAATCCTGTTGATGATACATCCCAGGATAGGTGAATATTTCCCGGCTAAAGCTGAGAAGTGTGAAATTCGGATGATGATGATGATGATGATGATGATAATAATAATAATAATATCTGAGATTTGAAATGCAAAAACAGACTACGGAAACCTTGTGTACTCCAAAATGGAGTACATCTCTTCACACCCTGCTACCATAACCTTCACTGGACAGCATCAGAGCTCCAGGCAATACTGTACTTCAGTTTTATTTTTTTATCAGTGTCTTACAGATTTTAAACTAGGTCTCCCACACTAACAGAAGACTGAAGACTGAAGGTGTTTTGAAACAGGGAGCTGGGGGCGAATACTTGGAACCTAAGAGAAAGGAAGTCACAGGAGTCTGGAGAAGTAATGAATAGCCACATACTTTGTTTTCTTCACCATATACTGTATTGTTTATTAGGATAAAATCAAGGTGGATTAGATAAGAGGGCAACATTAAGATGCATGGGAGGACACATATACACGGAATTTTATATGGAAAATCTGATTGGAACCAACTGCTTCAAACATTTAGGCATAAATGGGAGTTTAATACTACATAAAGAGGATATGAGGATGTTAACTGGATTCATCTGGCTCAATACAGGGACCAGTAGCAGTTTCTTCTGCATGTGATAAAGAAGCCTTCAGTTTCTTTAAAAGGTGGAGAATTTCGCAACCAGTAACTTCTCGGAAACAAGTTTTGTCACATAAACAGAGGACCAGTACATGCATTATGTTAGAATAAGCCTAATTTGTTCAATACTACTTGCTGTGTAGTCTCTGGTTGCATATACAGAGTGTCCCAAGATAATCTTAATTGTTTTAATCTTGCAATACTAGAGCATGTTCAACATACAGTTGAAATACTTATCAGTTGAAAAGATAGGTTCAGAAAGTTTCAATCTGGTGCGAAGGTTGCAGTACACTGGTTGTCCAGCTGCTAGGTGGGATTACATTCGTTGGCATCATGAAATGATGTGGGGTCCAGGTATTTCATGAAAAAACAAAATATGCTGTGACAAAACAGTGACAGTACCAGTGTAAGTATGAGGGGGATTACCCAATAAAACTATCCGTTCATGCTTAACAGAGTGTTTTGTGGACAACAGTTGTGTCTGTAAAGGAGTAAGTATGAGCATGCCTTTTATGAGTGAATAAATATTAGAAAGAAAAGACTGACACCTTTTAACAGTCTGAATAAATCAGTGTCACATGCTCATAGGCAACTTGATGTACTCACAAAAATTGTAAGTAATTTGAAAGTGCCTTCATCTCCATACAGATTTACAGACTGTAAAGCACCTGAAACCGACAGACACAACAAAACAATATGAAAGGAATGGCCCCTCAGATCACCAGATCTCATATCCATGGATTTTATCTTCCGGAGGGTTGTTCAGGACAATGGCTGTCCTCCACCACCAATGATACTGTAAGAGCTTAAGATAGGACCACTAACTAACTAACTAACTAACTAACTAACTAACTAACTAACTAACTAACTAACTAACTAACTCCATGGAGCAGAGGCCTTCTTGAGAAGCTAACAGTTTCTCAGCTAGTCAAGAAATTCCCCGCATTTTATGGAACCCGAAGGTTCATTACCGCATTCACAAGAGCCCGCCACCTGTCCCTATCCTGAGCCAGATCAATCCAGTTCATGTCCTCCCATCCCACTTCCCGAATATCCATCTTCATATTATCCTCCCATCTATGCCTGGGTCTCCCAAGTGGTCGCCTTCCCTCGGGTCTCCCCACCAAAATCCGGTATGCACCTCTCTCCTCCCCCATACGTGCCACATGCCCCGCCCATCTCAGTCTTCTCGATTTGATTACCCGAATAATGTTTGGTGATGAGTACAGGTCATTAAGTTCCTCGTTATGTAGTCTTCTCCAATCCCCTGTCGCCTCGTCCCTCTTAGGCCCAAATATCCTCCTCAGCACCCTACTCTCGAACACCCTCAGTCTTTGTTCCTCCCTCAGTGTGAGAGACCAAGTTTCGCATCCATACAGAACAACAGGTAAAATTATAGTTCCGTATACCCTAATCTTTGTGTTTTTGGATAGCAACCTGGAAGACAAAAAATTCTGCACTGAATGATAGCAAGCATTCCCTGACTTCAATCTGCTCTTAATTTCTTCATGAATGGTGTTTCGATTCGTTAGGGTTGCTCCCAAATATTTGAATTCTTCCGCCCTTTCAAAGGATTTATTATCTATATTTATGTTGTGATTGTGTCCTGCATTCTGATTTCGAGACATGACCATGTACTTAGTTTTTTCAGCATTTACTTCTAGACCAATCTCCTTACTAGCAATAATTAAATCTTCTGCATTTTTCTTTATGCTATGTACGCTGCCGCCCAATATATTAACATCATCAGCATAAACCAGAAGCTGATGTGTACCATTCAATTTCAAGCCCTTCTGGTTTGCCTGAACCCTCCTAATGGCATATTCTAAAGCAAAGTTGAAAAGCAATGGTGACAGAGCATCTCCTTGTTTCAAGCCATTCTTAATAGGGAACATGTCAGACAGATGTTTGCCTACCCGAACTCTGCTATACGTTTCACTTAGGCACATTTTTATTAACCTTACTAGTTTCATGGGGATACCGAACTCAATGAGAATATTATACAAGACCTCCCTCCTAACTGAATCATAGGCTTTCTTGAAGTCTATAAATAGCTGATGCACTGCCTCATTGTATTCCCATTTTTTCTCAAGTATTTGACGAATGCTGAATATATGATCAGTAGTTGACCTGTTACGTCGAAATCCACAGTGATGATCCCCAATAATTTCCTCTGCATATGGAGTTAACCTTGACAAAAGGATGTTGGATAGAATTTTGTACATAGTTGACAAAAGTGATATGCCTCGATAGTTACTGCAATCTGTCTTATCACCCTTCTTATAAATAGGCACAATGACCGACTCCTTCCATTCCTCAGGCAATTCCTCCTTATTCCAAATAGAAATAATAAGTTGATGGATTTCAGACCAAATAATCCTACCCCCTGCTTTAATCAATTCTGGTGGAATCTGATCAATACCTGGTGATTTGTGACTTTTTAGTTTTTCAATAGCCATCTCAACCTCAAAGGCACTGGGCTCAGGCACTAGTGGCTCTGCTGTGTGTACTTCAATCTGCCTAACATCATTAACCCCGTGTATATTCAACAGCTGGGAGAAATGATTCCTCCACCTAGCCAAAATACTGTGGGAGTCTGCAACCAGGTCACCCTTCTCATCCTTTAGTACATTAATTCTAGGCTGGTACCCCCTCTTAAACTCATTGATACCCCTATACAAGCCTCTTATATTCTTGTTCTTACTGTTTGTTTCAATTTCATTAATTTTAGCTTTCAGATATTCCTTCTTTTTGTGCCTGAAATGTCTACTAGCTTCATGTCTTACGTTGTGCAGATTATCTCCATTATTTTGGTTTGGATTCTGTAACCACTGAATTTTAGCCTTCTTCCTTTTATCTAAAAATTCTGCACATTCTGCATCAAACCATGGTTTATGCTGCTTCCGTTCGTGTAGACCTAGACTCTCTTGAGCTGAGATTTTGATATTCTCTTTAATGTTTTCCCAAGCCCTATTCATATCCTCACTAACATTTAAGTTTTCCAGAGCTGCAAACCTGTTTGAGATCTTAAGCTGATACTGTTTCCTAGCCTCTAGTTCACTTAGCTTCTTGAGATTAAATCTCTCTACATCAAACTTCTGTGCTGCTTGTTTACTTACTGCCAGTCTTTCCCTAACTTGCGCAACCACCAGATAGTGATCAGTATCACAGTCAGCTCCCCTGAAAGATCGCACATCGAGCATACTGGAATGCCGTCTCCTATCTATCAATATGTGATCGATCTGATTGTGAGTCTTCCCATCAGGAGAGGTCCAGGTGTATTTATGAATGTTTCGGTGCGGAAACATAGTGCTCTTAACAACTAGATTCTTTGATGTGGCAAAGTTTACTACTCTAACACCATTATCGTTGCTATCCTGATGTAAACTCTCATTCCCAATAGTCGGTTTGAAAATATCCTCTCTCCCCACTTTTGCGTTAAAATCTCCTAACAGAATTTTCATATGGTACTTAGGAAAATGGTCAAAAACCCCTTCTAATTCCTCATAGAAGCTGTCCTTTGAATCATCACCCTTCTCTTCCGTTGGTGCATGCGCATTCAGAACAATGATATTACACCAGCGGCCTCTCAGCACTATGTATGACATCCTAGCACTAACAAACTCCACTCTCTTGATTGCTGATACCATTCTCTGGTGCACAAAAAAACCTGTTCCCAATTGATGATTTTCCTGCCCGTTGCCATAGAAAAAAGTATACTCTCCAGCTCTTACAGTCCCTTCTTTGTCCCACCTAACCTCCTGTACACCCACTAAATCTAACTTATACTTAGCTAATTCCCTGACCACTGTCATAAGTGACCCTGACCTATACATGCTCCTCACATTCCATGTTCCAAAACTCATATCCTTTTTCCGTAGCTGGGGTCGTACCAAAGAATCGGTCCAGGTCCAAGGCTTTGTAGGCTGTTTCGTAACATCATAATTTTTTATGGTGAGGAGTTGTTAGCACCTCGCCCAACCCCCAAGCTGGAGGACCACCCCTTGTCGGCTGTCCGCGACTGCTTATTCAATGTATTCGCAGCTACCCTCCATACCTGGAGGCCGTTCCTCCATCCGCAACCTGAGGACGCGCCATGCCGTGGTGACAGGGACCCACTTAACATGGAAGATAGGACCACACAGGCACAAATAAAAGCTATCACAATATTCTCCAAAATGGAAGGCAATGTGCTCTTGGATACCAAGAGATTGAAACCATGAAGTTCATTCAGATACTCTGCATTTTATAGCATAAATGTATCATATTAAACTGCATACCGAATATGAAGCAATGAAGTCTTTTGTTGTCTATGTAAATATAAGCACTTCAACTTGGAACACATGCAATGAATGGTACACACAAAATTACTGCAAAAGTCATTTGGGTCACACGTGCTTTTCTACTTCAGTTTTGGTGATCTACCTGTCCATATATCTCTCACCCTCCCCACAGTTACCTTTTTTGTATTACCTATAAAACTGTACTGAACAGATATAAATTGATGACAATAGTAGCGCAAAATGTAACTTCACACTACTGACTTCCTTCTTATGGCCTATATCCCTAAACAAGAGAATGCATATGGCTATAATTATGGTTTTTGATAACTTTGAAATCACCCACAAAGGCTGCTGGATGCATCTTTTGAGACAAGCTGAACAATGTCAGGTATCAGGATGATGATGAAACTCCTCACTTTCTGCCACCCCAGCACTTTGCTAACGACACACAAGAGTGGCTACACCACATATTTCCAACCAGTCAATCAGAAGATGTCCATGAATGGCTTCCCTACAGTCCTGAGTTAACACCCTGTCATTTCTTCCTGTGGGGGTGGGCAAACAAAGTAAGTTTATCATAAAGAGACAACAAATGCAGTTAAATTGGAAGAAACAATAACCCATATTCTGAACACAATTCCTGCAAACATACTGCAAGCAGCAGCAGCAAACATATTTGATTCATTCAGAAAGTACAAATGTGGGATCTTATGTAAAGACTGAAAGTCAATCATAAAAGCTTACTGCATACTCTTAAGTCTTGTTTCAGTCAATAAGGCAAAGAATGAAGTGACTTACAAGCATTTGCAAACAGCCATTCACATAAACGATCCCCGCCCAGGATACCCACTGAATATGAAGGCTGCATGAATCCCAGAGTTGGCCTGGAAAATCTGGAGAAGAGGAAAGTCTCTTGCCCATGCTGAGAATTGGACCAAAATTTCTTCAACATCCAGCCTGCAGCCAGTCACTATACTGACCATCCTACCCCAGTACTTCAGGAACACAGAAACTGTTCTAAATCAGGCAAGGCACAAATAAGGAATTCTTGAACGACTCTGTATTGTAACTACAACAGAAATAACGTGTTAAATGTTCAGAAGAAAATAAAAATGTGCAAAAAGAACTGCCTTACTTTCTATAGCACCTGGAAGGTATTCTTTAACTTATTCATAAAGACTATAAGTAACATTCCAAACCTAAATGCAGGGAACTAGAGGAAAAAGGATATTCTTTGGTACAGCAATAAACAGCAGCTTTGGAGCTACATCCTATGTTGAGTGTGTAAGAGAAAAGTGTCTACCACTTCTTCATTCACTTTTGGATCAAAGAAAGGTAAGATGTCTCCCCTAAGGTGCAATTTTAATGAACTCTTTTGAAATCTGATCAGAAGTTGAAGCTTAGAAACTCATTTCAATCTTTTAACTACCACAGTTATAAGTTTTTCAATTTTTCGAACTTCATTTATTCACTTACATCAGGCATTACAATAAACATACAATGAAAGTGTCACACAACTTCCTCTTCTTCAACATGTTCCAATAACAATTCCTATTACTCTGCCTACAATCAGTGCCTACACTCACTAAAGGATAATAAAGGTAATATATACTCGCTGTATTTACAAATATATGTTAATGTATTCCTTAAAAAAACTTCTGAAGTTTCAATCATGAATGCAATAATTTTTAAGTACATTATGGTAACAACATAATTTGTATGTAAGAAATGAAGCGTAAATAGATTGGGCAAGCATGGAAACAATAACCATATGGGAGAAAGACCATGTTAATAATGTTCACAACATTATTAATTGCACAGAACTAATTTTGATTTTAAGATTTATTAAGTTATATTAAAACAAATTTTAAATAATGGATATGTTGAAATAAAATACCTATAAAACACTTATGAAATTATGAAATGAAAGAGTACATCCTTAATAATATACTTTTAATATCTTTTGTTGTTAATGAACCAAGACACAGAACACTTATAACACAAAGCTGTTTCAAAAAAACTGTCATGTACACCAGCTGATTACCATTCATAGTATACATTTAAAACAATCAACAAATCTTAAGATAGCATAAAGGGCTGGTAAATATCTAACAATCCATACACGTGGAACTGCGTATTTATACATACTTTTCAGAAGCTTAGTATGTCAGCACTGCAAACTATGATAGCACTACGAGTGTGAACTTACCTGTAATAAGCATTTTTGGCAACTTAGAGAATTCACGTTAATGGGGATTTACAATAAAACAATGTATGAGAAGGGAGAAGTAATTTGCTATTGACAGCTACTATCAGTCCCTATTATACGACAGAACTACTCAACATTTGTATTATAGACTGAGTACCATTTCTGAGAGTGATCCATGTTTTTTGCCTGAACTGTTCACTGACATTCGTTCAGTGCCTGGCTGTTTTGCATATATAACACCTCGAATTTATTATAAATGATATTTTATGTGGTCTTCCTAATACTCACTAGGCATGTACAACTTAATCACTTTGTCCTTCACACTACCTTACTGGCAACCACTGAAACCGTAACCACCTCTGCAACGCTTCCAGCAACAAATGTGAAAGCTGAAAGACACTGTTAATAAAACATTTAACTGTATATATTTCCACATATTAAAATCTTATTTTTGTTTTTCAATAAAATTTTATACACAGTGAATCTCACACATTATGATACACACTAGCATAAATCATTTCAGGATGGTTGCCATACCTCTAAGTTGTACTGAAGGAGCTATATTAGCCTGGATGCCATACCAGTATGACTTCTGATGCAACTGGTCTGGCCAACTGCTGTTCATGTTAAAATATTGTTTTGTAGTGCCGTGCTGGATGTCCAAGTACATTACTTTATCTGCATGTGAACATCCAAATGCCATACCCATACATTGTGATTTTCTAATTTGCACGTTGGATGCCATACCAATACATCACAGAGAAGGTACAACGTACCAGTATGACATCTGGCCTGCAACTTAGATGATCACTGTACACATTCATATATTTACATATGTGAAAAGTAATGTACATCTACATCACTGGGCATGCATCTCATGTTTCTTGGCTTTGGCCAGCAGGTGCCCACATGCATTCTGGCACCCATCCTGAATGTGTCTGTACAAGGCACAAAGCAGTATGCAAGGGGAGGTACATGGTGTGTGTAGGTAATACAGTGCAAAATGAGAGACCTGAAGTTAAGAGTCAGAAGACTGTAGTACGTGGCACTGCTATGGGTAAATGGGTAACATACATTTATATATACAAATTCTTATGTTTGTCTTACTTATACCACTTATATTAAAATCCCAATTACTGTTCTCCAATTTCAGGTATCTGATCTCGACATAACCAATCCAGTTAAGAGCCTCTCTACTGAGTGTAACTGAAATATATAGATAGTTCACAACATACTGCTTTATGCATCGGTCAGTTCGAAGTTGGAAAGCAACAAAAGAAACAGACTTCTTATTCTTACAATTCATAAATAATCACCGCCAACAGTACAAACTACAAGTGCCTCAACTGTCATGTCAAGAGTGACTCACTGGATGACTAGTGTCATACTACTTAACGAGCATGGGCCTTGCAGAAAGGTCGTCCTCCTTTGGCATAGAAGCTTTGGCCTTCTAGGTTCTTCTTGCAATTCTGCATAAAGAAAGCACACATTAGTATCATCCTTATATACCGTACACACTGTTTAGCTTTAAATAGAAGGGAAGGGAAACAGGATAATGCATTATGGAAATCTGTGAGATGGAGAAAAGTGAGGGAAGAATTGGTGAAATTCAGTTTCAAGAAACTAAGGAAAACAAAACCAAATTGCATTTTGTATTATTTTAGATTTCAACCACATACAGTATATAACTCTGAAGTAGCACCCATGAATTCCATTTAAAAAGTTTACCAGCTCCAGGGTCATTGAAGTGCCCTAGTAACTTGCATTAGTTACAGAAAGAGGGAGGCTAAGAAACTTCTGCATATGTTCCGCTGGTATCATGTATATGGGACTGGGAATAATGGCTCCAATTAACCTTTTAAAGCCTAGCGGTAACTTTATGTACCACCAGGTTTAACATCAAAAATTCTACATGGTGCCCACATTGCATTTATGTGTTTTGTACGGATCTCAGAACAAACAGCAACTATTGCCTTATAAAACATTAAGAGACTGGTTTTTATAACCGAAGTGGAGAGTGTTTACAGCGCGGTACGCACTGAGTCCTTATATAAAACAGATATGCTTCGCCTTTAAAGGGTTAAGAATAAATAAAAATTCTAGGCAACTACTAAAATATCAAGAATATGCTGAACCTATGTTCCTGGTAAGAAACATAATGGCAATCTACCTTATTCCAACCCTCTCTAAGCCTCAAAAATAGACTCAGTGGTGTGTTTCCTGGGATTTACAGTACTGTTTATGTCTTCAAACAAGGCAGGAAGAAACATGCATGTAATTCGCTTCACACTGGTATGCTTATAACACAAATTTGCAAAACTGTGTGCATCAGCTTTATGGTGTCTACCAGCCCATCTGCTCCTACGTAATGATTCAGAATCTACTGAAATGACACTAATGAAATTTAATACTGCTAAGGTTTACCACAGTATGTCAATAAGTTTCAATTTTGGTTACAATCGTACAATAACAGCAACAGAAACTTTATGTGAGGACCTACATGCCTGCACATGTGTGTCATCCACCCACATCTTGCCAAATAGTGCTTGGAGTAAGGGAGTTCCAAACAAATTCAAACACAAATGAAATTCACATTTTATGCCCAGTAAGCTATATATTTTTGTAAGTACTACAGATTTCAAGATAATTAAACAGAAGAAGTGGAAGCACCAGATCCATCAGAATGTGCACAGGCTTCCTTTCAATATCAAATACCAAAAATAATATCAGCATAGTGTACAAATACCATCAGAAACTTACAGTACAGTTGAAGCACTGGCTATGGTAATTGTTGCTGAGAGCTTCTACCCAGCGATCTCCAGCCTCAATAGGGAACCCACAAGCAAAGCACTTAGTTGTGAATAGCTCATTCCAATCTGCAAATAATCAAGTATATAGCATGTCAGAATACCTCCAGGACTTGAATGTTCACACACACCTTTGACAATGGCATTTACCTATGTATTTACACAGCAGATATGGACTAAGTATGTAAATGTGCAATGCACATTGAGTTGGTATCCAGGAAAAAGTCAAGGAAAACAACGGAGATTGGGAAATTTTTCTGACGGTGCAAATTTAATAGGTATGGTTATTAAGCACAAATATCACATAACATATGTACCACAAGCATAAATACAACTGCTAAATCAAGTTTTATTTCTCAGGTGAACGCTCAGCAAAATATGCCATAAAAATGTATTCAAACATCCACATGGGGCTATAACCAAATTAAAGTCAATGAAACTTCCTCAAATAATACAAAGTTATCAAGAACATGCCAGTTATGTTATTTCGTATATGTCATCCACTCTCTTTAGCAATATGTTTTAAAATACTGAATTGAATTGAATTTGTTTACATTCAAAATCCATTACATGGGTTCATATAACCCAAAATAGGATAATGACATAGTAATATAAACAATGTAGAAGGAAATAAATACTATGAATCAAAATACATCAAGGTACAAAAAGCAACATGCACAAGCACTGTATATTAATAACACATGTAATAAATTTAAATAAAGACATGACCATTGAACAGCCTAAGTTTAATTTATGAATTAATTTTAATGTAATAGTTTTAGTTTAAATTTAAAATTAGTATTAGTAAAATCAGTTACAAATAGGTAAATGAGTCATATCAAAAAAAGTGAGATGTCTAAAATTATCTACCACATGTACCACCTATCATAATATTCCTCCAAACTATAAAAGTAGTGAGTGGTCAGAAAATGTCTTAGGAGCTTCTTAAATCTCATAATATCACCAGAAGCATTCTTGATATTTGATGGAAGATTATTGTAGATTTTTATACCGGAAAAATAAACTCCCTTTTGATATTTAGCTAAATGTTGCCTCTCCTGAGAGTAAGAAACCATATTCCTCAACTGTATTATACAATGCTGCACTTCACATGAATGTGCATGTACGCACGCATGCACACACACATGTGCACGTATAAACTAAGTGGCTAAACCTACTCTACCAGTACACCTAACTGAAACATGTAATTGGCATAACTTACGAAGACATGCAACAGTCAATGACGCTGTAATTTCTAACAGTAAATAATAAACACAACTAAGATCAAACTTGAGAGTGTTATGGTACAATTTGTCTTTCCTGTTTTACTTGAATAAGGGAATTAAAAATGAATAAAAGATCTCTACTTACCATCCTCACAATAAGGCAGTCCATCTTCCAAGAAGAACGGGTTGTTTCCAAACAGCTTGCCACAGTAAGCACACAAGAAGCATTCTGGATGGAAATGCTTGCCAATTGCATTCAAGCAATCCTGAGACAGGAATGTATAATATATCTTATAACCAATGGCAGGTACAGAAGGTGTAATTTTACATTTCTAACTGCCCTTATATTTACAATGAATTTATTATATTGTTTAAATGCTCAGTGGTTTCCAGGCATATGCCACCTTATTGCATGGAGTATTACTGATCAAATACAAAAACAAATACAAATACAAATTGTTTCAAGTACGTATGTACATATGTACATACATACATACATACACACACACACACACACACACACACACACACATACATACATACATACATACATACATACATACACACATACATACACACACACACACACACACACACACACAGATTTCATCTCATCGATCCCAAAAGCCAGGTGATGTTGGATATGAGACATGTCATTGAATGTATGACAACATATATCAATCATCACACACACTAGATACATACACAAACAGGCAACACACACATGGACAAAATTACTCTCAGAATACAATAACAACAAGTAAATAGTTTGTCAAAAATAAAGTAGACAAAAACAGACATGCTTCTTTTTTGCGAACACACCTCAAGAAAACTTGGAATTTGAGCCCATTTGCCTGTGACTTTAAATAAAGAAGTACTCACATGCAGGAAACAGAGTCAGTATCAACTTACTCCTTTGATCTTGGTGCTGCATTTATCACATGTGGGAGCCAAGTACTTCTCAAAGCAATATTCACAATACAGTTCTCCCTTTTCCTCTACAAAACCAATATCTGCCAATGGGCGACGGCACTGGGCATTGACACATACAAAATGGTCTGGACACCAGTTCTTACCCAGTGCAGTGATGAACGGGCCTCTGGAAGACATAATTTCAATTATTTTGGATCAACTTGCTGTACAAAACAGCGTTGCAGGTACTGCATAATTTCTGTCAGTATATCAGATGAGAAGACAGAAGACTGTTCAATTTAAAACCAAGGAATTTGTTACTTGTCAAAGAGGACATGCATTAAAATAACTTCTGCAACACAGACGCTCTTTAATTTTTATTACTTTACACTACAATATAATTTTTTTGGCAAATTAACAATTGATATCCCCCACTACTGTAGTGTCTAGTCAGCCATAGTAATAACTGAGTCACATTAGCAACAGTTTTTAATGTCTGAGGTTTAATCTCAAATTCTTCATATTTCTGGTTTTCTGTAACACAGAAATGCATTATAAAATAATGCCGTATCACTCAACAATTTCACTTTTATTATTTACCCTTACAAAGTGTTTTAATCAATACACCATACTTTAACCCCCAACCACCGTGCCAGAAACAAAACAATTTCAAACTGTTTTAATCACAACATAAATCAGTGTTAAGTACAAACTAAAAACAGTGCACTCTCAGACTCATAACAAACTGAAAAACAAAGCAAAAGCAATTTTAGCAGCTCATATAAAATGCAATACATTGACTTATCACTTTCATAATTTCTCTCAGAATATGAAGTCCTGTGTCAGTGCTGTGGGGTACAAATACGTTAAAACAGCTCCTCACTCACTGAAAGAACAGTAAGTTTTCCTTTTACTCCACCAGCTTGAAGATTACATGGATTTATAAAATATTGTGGTATCATTAACCACACAATTTTTCAACAAATACTTAGTTCTGTTATAACCTACATAGCCTGTTAAAAGTTTCTTCTTACATTTCTGTGGATTAATTTAGCCCATTGGTTACCAGTCACTGCTAAACAGTTTCACAAAAGACATCACTAACATGCAATATTGGTAGACCTCAATGTGTTGAAAACTGCACACCCACACCTCCATGTCCTGTTTCTTTAATAACCATTTTATGTCCTTCTGGCTACGAAAAAATGCCCCAAGTGGTATCATCCCTTCAGTTTCTGAACTAACATTTTGCTTGCATTTGTCATCTCTCCTAACAGTCACCTCTCAATTCTGTACCTAAATTACCAAAATGGAGATGTTTTAGATTCAGACCCACCAGTTGACTAAAATATTTGCTATTCTTTAACTGACTGATTGAATGACTAAGTAACTCCATGCAGCAGAGGCCTTACTGACCAGCCAGCATTTTCTGAGATAGTCAAGAAATTCCCTGCATTTTATGGAGCCTGAAGGTTCATTACCATGTCCACAACAGCCTACCACTTGTACCTACACTGAGCCAGACAAATCCAGTCCATACCTTCCTATCCCAGTTCTTTAACATATATTTTAATATTATCTTCCCATCCAAATCTAGGTCTTCCAAGCAATTTCTTTCCTTTAGATCTGCCCACCAACACCCTGTATGCATTTCTCTTTTCCCCCCCGTGTGCCACATGCCCTGCCCATCTCATCCTCCTCCATTTGATCACCATAACATGTCCAAATTCCAGTTACTGCTGTGACACTACTGAAGTCAACACGCGTCTTAACATAAAGTTCCATATGATAAACCAATTTACCTTCTTATCTTTTTGTCGCACTTGACGCACACGGGATAAACATCATTCTCAATTGATTCTCTGATTGTCTGCACTAAAGCTTCTGTTAACATTCAATATACAAGAACAAGTTAAAACACAAAACTCACACACCATGCCACTTCATAACAGGATTAGTAACAGCTTACACTACAAATATTTGTAACAATACCTTTGAAATACCTACCCAGAGAGGATGAAGTGTCTAAGGGGAGATACCAAAGCAACAGATTGCTGCCAACATGTTTCAGAATTACATTACTGAAAACAAACATTACTCCACATAGGGTGTAAGACAATGGTATACATGTAAGTGTAATGGTAACAGTACACTAAAAATGAATTGCAAAACATAAAAATTCAGAATTTTAGAATTATCAGTAGACTTGTGAAACATGCCACAATTGCTACTCTGACCTCTCCCAACTCATATTCAAATTCAGGACACATTCCAGCATGCATCCGAATTAAGGCATTATAAATATGTTCAACCACTCCATGTTACTTGTTACTTGTACTGTATCTGGAACCTGCAGAGAAATGTAACCTTTACTCTGCTCAGTGCTAGCGTAGTGAATAAAGACGCATGCTTGTGTAGTAAGCTGCACTGGTGTTTAACTTCAATACACTACATTTGTTGAAGTACATATCCATAATGTCATTGTTCTTTCAGTATCAATGTCGCAAGTGTCAATGTTGCAAGTGTCACACGTTGATTTGCTGCTTCTTCTTGTTCTTGCATGCTACTGTAAGAAAGTCCCGTTCAAGACTAGAAATGTGAAAACATAATACACAGACAAGTCACTACTGTTTTCGAAGACCTCACAGATACATTAATAATGGCAAACCAATGGCACAAGGGTCAAAAGTCATACAACAAAATGCCAGACGCAAGATTTTGTGTAGAAGACATATTTAGTCCACAAAAACTAAATTATCAATGATATGCAAATTGTTTGTGCAGGCAGAACTGCATAAACACAGACAAGTCATCCTTTGCTTGGCAACAATCATGTAGCTGTAACAGAAACTGCAAGCAAGCAGTGATTCTACCTCCCACTACATTTTTTATCATATGCATTTGAAACACATTTATGTCACAGAAATTAAAATTTTTAAAGCTTACCAAAAGTCATGGGCATGCAAAACTCAAGCAAAAACATCTCATGTTTTCACATTCAGCCCTAAACAGGTTCACCATTCCTGATCTATAAAGTAACAAAGAAATACTTTTTCCAGTAATATATTTTCACAGCAGTAGCCTTAGACACAATTCGCTGTGACATACGTCCTTGTGATATAATTGTAGTCATGCCTCATTATAACAAAAAAAGATGATCTACAGTATTTAAAATTATAATACCAAGGTTTAGGTAATACCCAGGCAACAAGCAAACCATGCAAACACACACACAAAGAATCTTGATACAAAAAATTCATCCTCCATCTACAATTGCTATATCGACATCTTGATCATACTTCCACATCTGTGCATGCAGTACTTCTGTTTACAACAGTCTGATGCAGAAACCCAGCATGCAGTGCAGCAGGCTTGGTCACAACACTGACAGGCAAAGTCCAGTTTCCAACTGAATACCTGATCTGTGACTTGCAGTGCGCACATAAGGCGATCCTGCCTCCAGCAATTGCAGTCTGCTGGGTCAGCACTCCCCTTCCCCTACGAGGGGCTGTTGAACCAGCAAAGCTTGCACCCTTCTGGGACCCACCAGGTACACCAACACCGCTACCACCTGCATTTGGGACTGATGAAGAACTTGGAGCTGAAGGGGTTTTAGCTATAGAAATTGGCTGAGTGGCCAAAACAGGGACTACAGGCACTGTGGTATAGATGGAAGGTTCTGCGGCTACAGATACAGACTGTGATCCTGCCAGAAGGGAATGCTTAGCAACAAGCGCTGGCGCTGTTGGTTGAGGTACTGCAAGAGGAGGAAATTGAACGATAGGCTCTGATATTGCAGGTAGTGCAGGTGACTGAGGAGAAAGACCCAATGGTTCTTGCTGTGGAGTGAAGCATGGTTGAGCTGAAGAAAATGTAACAGGTCTGAAAGGCAGTGCTTGGGACTCTGATTTGAAGTCTTCTGGAAGAGGGATGTTAGGGAAAGGTACACCAGGCTGCTGAGCTGACATCTCAGGCCGCACAACCGTAGGAGGGGCATCATGGGCAACAGGCTGGTAGGATGCATAAGGTTTCTGTGGAGGAGGCTGGCGCTGAAAGGATGCGGATGGTGTCTGTGGAGCATATGACACTTCAGGTTTGGTATCATGAGACTGAGGAGTCTGAGTCCGAGGCACAGTCATGGGACAGGTCGGGGTAGCAGACCGGGGTCTCTGTCCTGGAGAGTCCCCCAGCTGTTGCTGATAAAGTGGAATTATGGCTGGTTTCTGTAAACCTGTTGTTGTATACTTTCGCTGCTGAAATGGGGTTCCACTGCGGCTACATGAGGTAGGTGTTGCTACTCTCTGTACTGGCGTCTTGGGTCTGGCAGGAACAGATACTAAAGATTCAGTCTTAAATTCTTCAGAAACTGGTGGGAACGGTAAATGTGGTTCTTTATCTGACACTAAACTAGATGAAATGGGCTTAAACTGGGTTTGTGGTATAATGGGCCTAAAGGCCCCTATCACAGGCAATGGTCCAACAGACACAGGTCGTTGTATCGGAGTATCTCTTGGAGGTATGCGTTGAGGTTCAGAGATTGCTGTAATTTGCTGGGAAGGTGCTAAAATACTGGGCAGTTGTGTTTCATCTCTCAATGGTAGTTCTTTAAAGGGTGCATTAACCTCACTTGGTAAGAATTTTGTTGCAGCAAGGGCTGTAGCAGGAGCAGGACTTGCTGCTGTCTGCACTGGCATCAAACCTAAGGATCTTGTGGAACTAGACAAGGGAGAATATGGTCGGTCAGGGGCAATAGTAAGTGCTAATGTCAGAGGTGAAGGGCAAGCACCTTCAGGATTCAGTGGAGCCTCTGTGTTATTTGGCAATAGAACTGGTGCTGATGTAGACAGTTGTGGAACCTGACTGCTGGCTGGCAATGGAGCTGGTTTCATAACAGAGGGGTAAGCAGCACCTCGAGCCAGTGGAGCTTGGATACCAGCCGGCAATGGTGCAGGGACCGCAGGTTTGATAGCCTGTGTACTAACTGGTGATGACTGTACTGGAAAATGTGCCATGGGTTTGGTAGCAGATGGTAAGGGGGAATAGGGGCGGTCTGAAGCTACTGTAAGTGCTGATAATAGAGGTGAAGGACATGCAACTTCTTGACTGTGTGGAGCTATAACACTGACTGGTAGTGGGGCTGAAGCCATAGGTTTCATAGCAGCCGAAAAAGCAGCTTGAATACTGGTAGGTGCAGCCTGTGTTGGAACAGGCACCACAGGTCCTGCAACATGTGATAAGGGCGAGGAGGTACAATCAGGAGAAGGTGTAAGTGCTGACAGCAAAGATGATGCATTGGCAATTGTAGGATCTTGTGTTTGGGAACGCAACATTTGACTGGTTGGCTGATCATTCACAAAGGTTTCAAGTGACTGAGCAGATTCTGAGATGATTGAAGATGACTGCTGAGATGAAAGGTGACGTGTCTGCTGTTGAAACTGTGTTGCACAGTACTCCTGCTCTCTTGAGACAGGTACAAATCCACTAACTGCTTCAGAAGAAATAGTTTGCGACTGACTGAGCATATTTGCTCCTGACTTTGAAATTCCTTCAGACTGTGAACAAACTGCTGAAACAGGGCTAGGTACACAAGGCCCATTCGAAGCTGTCACTTCTGACACAAATTGTGACTGTACCTCCTGTGTTTCTATACTAATCTGATTAGAAGAACTAACCTCAGAAACCTGTACAGAATTCTGCTGGGATAAAACTGACTGTTCAGTAACACTAATATCTTGTGACTCACATGTACATGAAACCTGCCTTGTTTCAATGTTTGTAACTCCAGCTGGCTGAGTACTCTCAGTATGAGAAGGGACTGATTCAGTGACAGGATTGGGTGCCTCAGGCATGGAAATTTCAGTCACTACTGCTTCAGCTTGTGCATCTTGCTCAGAAGCAGCCTGTCTTAAGGTTTCTTGTACCGTAGCAAAATCCAGCTCTTGAAGAGAACTAGTCTTACTATCTTGCATTGGCACTGGTGATCCAGGGCGCTTCACTGAGCCAGGAGTCAGTGATGACCCCATGATCTGGGTTTCAAGAGTTTCTGAGAGTGCTTCAAACTTTGGTGCAGGTTTATCTACATTAATTGTGAACACTTCCTGAGAACACAAAGAGAATTTCTTCTGAAGTCCTGCATTTTTGAGAGCTTGCAAGTCTTCAGCCTGAGAGTCTTCAACTGACATGGCATTTGTTTCATGAGAGAGAGACTGTAACACAGTCTGTACAAGGGGTAGTTCCTCTAGGTGTTGCGAGTGTCCTTGTTGTATGGGTGCTAGACTTGGAACTTCTCTGAGTGGCACATTATGTTTCGCCAGATAGGCTGAGAAGGGCTGTGGAAAAGGAGCAGTTTGTTGGGTAGAACCAGTCTGAGTTACCTGGAAAGGTGTGGGTGCTACAGCAGAAACAGAAAATGGAGGGTAGGGACATTCTGAAGCCACTGTAAGTGTTGACGTAGGAGGTGAAACACAGGTGGCTGCATCATCTTGTGATGAAGAAGTGAGGACAGAAGCTGACACAGATGCAGTTGGAGGTGCAGATTTTACAGAAGCAAGAGGTATCCTAGGAGGTGCCTTGTCAGTTGGCAGAATTGAATTACTGGCTTGCTGAGAGGGATTTGTTGGAACATACAGAGGAGTTGCAGTGGGACAGGTTGCTTCTTCTGATGTTGAGGGGGGCCACACAAATATACTACCAGCTACATATAAGCACAAATGACGCAGTTCATTGTTACCAGCATAACAACAGAAAATAAGTAAAAATAAAGCATTTCAGTCACACAAATATGCAATGAATCAGCCACACAAAATGGAACAAGCCCCCAGGGCATTGAAGACACAGTTTCCCAATTATTATAGAACAATTTAAGTAAGGGCAGTTAATTAACACAGTTAGAAAAATAAACATATTGAGACATAAAGGAGAACATTAAAAAGAGGCATTTCATTGCCCATTAATAGGGTATAATATTGAGATATTGGTATGGATTTGTTGGTTACGAAATTTTGGAAAGTTAGGAAAGAAAAATAAGAAAGAGAAAGAAAAAAGGAAGTTACATTATGCAGATAAGCATAGCATAATTAGTAAAAGCCAAAAATAAAAAATAAAGTATTAGATCCTATATAAAAGACTAGTTTCTAAAACAGACTACAGTGTGATAATTCAAAATGCACTACTTATTATGATGAATGACAATGAAGCATTTCTGTGTAACATACTTAATTAACATACAAAGTGTCTGTTAATGGGACAATGTGTTCTATACACTACCCTGCAATTAAAAACAACTTACAACACAAGTGTTTCATAGAATACAAATAAATACAGATCATTCAACCATTGACGATTATCAATGGTTGATGACCTACATATGCATGTATATTCCAACCTGCCCAACACCAAAGCAGAGATTCTTGTGTGCTTGTCAGTTATGTGTCTCACTATCAGGTCATTTATTTCCGCATCCATGTGTTTTCTCCAAAATACAGCGCAAGATGCATTACGGCAGACTACAGAGATTAGCCCAATTAATGAAGCAATTAGAAAGTAATTAAGCTATTAACTTTTGAGAGCTGCTTTTGTTTTCTGCCTCCTATTTAATGAGAAATGGAAAAGGGTTTGGGTATAGGATTGAATGATTTATAGGCTGAAAAGAAAGAAAAACTGTAACAGGATACAGAAATACAGGACTGTAATACCTGGTTTTAATTTCTAAACTTTAAAGTCAAAAGCATCCCTTCACTAAGAATGTTGAATGTTTTATACCAGCTATACAATCCATTTTGAAGTGTTCAAGATTACACTTTCTACATACATTTAATGTCAAATTTTACATGGTGACAGAAGTTTCTCATGCAACTACCAGCAAGTGCAACCTTATTTATCCACAGATTCATTATCTACTCCATGTAGGAGGCCTGTATGTAAAAAAGGTTCAAATAATTTTCCTTTTTTGAACATAAGAATGGTTTCATAATCGAGTTCAAAATAAAACTTCACGAATGCAAGTATATCAGGTGGAATCCAAACTTGTATTTCCACATAAAAACAAGTCCAAAATTCGCAAAGCTGTAATTCTCGTAATTTTCTACTTAATAAGTTTTATAAAACACGAGAATATCTTTACTGTCTCTCACAATACCTAATTATCCAGTATTTAATACAAATTTATGATTTTGTAAGATGGGAAGTAAAATTTTAATTAATCTGTAATGTGCTGGAATATGATTCTCAAATTAATTAACAAACATATGCCTAAGTTGAAAAATGAACTGAAGTGGACAGAAATGTAGGTGCTGCTATGTGGTTCACAATTCATTAGTTATCAACATTAAACTGAAAACTAAGTACACATTTCGCACAAAGACAATAACGTTATTGTCCATTAAACAATACTTTGACAAGAGTTGCATATATTCAGATCTGAAGTCATACAAAATTTAAGGACTACAGGTACCATAGTTACATCTACTTCAAAATTTGGCATACTTGCTGCACTGACACTCTTTGATTAAAAACAAGTATGACAGTGGTGAAGCCCAGAATGGCCTCTGTAATTTGATTCATGAAAATTTATTTACTGGTTAGAAAGTTATTATGGAAAATAAGAATTGAAGAACGACTCAAAAAACACTTATCTACAAATACGTATAAATGTGCGTACAAATAAATATGTACACACAAGGTATACAAATAGAATTAAAACAACGGCAGATAATAAAGAATTAGCGGATGCAGATTTCTAACTATTCGTCAACATTATACTGAAGGCATTCCCCCAATGTCAAACGTTCCAGATAATTTTTTGTCCACATACAATGCGCTAACATGTTTCATCTTACACATAAATTAAAATTACTTGTAAGATTCCAATCGAAACTGTTCCAAATGGATGCAGTTGCCAAATGTAACCCAGTCATAACATCTGACAAATCTGTTTATGAATTTTCATGCTGTATCAGAAGGGAAAATTTTTTCTCTAGTTGTATGTTACTCTTGTACTCATGCATAGGTGTGCAGGGACTGTTTATTGTCATCAACATCTGATGTTTGGTTGCTTGTTTCTTTGAATTTGGGAAGATGACTCTGCTGACAGGCTAATGACAACTTTGATAGAGGGGCAGTTATAAGGCAGAGAATGGCCAGGTGCCAGAAGTAAAGATACAGTAAATCACATCATACTGACCTTCACATGGTTTAATATTAGACTATATAAAAATAGTTATCTCCAGAATTCAGCAACACAAAGTACATAAACAGCAATTAAGAACACTGAACCCACATAACTTTTGTCCTTATGAATTATACATGTATTTTGAAGGGACGTGTGATGAAACAGCAGTTTGAAATATGAAATACTGTAATGAATGGTGCAAACACATAAACAAATGAGGACAAACATAAGTTCTGTTCCCTCTCGTACTTTTTTACAGGATGGTGCAATTGTTTGGACGTTGTCACACAAAACTATGAACATGAATGAATACATAACCTTCCTTCTTCACATACTTTGCTTTCATGCATGCTGTGAGTCTCTTCCCATAATTCTCTTATGCACTGCTTCCCATCTCTATACTAACACCATCTCTCTTGTTTTTACCAGTAACACTAATATTAAAAGTAGAAATGTTTTAGATAAGAATCTACATAGGGAGAAAGTAGATTAGAACACCTGTCACAGCACAAGATCAGAAACTACCTGCAGATACTGTCTGGCTTGATAACTACAACTTACTTACTACATATCTTGCAATGTTAATCAACTACTAACTGTCCACAATTCGGTCTGTGTGACACGAGGTCATGGCAAAATAAATGACTGAACTACTTTGTAAGTCATAATGCTGCCACACATAAATCCTTCATACAAAGGTAAAGCTAACACCTGTATCTGACAATCACTGACAGTACAGCTTGGATACTGCTGGTGATGTTCTTGCCATCAGCTTCTCAAATTTGCAATGCTGAACTTTATTTTATCATGTCTTGGAGAACCAAAATTACATATACCGTTACACTCAATAATGATCACTGGATGACATCTAAACAACATGGCTGCCAAAATATCTGAAAGTATATTCTGTTTATAGGTGTGTCCTGTGTTAATTTATGATAGCATAATTCTATGCTGAAGTCAAAATTCTTGAAAAATAAGGAAAACACACAATATCCCTAACGATCATGTATCTATATAGCAAAATTACGTATTATTTAATTTAAAAATCAGCACAAACAGAAGTGATGTTAACATGTCTAAAGTCAATGTTTTTCTGAACAGTAAGGTATACAAGGATTCCAAAATCAGCTCTCAGAAGTTGCATAAATCAATATTATTTGACAGCTACAGTCATGCTCAAGAAGGCTACATCACAGTGGCACTGGCTGTGCAATTTGTGAGATAACAAAGTGTAAAGCAACACAACATGAACTAACTCGGTGCACTGATCTCTGAAAGTGAGTTCTGGTGCAACATACCAAAAAGTCATATTACTGTCATTGTTTTACCTTTGATGTTGGTTACTGGTCTCAGCGTTGAACAATAACCTGAACAGTTAAAACTGCTTCAAAAACTATCTCTGAAGACATTAAGTACTGAAATGCAAGTCATCAAGTACCTCTACCTACAATATGCGCGTCACTGTCAATGGCAATGTAAGGTAGAGTGACTGTTAGGATAAAAAAAATGGGAGGGTGGGAGAGCAACTAAAACAAATGTGAAATCAAACAGGGTCAATTTTAAGTTGTCCCTACTACACAGCACCTGCACTTGAGACTCGCAGGGCCTTGTTTATAGTTGAATTCTTAGACAAAATAAATTTACTGCAGTCATGGGAATAAAAAAGTGACAAGTAATTTAAAAACATGACTAATTCAGAACAATTAAGAATGATACATCAGAGAGACCTTCAAAACGATACGGAACAAGAGGGCTCTCACGAACGTCTGGCACAGACAGTACTGTTGGTGTCTGGTATGTGCTACTCCATTCCACACTAACCATTCACTCCCTGTTCTATTTGAGAGGGAGTCAGACATTCCTCCATCAAACTGGACACATCCATAACACAATGTAGCTACATGTCTGCACCTTCTAGAAAACTAAGCATATTTGTCACAACATTCATAAGCATGATTTTTACCAAATATCTGACATTTGAGGATTCCATGCATCTTGGGATATGATGTCACATCAATGGGTAATTGAAACCAAGGTAACATAATGTCATTTTCTTCAAGAGTTCACAGGTCTAAGCAGAATGTAAGATTCCATGATTCATGGACCTACCAACCCTTGAAGATGACCGAATGTTGCCTCCAAATGTTTGGTTCCAATTACCCAGTGATGAGGCATCATATCCTTGCAGAATGGAATCCTCAGCTATGCCATTACGAGGATCTTGCAGCTTGCATATCTTAAATTTCTTTAGTGACTCACTGAATGCTACAGAAATTTTACACTGTTTAACTGTCCATAAAATTATATTATATAGCCTTTATATTCTCTGTATGTTACAATATGGTCTGGTTAAGAAAAATGTAGACCTGAAAATATACACGAACATACTATAATGAAGTGACTTTTCTGTACACAAAACTAGTACCACTAACAGAACAAGAGCTGTCTGATAGAAACAAGTAGCAGTACAATTTATCGCGTGAAAGAAATAATGCCGTATGATTTCACATTTGACAATGGTCTAATACTAGGACTGGGAAATGAACACAAATGCAAATAAACCCATGCTGTTAATAGAGAAAAACTCAATTTTAGTATGATGTAAATTAGGTATCAGCTTACACTGCCACTAACAAGTAAATATAACTGACTCTAGTGGAAGGACAACTGAACATAAATACCTCATAATTTCCTGCTTCAATTTTCCTTACTTTAACTGAAAGGGCATGAACACTGAATGAAGGAACAGTTACGATTTCCCACAAGACGAATCAAAACAACATACAAATTCCATCAGAGCTACAACACTGCTATGTGTGACAGTGATGTCACACACCAACAGACATTAAAATATACTGGAACTTTGCTGTCTGACATTCTAAGCCATGGAACTACGAGAACTTATTCCATGATTCAGTGCACATACCATATGTACGTTCATGAACCTTGTACTGCTAGGTCAGTAATACAGTTTCAAATTTATATTTGCATATTAATGCCTTCAAAGATTTTACAGAATCCTTGTTTCAGAAAATTTTCTTTATTTAGTCCCTTGGTTTTAAGTCTGTAGGGTAGGCTACAGAATTCACTTGGCCTTTCTGAGTTGAATTAAAAATGGTATTCTCAATATTATCACTGAAAACTTTGTAAAATAATTCTCGGTAGACACAAATCCCCAGTTTATATAAATAAAGAACACCTGAATCACCCCCAAGATGTAGAACAGATGGTTCCATCAGGGGTGACAGGTCACAAAGCCCAAGCAGATTTACACCAGTACAAAATCACCTTGTCACAGTGAGTCACTGTTATGATTGCTAATGAGACAAAACCATTTCTGCTTCATATGGCAATTCATTTACTGTTGTTGTGACCATTATGAGTGTTTCAAATATAATCACTGCTCTTGTCATCATTATCATTCTTATGCTATCAACCCCCTGCTGGGTTCAGCCAAGCACACAGTCAGAAGTGAAGTCTCAAGTAAGAACAGAGGCTGCAGTAGTGTGCTGGCTGCTCAGGCCTACCGCACACCTCACAGATGGTAAAAGATAAGTGTCAGTATGAAACACAGTTCGAATAATGACTGGCACAGGAAAACTGAAATGCTTACAGTAAACCTGTCCTTGTGCCACTCTGTCTGCCATAAGTTCCACACAGACTGCCTTAATATCAAGCTTTGTCCTTTACTATGCATAGCTACCATTCCACTGTGCAAGATATGACACAGCCTCTGCTTTCATGTAATTGGTAATCAGTACTTCAAACCATCAAGCAAGAGATATCAAAGGATAACTTCAAGATTTTCTCTTTCAAGCAAACTCTTCTCAGATCCGCGGCTAAGTCAGTCAGTATGAAACTAACTCTCGAAGTTTTGGACACCGTATCCGACTTCATCATCAATTATTTATGTGATGGGTGTCATGGCTGTTCACTGCATTTATATATCATCATCAAGTACTTTTTCTTAGTGTTTTATTTAACAATGCTGCCAATTACTGGTAGTATATAGTGCAAATGTTAAACGAATAAAATATGGACAAGGAGTACTGGTGGAATGATAATGATTACAGAAAACTTATGTGCTTTGAGAGAAGACTGTCCCTGTGTCATTCTGTTTGCTACAAATCCCATATGCACTGCCCTGGGATAAAACCTGGGCCTCCACAATGCAAGGCCAGTAACTAGTCACCTGACCCAAAGCACTGCCACATCTCTCACACAGCTTGGTCTTATTTTCTGGGGACTGTGACAACAGGAGTCCAGTAAGTGATGTCGGGCATTCATCCATTCTATCTAGGCCACAGCCAGCATTTGTTAATCAAGTAACAGTTGCATCATTCATTATCACATCAGGAACTAACAAAATAAAACAAATTTTTCCATACTGACACAGTTGACTGTACACAGAGATTTAATTCATTCCAAGTTGTTTAACAACTGATCCTGTTAACTCAAATTCTAGCAAGTACCCCTCTTGAGACAACACCTGGACGGAAAACTTTTACCATGTGTCACCAATCTATTCATACTTCAGTCAGTAATGTTAAACTGTAGTTAACATTGTACCATAAATACATGATCCTCTTTTAACATGAAGCAGGATTCTGTATATCTGAAAGGCATCACAAAATCCATACACAGTGCATTTCTTTTACTGCTGTGCTGAGCAACATAGCTGCCATGGGATGTCCCAGTGGATGCAGGCTCTCTATGCAATAAAGCTGCTGTGTTTGGGGCAGCAATAAAAGAAAGAGTCTGTACAAATTACATAGGAAGTGGTAAAATATGTTCCAATTTTCAAACCCATTTTATTTGCACAAAAACAAAGTCTTCGTTACTACGAAGACCCCATGACCAGATTAAGGTAGTAGGATTATGATGCAGAATTCAGACAAATCGAAGCAAAAGCAGGTTTCGTGCTGCTGAAATTCCCTACAAACATAATCCTGGCTGCTTATGATTGTGAGAATTAAGATCAAAATAATCTGGCGGGGAAAACTTGTGCTGGAATTTGAAATTTGCACCAATGTTACAGTTGCACCATAATTTTATGTTTATTCGGACTGCTCTCATAAGAGACTAAATTAATTTAATGCAGTGTAAACAAGGGAGATGGGTATGCTGCTGCCTGAGAACAAATCCACAGGCACATAGACAAATTATATAAATGTTTAGTTTGATAATGTAGATGTGAATAAGGAAATTCCACTCTTCTCTTAAACTAAATGTGTGTGTGTGTGTATACACAAAATACCTGTTGTTCATCTGTTGATAGAACAACATTATTCTAAGTCTGTGAATTGCCCTAGTTTATATTTTTCCTCCCACTTTACCAACAAATATCTATTTACATTACAAACATTATAATCAAACTTGACCACAAATATGTTATTCTGCCTTCATAAAGTATTTACTGTATTTAATACTACGCTTATACTTATAAAACGCGGTGTCTGCATTAGATTCTCTATAACTCTGTAAATATTTATAAATTTAACTAACAAAGTGCATTCACAGCAGGACTTAAACATTACTCTCCCACTGCAATGTAAAGTAACTAGTTCCTGTGTCTTACTTCTCCATAACACATCAAGTAAGATGCCTTATCAAATAAAATAAATAATACTGTTAATACCAGTTTTACAGTACACACAATCATTTGTCTGATCTCATAATTATTAATTTAGATATTATGCAATATTCTACTTAGAAGTATGAATAAAAAAATAAACACATGTAACATAATGGTATATATATCTGTGAACTCAATATTCATTCATCATTAAGGAATGCTAACACAAACACCATGTTTTCTTAACCAATGTAAATTTTAACACTGACTTACCAGGAGTGGGACGTGCTGGGTTAGTTACTGGGGCAGATGGTGTACTGTATGGTTTTGGTCCAGCCAAACTTGATGGAGCCTGTTATAAAATAAATAAATAAATAATAATGATAACCATTAAAACATTTTGTTTTGCTAAACCAACTAAATGCAAGAAAATAAGTTGATTAAATGCACTGAGTAAACAAGTTCAAAATATTAAAACATTAGTTTTACTGTCCACCACAATATTAAAGTATCAAATTTCTTAAGAATTTTAAATTACTTGAATGTCTTGTATGAACATTTAATAAATGACTACTTTTAGAATGCACTGTACACTAACCCACTACTCTGAAATGTGCTACAAGGAACTATCACAGATGATAGGAAATCAATGATGTCTTCTCAATTGATACTCTTGAGTCATTATGTAGTAAATTTCAAACACTTTGGAGACTGTCTCTGCCTACATCACTAGGGACTCACATCATGGTGACACAGCTGTTTCTTGTGTATACATATACTGTTGTCTCCCAAAGCATCCTCATCTGCAAGTGGGCCACTGCAACAGTCAGCATGTTGAGGCCTACCTACTTGTGGTGTCTACTTACTGGATTCTGTCTACTATTCTCTTACTGTGGTAACTAACAGTACGTTGATACAGACAATGAACAGCTGTGTGCCCTACACCCATCTCATCACTCCTCAATAATGGATGCAGAAACAGTCTTCAAAATTGAATATACACTTCACACTCACATAGCTGACTGTCTTAGAAGACTGCAATGCATTCAGTCACTGTAAAAGCTTCAAATCTTATATGACTGGATATATTTACAACAATAAAAATCACACAAGCATTACCCACTATATCCATAAACTTAACAATGCAAACCCATGCACCTCCATAACATACAACTGATGATCAAAACTTAGTGTTAATGTTGCATAGGAGATCCTTTTACCCTTGCAGCAGGGGAGAAAATCTTCAGTTCTTTAATTAACACAAAGAATATATCATTTTTTTTACAACTGTATGCTCACAGATAGCACACATTTCTTACAATAACAAGGAAGTACCTGACATGGGGAGATTCTCACATATTAGTCAGGATGTTTTAACAGACTGAAGTCTCTACACCACTGACAACACGCAATGCCTAATTCAATCCCACTGCATACAAAATATCTAGAAGGAATGGTACCTGCTCCCTACCCAGCTTTCTTATTTTTTAAATGACAGCATTTATTTGCAATAATCATTTCTTACCAACCCATTCTCATCTATCATCCATGACTATTTCTAAAATCATCTACATAAGCCTAAGTACAAAAATAAGCACTCAACAATGCCTGAAATTTACTTCTGGATTGTCAAGAACCACGTACAATGAAGTTACATGGAATAAAAAATAAAAAATATGACCAAATCACACTATTCAGTCCAACAAATGCACTACATTGTTACCAGATATTTTATATTACAACATCTTGTTGATTACTCCCACAAGTTTCGATCCCTTATGGGATAATCATCAGGGATTTGTATCACAGTAATATTTCACAAAACTGAACTAGCAATCCATATACACATTAAAAATTTATAAAAGGACAATCAGTTAAATTATAGGCATTTGTTGTGTAATGGATCCTGGTATACTGGAAACCAATGTTAAAAAAAACATTAACATTTAATGTTAAAGAGAAAATAAATGTTAAGCACTTGAAAGAAAGCTTGACCAACTTACAAAAAGGATTACAAAGCAGTGGACTGTGTTACCAACATCCTCACAATTATTAGTCATCTGGGAACATGGAACTTGCAATGCTTGGCTTACAATCAAATTTTATGGTATTAGTAAGAAAAAATGCAAAGCTCATGGAGCCAGTGCATGCACCTTTACAACAGTAATATGCACAAAAGATTGTCACATTAGCTTCCACACTATTATAAATTTAATAAATAAGTCCATGTTAGTGAAAGCGTAAGTCAGATGCACACAGCAACTTTTCATTCTCCATCTCCTCTACCTGAACTGGGCGAGGAGCACTGACGTGTGTCGTGCCACCCCTTGGAGCCTGTAAATATACAGATCTTGGCATGTTGTTCACTGCTCTAGCTTTAAAGAATTCAGGAAGATCTGTATATGTGGTTTACTGGGGCACATTATTTCAGGCTTTCACAGTAGTTCAGTGTTATGCAAATCTTGTTTTGGGTGATGGAACAAACTGCATGTAGGTTTCATCACCAACATTTCAGGATGCTTACTTTTTCCATCTTCAAGGCAAAGTGACTATGCAGTAGCAAATGCCAGTCTTCACAGCAAAAGTGCTCTGTTTGTTATGGCAACTGGTATCTGGAAAGGCTAATGGGTACTCATTTTGCCTCAAAGATGGAATGAGTATGGTCTCTAAAATGTGAACACTGCAACTTGTACCTTCATGGTACCATCACCCTAAAACAGGATCCACATTAATGTTGGTTTATGTTTTCTAACACACTTTTACAGTGTTAGGTGGTGATGATTAAGCAACATTGCCACCGCCCTGCCCCCCCACCCCCAGTTAGTACCAGTATGTCAAGTGTCCTGCCAGATACTTTGATTACAACTTATCTAGTGTTAATTTCTTCCAGGGCCCACTCACTTATACTTTCATTGAGTAACAAAAGTTTTGTGGCAAAATACAGCACTATTGAATAAAATTCACATCAAAGAAAAACCTTTTTCAACCACAGACAGTAATACTGATCCTGATTCTCATTTCAGTTCAGTATAATTGGTACTGTTCCCAAATGATATCATGGACAATACGAAGGATTTTAATTCAAATATATTAGTGATAACAGACATAACAAATTCATGACTAGGATGAGAATTAAGTAGACTTAATTCCTTCAAAATCTGCAAAAATATCTGCCATAAAGAACTGATGAGAACCACAAAATCTCCAGTCAAAATAGTCACTGTCATGGATCAGACGCTCGACTTTCCAAATGAAAGGAAATTACAATAACCAGTGTGAGTACCTTGACTAAGAAGGCAATGCATTACAAAAAACATCACCACGTAGGAATTTGGATTGCAGAGTATCCTACATATGTCTCGAAAAACAGTACACATGTATGATGGGGGAAGCACAAAATAAAGTCTATATTTTCGTTACAGGACTGTGCAAGCTTAGGAAAATGACAGAAACTAGCCTACAGCACTTGTTTGGTTCTAAGTAGAGTACCAAATACAAACCAATATTAAAAAATATTCATTTGTGTTGGAACATATTTAAAGATCATATAATGAACTTCTTCAAGTAGGAAAATACAAGATCATCATAAAGATCATTATATCTGGAAGCAAGGTACAACCCATAACCAATGCACAGAGATTTGAAAAGACTGCCACTGTACATTCAGTAGTAAATACGATTATTCTATATCAAAAAAGCTGGTGGATGTATCATATTTATTTCTATAGATATAACCAAAAGAGACAGTTAATTTCATTAAATAATAAGGCTTAAATGACTGAAATTGCCCTTCCTAAAGTGTGCTATCCCATGTGCAGAATCCCATCACCAAAACATATTATCAGATTACATGTGGAGTCAATACCTTGCTTGGTGTAGTTCCTACTGGTTCAGGAAGACAGTTTCCTGAACTATGATCAGCAATGTCTAATGCAGGAAGGGCCGTAATAATATTTTTCATATTGTTCTCTGTTACAAAATTATTTTCTGGCATCCTGTGCTGGTCAATGGGCTGAAAAATGTTAAGGTTTAATAGGGAGAAAAATGGAATACAAAACACAAAAATCAGTCAGAAAGTTAAACACATCAAAAATAGATCCTACAGGTTTTACTGCAAATGTAAAAACACACAAGAGATGGCTTCTGAGGTATGAAGAGAGAACAGTGCTCATCTGTACAGCAAATTCCAACCTGTTTGCTGTTGTAACTTTTGGAACAAGCGGACATAAAACGTTACACTTAAAGTATGCATTCTTCAAGCCAAACCCCAGAATTTGTGGATCATATGAGATCCAGCACCCACTTGCATAATTTATCACAGAATTCTGGAGATTCTCAACTGATCATCAGTTCTGTCTAAAAAATAATTTTCTTCCATTGCATTTTCAGCAGCTGCTTTCACACACTTCTCAGCGGCTACCTTGAGGGATATGAGATGACATACTATCTAAAGACCAGGACATGACACCTGCTAGAAATGTGATAGATGCACATGTGCAATGTTTCATGGTGAATGACATGTTGTTACTTCCTGTCCTGAAAGCATTCACACAGTACACTTGCTCACAACACACTACTCAAAATGCTTGATGTTTTCAGTTTGTGTTCAGCTGTAGAACAGTCTATTGCTCCTACCAATAGCAGTCCAGTAGTCCTACATATAGCCAGCAGCCCCCCGCCCCCATACACACACCGCACCTCACATGCCCACCCCTGCAGGTTTCATCTGTGGCCTCTGTCTGTATTTATCCTGTGGAATTTATTTGGTAGGTCAGATACACTCAGTACTGAGCACATTGTTTTGCTAGCCTTGACTCCGTTTCCAACATATCTGCTTCCATACACAAACTGTAGGATTTATTTGATGACCACTACCTGTCTGTGTGGACTTTAAGAAATGGACGTTCCTTTAAACAAATGTCAGACCGACTTTTCCTTTATGTTTATCATTATTCTCCAAACCCAATAAGCATTCTACATTAGTAAATGCTTACAAAGCATAGAAGATCTAATGGCCTGTGACAACAGTTAAACATTCTTGTTTTTGACTAACACAATTCATACAATCAGTACACAGTTCTTCATACACATTTCCTGAATAAACAAATTTTGTTCATGAAGAACTTGGTGAGGTACGATTTCGACCGTTAAAAACAAAAGCAAAGTAAGTGACTTTCTCATAGACAACAACAGGTCCAAGATAATTAATCACCATGTTATCAAAACCAGTACTAAAATAAACAGCAAATACGAACTTTCTCCTTCCACTATACACACTTTATGCCTACAATAATGCTTAGAAGGTGGCTGATAGTGTAGAACATTTCTAAGCTTGTATGCCATGTTACCACCAACACAATGCACTCGTGTACAAACAACGATTTCAGTCTACATGTCAGCGATAGTAGACATAGTAGATGGCTTCTTAGAATGAACCCTCCATACACTAATGACACGTGTACAAAATTTTTTATCTTCAGTAACATGAATAACATCACTATACTTGAGACAGTACTTATAATTACAGATCTTTCCACATAAGTTATTTCCATTTCATTTTCTTTGAATAGATTTCTTCATTCATGCCACGACTATTTATAGTAACCTTTAAACCATGGGGCCACATAATAACATCACACACAGTTACAAAAATGTATGTAGAACAGCCCTGACAGTGGAACAAATAGACAGTGTGTATGACTTTATTTCCTAAAAATAAGGTGAAGGATAGAAATAAAAATAAAAGCTTAAATAAATGTAACTCACATATGTTTAGGGGTAAAACTGTACAGCCAAAATTCTGCACAAGAGAAACAGCCAGAATGGCAGATGATGGGTGACAGTGAATTAGATGCATGTCAAAACAAGCATCTGAAATATGACATGTGTTAACCAACCACCAGTATAGAGTTTTCCACATATTAAGGATGCAAATTCTGAAAACAAATTGTCTTTAACTCAAAAATGCTGTACTTACCCACTGCTTAATATTAATATAAAACTTAAATTCCCCATAAAGATTAGTTTCATGGTTTGTTGTTGACTGTAACTATCCACACAGGAGCTATACAAATGGAAAAATATTCTGAAATACGGACAAGCATTCCATTTATTTATTAACATTATAACAATAATTCTCCATGTGTCCTCCATAAATGTCTGCAGTACTTATCCCTCCTGGACACCAACTAAGAGATATAATAATTTAAACCTTAATTCTCATAATTTGGGCTGGGCAACACTGTCAGCTCTGGGCATTTAACTTCCTTTATAGAATACTGAATAGTTTTCATGCTTTTAATATAACATCTTTATGGTTTATTATAAGCAATCACACTGAAAACAACCCAGCTTTATTTCAGAATATCAGAAGCCACCTCATAAAATTAGTAAGGTTTGTGAACTATTTTAAAAAAAAAGGTAGGAGATGAGAGCATTATGAATACTGTTTGACAGAAGGTCTGCCATAGGTCTATGGTACCGCATTTACCTGGATACGAGGTTACCCTCAATATAACACAGCCCAACTTCACAATGTCCAATTTGCACAGCAATATCTGTAGACAACTTACTTAATTCTGTGCACAAATACAAGGCAACCCCCTCATTTTTCAGATGATGGATTTTGAACAATTCTCATCTTACATACAAGTAAATGTGGTATTAGGGGTAATATGCTCAGAGAATATGAGTTTAGGTAAGAGCTTAAAAAATAAAATGCAGTATATTTTCCACCTACATATGAAATATTTAGTACTACACTTCCGCACCACTTAAATGGAACACTAAGTTTACTTTTGTCCATTCACAAAATCATGTTATTTCTCAACTGTAACTCTGAAATCTTTTATTTCTTAGTCATTACTCATTACTCATTACACCCCAGAAATTCAAGTAAGATTTTTACAGCTACGTTATTTATCTCCAAATCTAACAGAACTAAATGCTGAAAATTCATTCATGGACAAATTGTCATGCACACCAGGCAAATCCGTGAAGTACTTTTGGAAAAATTATGTAATCAGGTATTTTATTCTTTGATGAGGGTCAGTGTATGTTAACAAACTGCTAGTAACACTATCTTGGGGAAAATACCATTATGCATGTACACTTGCAGTTATTTCAAGTCTCAACAACTTTAAAATTTCATTATTAATGCATCATTATTGTAAGTTACCAATTCACCGGGCTTAAAATGGAGCAATATTCTTGCCTAGATATAACCAACAAGGAACTTCTATTACTTGGACAGAACTCCGTCTGCAGCATAATTTGTTTCTGCATTACAGTATTGAAATATATGCTGAGGAGAACCACAACACACCTTATGACAGTTGGTGAGCTCACCATGATAAAACTGAAAATTAAATTTGTACTTACATGGAAGGGAAGAGGGCCAAGAGTGCCTGGTTGTGGGGACAGATTTCCAGGGCTTAGGGGTGCTGGTGCTGGAGCATAGGTCGATGCAGGGGCACGAGATGGTGCCGTCGTGTAGTTGGACGCTGGGCCCACTGGAGCCCTTGCCAGTGCAGCCGAGATAGTGCCAGCAGGCACCTGGCTACCACTACAACATAACAACCACTGTCACAGCTTGTAAGAAACGTGTTTCAGTAATACTAAGTTAACAACAGCTTATAATTACTGACAGAACAATAAAATGACCACAAGTTCAGGTTTCCTGGGTAATAACACCATTTAATCTTGCTTGTGATTTCCAGCACTTGAAAGCAACCTGCTGCCTCATCTTATGACCCTGAAGATTGAGTCTGCAAGTTACTCTGACACAGTTTAATTCAAACTTGAAATGTGTCTAGTTAACATATACTTTCTTGTAGCTCAAGTCATGCAATAGCACTATGCACTAACATACTGCAGCAAATATATTTATAAACTACATGCTGAACACCTTGTTACTCTCCTTGCTTCAGTCCTTCACACCATATAAGACAGACAACTGTTTTTGAGTACAGAATGTCACACAATTAAAAGAGAGGGCAAAAGTACATTCCAGTCAAGTACAAGGGTCTTGTTTTTGTTTTTGCATATTTCAATGATTTTGGTGTCCATCTGCAGCATTCTACTCATCGCCACCTTATAAGCATACATCAAAAATACCAAATCTAATAAAAATCCATTCAGCAGGTTCAAAGATTAAACATGTGAGTGAATGTACCCTCCAAATTACACAGTCTTCAAAGCAAGCACACAGAAAGTTGGTAGCTGAATGCATGAGAGTCAAAATGAACTTCATATCACAATGGCCTTTAAAATTTGAATTAAAATTTTTCATAACCAATTATAATTGTGATCCAATATGTGTAAACACTTCATAATTATGCACAACATAAAGCAATATGTGATGCTTTAACATTAACAGTGGTGACACACATTAGTAGTTCAGAGTGTACTTACGGAGGGACGGTGACAGGCTCCAGATTTGGTGCTGGGGGATTTTGCCTCGCCACCATCTTGGCATGGATGTCACAGTACAATTTGTTGTTTATGTTGTAGTAGCCAACATTCTTGAGAGATGTTCCACATGTGGCACACTTGAAGCATTCCACATGCAGGTTCTTGTCCTTTATACGCACAAACACACCACTGCAGATCACACAGGAAGGAAGTCTTTAAACAGTATACAAATTTTCAGGATGGTGGTAGGGAAGATGGGAAGGAGACAACCAAGACGCTTGCTCCGTTAACATGTTCTCCTTCTGTCTACTGAAGATCTTTGAATAATACTGTCAATCCTTTAATCAGTAACATCATAAAATAATGGAGCAATGCAAGAGTGATATATGTACAGCAATAGAAAGTCTAAGCAATACATTTTAAAACCATTTTTATGTCTGTCTGTAATCATGCACAAAGTAATACATTTTTCAAACAGCTGAATAAATGCTCAGGTACATCTAATAAAAAATTTCATTTATCAAAATATCAGTGTTACTACAGAAACCACCATCTCAGTCGTAATTGGTATGTAATTTTTTAGTCATAGGAAATAAATGTTCCAGCTGTAAGTTTTCAAAACATAAAATTGGTAATGTAGAAATTTTAATTCAATGTTTAAGAGTTGCATCTGTGTAACAGAAAGAGTACATGTAACATACCAGTAATATTCACACAATAACTATGGAGTTTTACATTTTATGTTCACTTTTGCAAAAGAAATTACAATTTTTGTACATATGTAGCAAAATTATTTTTCAAATCACATTTTAAAACATGGTACCAACATCTTTTAAATACTTGAAAAAGAAAAGTGAAAACATGGAAAAACTTGAATAAAAGAGCCAGAAAGTGTCAAACTTTGCAGAATACTGAAAAATTAAACAGACCTACCATATTCATCATACATAGAAACACTAAACACATGTAGGGATTAAAAACCCCCAAAACTCGTTTATGACACACATGCAAAAATATGCTAACAGAATTAGAGAAGAACTCAAGACAGTGAGCAACCATACCTCACAAAACTCTTTTAAATTACTATCATTTGCAAAATTCAAAACCATGCCTTCTGGAAGGTACTACTACTGCTTTAGTGAAAGTGCAATGGGAGAGTTGAATAAATACGACAGCTATCACAAAGAGATCCATCTCATACCACAAAACAGTAAAGAGGATTGTGACTGATTACATATTGACACAAGCAAAGGACTCTGACAGACGGAAATTTGTTCCAGACAGAAGTACCTCAAACATATAAATGGATGCATGTAATGATACAGAAAAGAAGCTTACAAGAAAACTTATAACTTTTTGGAAGAATTCACTTTCAAAGAACACAGTGTGAGGTGAATATAATGCTGTACACACAATACTGATAGACTGAAGTATATATACCAATGTGGGTGTTCTGAAAACAAACATATCATCTGTAAGTTGAGGGGAAAAACACATCCAGCAAAACAATCACAGAAATAATCACTTACACTACCATTAACATAATACATTACACTGTCAAACAATAAACCTGGTGAATATGCAAAAACAATAGACTGTAGCACAGTACAGGCTGAGAGACTTGTAATATACAGTATATGGGAAATAATCTGCTGATATTGAAACGTTTCTTCCTAGAGAACAGTTAGCTCAGTTCCACGAATTATGAAAGACAGACTCCACAATACTGCATGTTCATGGGTGTAGAGAGTTCATCAAGAGGTTACCAATGCCGAAAATGTGTATCAATTTTAAAATTTTATCATGCTGTCGGAAGCAAAGTTGATAAATGATCCACAGTTCAAAGGATAAAATATGGGAAGAATATGTCACTTTTCAAAATTCTATCAAATTCTTCCTTCAATTGTATTGAATGTATTAAAATAATTTACTGACTCACAATTTCTGCTAAAAATACATTGTTTAATACATTCATAACAGAACCAACATGTGCCCTATGTAGCCAGAAGGGAATAATTGAAAGAATTTGAAAAACTGACAGATACAGTTTGAAACTGCTCAGACATGCTTAGAAGAACAAGATGCATCAATCTTCCATTCGCGAGCGCACACACCAATGTACTTACACGATGCCCCGCTCACAATCCGAACATTTTGGTGTGTCCAACAGGACACTTGTTGGTAGATAGCTGCTGGGAGCAGATGGTGCTGGCAACTGTTGCGCCAGAGGTGTTAAAGGGCGGGGAGAGGTGGCTCGCCCCCCCACAGCATGACTGGAGGTGGCGAAAAATGATGTGCTGGATGATAGGGCTGTTTTGTTTTGATTACGACAAGCCCAGACAGTTACGAAATTGAAGATGTTGAAAGAGAGAGAAAATCAAAGAACTAAAGATGCAGTCAAATGAGATTACTGATTCCATGGAATGTAACATAAATGAAAAACCAAATGAAGGACCAGAATCACTAAAACTTCAGGAACACTTGCCTCAGCATTCTGTTGGTATGTAGGGCTACTGTCCATTAATTAAATTCTGCTCCAAGTGCTGTAAAGGTTCATTAATGAACAAAGTTGTAAAACTGTCACAAAGCAGTGTGACAAGTAGATGGATGCGGCAAAGGTATAAAAATGAAACAAGCCATAATGACCAAACACCTGGTGATATGCAACAAAATTGTATGGCTCTTGCATCAGTCATTGAGTTGCTGCTGTGTACTCAGCAATATCAGTGGGTGTCACTATGAACAGCTGTAATTGCAGATACCTGTCTGAATTCAAGCTGACATGAGTCACAGCTTGTTTCATTTTTACCCTCTTGTCTCACCTACCCATCTCCTCACACAGTATATGTATATACAGAACCTAAACAATCCTCAATTAGTGCTACCTCTGATATCATATGTCAAACCTGCTTTCAATAACCTTGCATTAAATACGAATAAAATAAACACTTTTAAAAACAGACTCCCTTGTGTAAAAAATAAAAATTTATACATGTTTTTATTAAGCAAAACATGTACAGACAGTAAAGGCCCACTGAAGCTTGTCTTTGGATGATACTGCACACAACAAAGTGATATATAAACTGGTTTGAGATAAACACCAGGCTCTCAGTCATCAAATTCTCTGCAGAAAGCAAAGCTGTGGTAATAGCTAAATATTTATAATATGTTCAACAACTTAAAAAGAAATCCCTCTGTTCAAGCACCCATATTTACTGCTTGAACTTGGCCATAATTAACATTATTTAACTTACTGAACAGAAGATAATGGAACTGTTAACTGTACTGGCAAATAATTCATATGAAATGGCTTACACTCATATAAGCCAAATCCAAGTGTTTCCTTTGTACAAGAAGCAATTACAGGATCTTTAAATTCAATTAGCAGATGATATGAGAACTTTATTCCCTTAACAACTCACATCCCTCATGTTAATAAAACCAGAATTACAAGTACAGGTACAAGACAATTATTCTGAAATTTTATACAGACAAACAGTAAAGTTTAATAAGTAGGTTAAATGTTTTAACTCAGAGCTGAGTTACTTAATGGACAGTAGAAATTTCCTGGAAAGGAAAATACACATTAGCATTCATCCCTGTGTAGAGTGCACAGAAAATTAATCTACTTACACAATCAAACGTTCACAATCAGCACAAATGTTCTGTCCAGGGGGTAGAACCTTGAAGGGGTCATCATGGGGAGTTGTAGGAGTGGGCTTGGTCTCGGGGGTGACAACATGTCGCAAGCCAGTCGCTGAAGGCGATGCTACTGACCCCCCTACTGAAGGCTCTAAATGGAGTAATACAGGAAGAAATTAAAACTAACAAGTTTATTCATGCAAGTGACATGGGCAAGCCCACATTTACGTCTAGATATTCTGCTTTCAGACAAACAAAATATTCAGAATAAAGAAACTGAAATACATATGTGGCAATATGGAGAAGAATAAGAAATATGTTTTCAGGCTCCTTGGAAGAAAAGACCTTGAAGCCTAATAGGACAACAGGCAGAGGTGCAGGAACATGGACAGATGATACCATGGGGGGAGTGGGGGGGGGGGGGAGTTTTCCCTGTCCATGCCATGAGGGCATGCCTGGGGAGTAAAGGTACAGCTCCATTCATTCTTAACACTGGCACTAGATGGAGGTAAGTGGCAACCTTCATGCTCTGGTTGCTTTACCCAGAGAAAGAAACACATTACCCACTGAATAGGAGGCAGGGTGGGCCCCAGAGCCTGTATGGACATTTGGGAGAAGAGAAAAATCTCTTGACCCTACTGGAATTCCAACCCTGGACCATCAAGCCTGTAGCCCATTCCCTAGACCAACTATGCTACTCTGGCCCCACACTCCACAAGACTGGTTTTATTGGCTGTACTGCTGGAAACATGAGATATTTATGGTGTCTTTGTGGTGTGGCAGGAAGCCCAGCAACTTGTTAAATGCACTTTCTGTCAATACTCATCAAAGTTATACTTCACAAATATATAACCCCAATTTTTACTGATATTCATAATTGCTACAGCAATCTCAACATTTAACACAGGGTTCATATTTTTTAAATAGCAGCATTTCCTTTCCCCTGAGTACAATTTCCCAGGAAAGCAATGAAATAACAAAAGTTCACTAGAAAGACTAACCCAGCAGACAGGAAACTTCGTGCACTACAAGCTTCTAACATAAAATGTAGTGTTGTGAAGTAATTAACATAAATGACTACACATTCTAAAAGGTTTTGACGATGGTGTATAATATTGTGTGGTGATGATTACTAAAAATTTTTAATGTTTTTTATTATTTTTAATATTTTATTCTTCGGACAATGAATAAAGTCCATAAACCCATCACCACAGAATGACTACAGATGTTATGCAATTTCAGTGCCTTTTAAATCTCAGAACGCAGTAAAACCTTGCAAGTCCAGATTTTGCAAGTCTACGGTCTGCTTAACCTTGCTGAGTGCTTGCATGGACATATAAGTGAAAACTATTGGAAGAAGCTCCCATTTGACAAACGTGTTACTTAAGATTCTACACGTTATTTAAAAAAAAGACAGTACAACTGGCTAGGTTAAAGTATGCAACAGCAGAAGGCTGATTGGATGCTGCAGAGGAATCGACCACCCTCAGCTTTGTGGCTTCCTGTAAGAACACTCAGAGACAAACCAAGATATATGAAAATATGTATGGAGGTAAGGGACAACTTCAAAGTAGTAACAAATTTCATTGACCAGGCATCAGAAATGGCAAGGAAAGCTGAATATAGACACCAAGGACATTGTAGGAAATGGTTACTTAGCAGGATCCACCACGACCAAACCAAATGCAAATTTGTGACGCAATATACTTCAAGCCTGCAGCAAAACATTTTCTAAATTACCCCTGCAAATACTCTCTAGTGACTTGGAATGACTGACAAATACTTCACTACAGTGTTTTAATAACACCTGAACACTTCTTTATTCATCTGTGACTATCATATGCATTTCACCTTGCTAATCAGATTACTGCCATACAGTGGTCACCATTCGCTATGACAGACAGACCTAGCACACATCTTACTATATTCATTTTGTACATATCTCTCTCCACATTAGGTGATAAACTGCAACATGTTTTTGATGTACTGCACCTTGAACATGAGTTTCTGGTACTCAGTGCATATGGTAGAAATGGAACTCTTTATAAGGCCTGTATGCACTGTAGAACAATGTTATACCATTATCAAGTGTACGACTATTGAAGAGATTTATTTTACAGTACCATGTATTCCTGTCTAACGACTGAAAGTAACGTAAGTGGCACAATTTTTGGATTGAAGACATAAGACTAAAATAATGTATGTACAACTCACACTACACAACTGTAGCACTTTAAACACATATTCAATCCCAACAAGGAGAAGGCAGAAGCTAGGAAAATCCATCGACTTACCAGTAAAATGCCTTGTGGGTCAGACATACAGAAAAATGACAACTGATTAATGATAGTATAAGACAGTGTTGATAAGTACATCACACATCACCTGGATAGTCTCTAAAATGCACTGCAAATGAAATGATGTTCCCATTTCCATACTCTTCTATCTTCATACAAGACCTGCTACAATGAGTATAAGTAAAAAGCAGTACTAAGCCAACTGAAGAGAACTGCAACTCCCAACAGCAACAACTATATGTATACTGACAACTCCTCATCAACAAGGGTTTAACACACAAAAATGTTCTACCTTTTAATTATGATCACACAAAGCAAACGAAATGTGAAAATTTCAAAGGGGACTACTACAGACAGGTGCATAAAAACGTAGCCTGGTCATAGTGTCAATGGCAATAAGAGTTTCATTAGTAATGAAAGAAGAACAAATGTTGTATTGCACTTGAAAAATATTTTGTTGTTATCAAGTGACTATGTTCTCTGTTACTAAAACTGGGGCAGGGCTCCTTATCCATGGGTGGGGCTACTCTTCCATGCATCACTCTGTATAAAACACAGACACAGACACACAGAAGAAATACTGATCTAACAGGTATGCAGGTACATTTTGTTCTAATAACGCTTTCAATAAGGACTCCAGACTATGAAACAATGGTGCATTAAATTTATGCTGGCAATAACTTGCTCTTGTATCAAAAACAGAATAAAAAAAGCAGTTTCAGTGATGTGTAAAATGTCTCGTAACTTTGTTAATAATGTCAGGGTTGGGTCACTTACGATCACCTAATTGGCCTTCAGATACACAATACTAAAATATACATCTGTTTTCCACAACAGAATACTATTACAAATGACAGATAAAACGTAAACATTTCTGTGAAACAACACAATATGCAAGGCAGTGGTCCTGAGTACCCCTCTTAAAAACTGCATCAACTGCTCAAACCCCCCCCCCCCCCACCCACCCACCCACAGACATGTATCAGCAACAACTAAAAAATTAAGACAGCTATATAAGCCAATGAAATGAGTCATTATTATTGTCTAGCAGGCTCAGCTAATCGAACCATGAGATGCATCAATAAAACTTCGGTTCTGTAAAATATGAAAAGAAGTTGTAACAGTTTCTTTAGGTAAAAGGATAGTTACATACCAAATCATACAAGAATTGGAATCCAACTGATGATACTTTATTACATATTGATGTATATGAATTCATTCACTTTGGACTCCATGAAGTAGCTGTAAATCATTTGTCTTATTGCTTAGTTACATACTGTCATAACACTGCCACTCAGGAACAGCATCATGTTAATAAATTTATTTTACAAAGGACACTTCATTTCTTGTCACCATACTCCACTAAAACACATCCAACAGTCATCTCAATTTATAAATGCTCAACATGGATAAACGTGTATATATAAAGTGACCTAACTTGACCTTTACAACCCTAGCAATAACGAAAATTAAAAATCCTCAACAGAACAGCAAGATGATTTATGCTCCCCATAATTCTTTAAGTTACATAACACATATGTTATAACACAATGACATGTATCTGGTCTTTCTTACCTGGTTCTGGTTCTTTAGGTTCACTGTCAATCTCCTGAACCATTTTGAGAACTTCACTATTGGCAGCATTGTAGATTTTTTCATTTTTCTTGAAATTCACCCTATAAATATATTTGAGTCAGCACTGAATGATTTAACAAAGAATAGAGTTACACACCTGAAATTCAAGCGGTGGACGCCTGAAATCCTGCATCTACAGCAGGTTTCGCAAAAATGATAGTACTGTAAGTACTATATCTTCCAAAGTCTGTATACACAATTTATGACACTGCACTTAGAACTAGCTACATGGAGCAGCATTATTCTTCAGGCACTATTAGTCATAGCCAGCAAATAAATTTCCTACCTTTTATAAAACCAAAGCATTTATTACCATGTCAACAGGAATCCACCACTCCCCATCCTGCGATGAATGCAGCCCACACACTCTCATCTTATCTCTCCCTAGTGTCATTTTAATATTATCATCCAATCTACAAGTAGGTTTCCCAGCCAAAACATTGTATGCATTTCTTATTATATTGACAATTCGCAATTTGTACTAGATAAATCACATCATACATTATTTCAAATAAAAATTAAAACATTTTACAGTACAGGGAAGTATGAGAGAAATTTATCTTGATGTAAAATGAAGGCACTTCTATAACACCCACATAAGGTGTAACTGCAGTAAGGCTGTAACATACTAGTCGCGTAAGATATTCTGAATACACGCCAACATCACTCACCCCAGTACCCCTCCAGCAAGAACTTCAGCTTGAGCTGACAATGTTTCTGCAATAGTTTCTTCACTGTAGATACCTACTGGTGTGTTGTACTGCTTGTTCACGATTGACTTGACTGTTGAATCACTTATTCCATTTACCTAGAATAACAGATAGTTATACAATATGCTGGTCTCTCACCATGAAGGTCCTGGTTCATCAATGTGCATGGACAAAGTGGCAATGGGTCAGGTTTTTCTCTGTGCACCTTGGCTTCCCCCTGTCAGTGTCATTCCAACACTGCTCCACATTCATTCATTCATTCATTCATTCATTCATACATTTGCTCGTCTATCAACTCCCACTACACTCATATAATCTTAATCAACTGACAGAACCATTAAATAATACATCCACAAAAAATTATTCATTACAACCAACAGAAAACTACATACACAGATAGATTCCAGAACATAACCAGATGTCTGGCCATCCACCCACCTGTCCACCCATCTGTGTGTCTGACCATCCCACCCTGCTCCTTCAAAATGGTGCATACCACAAAAAAGTAGCAAAAAAAGTCCTGTTTAAGAAACGATATCAGGAAAATTACTGATTTATTTTTATTTAGATTTCCCTACCTACATTTTCACCATGTGCCCATCTGATGATGGTAACTATAACCTATCACATCATATATGTGACGGCAGAATGTAAAAGTTCTGAATGTTGAATCTAACGATACATGCACTAACAACTAGGTTTTCAAGGATTATTACTGGGGAAATCAATTTAAAAAATGAGAGCTTCTCTCTTCTTGGATCTCGCTGATTGGTAGTTAGCTACCAATGTTTCAGCACGCACTACCACACCCATCTCATGGGACTGTTTCAACCTTGAAGATGGGACTGAGAGGCTGTCCCAAACCACCTGTAACTAACTACCAATCAAGGCTGTGTAACATCACAGATGACAGAAGATCTCAAGTTAAAAGGCAAATCAGAATTACGAAGTAAAGTAAACTGGTATCTTGTAGAGGAGAAAGACCCTCCACATACCAGGAGCGACATTATACATTGTTACTGTATGTGTCAATAATAGTCAGTATGCCACACGACTTACTTGCTGCATCTTCAGGGCACCTACAAATAGAAACAAGTTTGATCAGGCATACACAGAGGATAGCAGCAGATAAAGGTGTGAGATGCAATTCACTTGTGACTGATCAAAGTGTATTTAATGTTAAAAGAAAGTCCACGTTTTAATAGAAACAAAATGCAAGAAGTCACTTTCTGCAGCACAATGTTACCAAATATTCTAAACCGATATCTGTAGCAGGACGTTCTATCATGTCGGAAGTGTGACTAAGTGTTCTGACAGAAAACATCTGACAGTCTGCACAGTGCTGTTGGATTGCAACATAGACCTGGCACTGGGCCTATATTCTATAGTTACAGATAATTGCTTTGTGCAGTAAGAATGTAATGACAGAGTGCCAAATTGCCTTGCTGACCAACTTGGCAATACTAGATCCTACGTAACTTCTCCAAATGGTTCAACACTAATATTATCACATGTATGGAAGAGTTAAAATCATGGCGCTCCTCATTTTACAATTTTCTCCATCCTCCTGATAATCCCTCTTATGTCCAAATATTTCCTTCAGCACCCTGTTCTTGAGCAACATCAGTCTACGTTTTGCTATTAGTCTAAGACCAAATTTCACATCTGTAGATAACAAGACATAAAGCCACAGTATGATACATTTACTTTTTTAATAGATGAGATGACAGTCATTTTGAACTTTATGGTAGCATACATTCTCCAAATTTAATCTGCCTTCACATTCTGTGTAAATATTTCCTACTACAGTTGTTCATTGAGTGCCCCATATGAGGTCAATGCTTACACATGTGGCCTCTAGCCACCTAAGAAAGAGTGCAAAACCTACTTGAGAAGCGCACACATCCACAGGGCAGAATATTTTACCCCCACTGATATGGTGATCATTAGAATAATGGTCAGTGGCGGAAACCTGCAGTTTGCAGTGTAAACCATACTCACGATCCACACAAGGGGGCTCATATGCTGCACACTGCCAAACTTTGAGAATATTTTGATCAGTAAATGCCTGTCATTCCTATACTTAAATTGATCACATTTTGATAAAATATCCTTAGTGCAATAAATGTGCAAGTGGGAATATTTTATACTCTGTAATCAAAAAACAGTTGAAAGTGGGTGTACCCACTGTCATCTATCAACTGCTTCATAAAACATAGTAATTATTCAATGTCACAGACTCAATTTTCACTTCCCACAGTGCATACAGCGTGCCACGTATTTTACGTAAAACAGCGCACTTTGGACACTTGAACACCTTACCGTTTACGTGCGTAAACACTACAGCTGTTTCCATTCTGACAACAGTACTTCTTCCCACTCTTCTAACCCCCCCACGCTCTTTAAATTCTCTGTAATAGAAAAATCATAACCTGCTACATATAAATATTTTTCAGCCACTACTTGCTCAAAGCATGAAAAAACTGTAAAAAATGGTTCCTTTTTTTATCTTAGAGTGCAGCAGTTATCAGAGTCCTTCTTCCTAGCAAAATACTGCAACAAAAATGGACAGAAGTTGAAGCACCATATTGGAACAAAATATTATGCTGAAAACAGTATGGCATATTCCAGGTCTTGCATAACATAACATTGAAAACAGTTTGGGGGTTAAGACACTTCCTGTCAGCACTAATATCCTGTACTCAGACAGAAGTACTTCCTTGAACAAAGAAGATCAGTTCTACTGCAGTAGGTCCACAGCAACCTCAGTTACTGAACTCACCTGTGGTCCACCATACGGCTTTGGTGCAAAGTTGTGTCCAGAAACAACGGGTGGCACATCTTGCTTCTTGGCTGCCAGTGAAGTTTTGGTAACAGGCTTGACATTTGGAACAGGACTGTAATTAACTGGTGCTGGACCGACAGGTGTCACTTGTGGCTTCCACGTGCTGACGCCACCTCTACAAGTATGCCAATAACCCAAGTCAGTATTGAATTCTATCTTATACAATCTAAAGCTTTCACAGCAACTGAATTCAACAGAACTTTCTCAGACTAGCAACCACGTCAGGCGGTTGAACCATCGGATGTGGCTGCTAGCTCAAGAAATTTTTAGTGAATTGTACTTTCTGAATAAAACTATTGAACATAATTTAACAAGTTCCATCACGCAAGAAATGTTTGTTTATATTATGATGAGCCCTATTTAAAATCACATTGAGCATGAATACTATGGCTTCATGTTATTAAAATGTAATAACTTACGAAACTATTATGTGCAGGCTTTGCAACTTTGCAACTGAAATTTCTGGACATATTAAAAACGAATGCACTCTCGCACCAGTAAATGTCCACAGGCATTTGCACCTGATTATGCTGTTAATGCCTGCATTAACACAAAGTTTGCAGCTGGCATAAAATTCATTCCTCCAACACAGGTCTTTATTGTTTGCTTGTATGATTACTTTACTTCGTCCAAGCTTGTTGGGAAGCATTCAAATATTTGCACTCACACACCTTCCACAACCTCTCTAACCACACCAGTGCTGGGGTCAAACAATATGTTACAAATATGAGTATTTATCTTTCACAGTGGTGTAGTTTCGGTCTCCATTTTCTGGGATGTAGTTCCATATCACTGGGTATTTGATGCCTGATGTTCCAAGACAAATTGAACATTTCGATCCTTGAAGATGAGGACACTGGGTTGTCTCAAAACGTCGGGTATCAGCTCCCCAGAGACCTAGTGCCACATCCTGGACAAACAGATACCTCAGTATTTTATAAAAGTCATTTCTTCGATGGAATGGAAATCATCTGCTTCCACTGAACTTGTTTCACAAAGAGGACAGTGTTCCAAGGTCGCCAGACCGTACCAGAAATAAACTTGACTGGCCTTAATGTTCCCGTCTAGTCCCTGTCTAGGTAGGCAGTGGCCCGATGTTTTCTGACAGGACTGCAGATCGAGGTACTATACAAAAACAAAAAGGGCGTCGTGTGCTACATCTGCGATCCAGCAAGGAGTGCCATCCAGTGGAAGGGAATGGAATGTTGGAGCAGGCCCAAATACGCTGCGGCCGAACTCTTACTTCATATTTCACAGCAGGAAAGATGAAAGATACTAGAAATTCTTTGCATGGTCTTCCGATCACACACGGAGCAGAGTTGCCATACTCGTACTCGCTAAGAACCTGCTTGAAATCTTGTACAAACAAACAGACGTTTTACTCAGTTCTCTCAGCCAATGTCTAGGTAATAGGCCACGGTCGTGTCTAACCTTACCACAAAGTTCTTGTCTAACCCCACGTCACCCAACCGCTACTACTGAGACACAGGGCTTCAATCAACTCGTCTCCTTTTAGGCACACTCGCAAAAATCGCCTGTTAGCTTCGTCATGTGTCTGTCAGTCCCCCTGTGCGCATGTACCAACGCTGCTTCCGCAGGATGGCTTTCCGTGAAAATTGCTATTTGGGACTTGTATGAAGACCTGTCGAGAAACTCCAAATCTGTTTAAAATAGGACAAAAAATCGGGCACTTTACGTGAAGACCTAAGAACGTTTTACTGTTAAATCACCATAAAATCACTTTTGTGCTACACTTACTATTTCCATATTGTTAGCAGTGACACGTAGCTCAACAAACAACGCACTGTCGCCTTTCCATTACAACAGTGGTTACGCGAACGCGCCACAATATTACGTTATACGCACATTGCCTGTCTTCTTAGTACCGTGTTCTCACGCCACACCGCGGCCAATAAAATTCATTTAATTTTACATGCTTCCCCCCCCCCCCCCCCCCCGCTCCCGCCCAGACGACGGTCAAACTGACACCCAGCGCTCATGTGGGATCGTATCTATCGCTCAAGTGCCCTACGGAAGCGCCGTCAGCTTAATTTAGACCCACGTGTCACGCTTCCGTTAATGGCACCTTCTACAAAACAAGAATTACAAACAGCGAAGCAAATGACGATGTACAGCCATACACGGACATAGCGCCGCCTTCGCCTGGTGCCCATTCCCCATTATACAGAACTGTTTGTCGATTTACAGTGGCGCTTCATACACGAACATAAACAGCGCCGCTACACCGGTTGTTGACTGTACTTCACCGTAGCACTGTATTTGATACTTATCACTAGTAGGGTCACAACCGACACATACATTCGTAATACGTAATCAAGGCTATCGGTTTCAGCTCAAACAGCCATCAAGAGGCCTATGACAGAAAACTATGCAAATCAAATCCCATACATTTGTTACGAGAAAAAAACTCCCCTTTCTTACAATTACATATATAAAAGGTATATCAATATACAAATGTGCTGCATTTTTATACTTACATTTTTATTTTGCATTTCATGTCTTTTATATTTACATTTTAACATATACTTATGTTAGGCAGCACATTTATATATTGATACACATTTTATATGGGGCCGCGGTGGCACTGCGCTACAAACCGGCAGGTCGCGGGTTCGATTCCCGATAGTGTCATTGGAATTTTTCATTGACATAATCCTTCCGGCCGCACTATGGCCCTGGGGTCGACTCAGCCTCTAACAGAAATGAGAACCAGGAATATTTCCTGGGGGGTAAAGGCGGCCGGTGCGTAGGGCTGACAACCTTACCACCTTCAAGTGCCGATTGTCTAGAAATCTGGGAACCTCAACCTCCTGGAACCCTAAGCGCCTGTCCAGGCCTGTAACGGGATTGCTTTACCTTGATATACATTTTATATATGTAATTGTAAAAAAAAGGGTGAAGTTTTTCCTCTTACCAAATGTATGGAGTTTGATTTTCATACTTTTCTGTCACAGGCCTGATGATGGCTTCGTGAAGCCGAGACCTGTAGCCTGATTACGTATTGTAAGTGTGCATGTTGGTTGTGACTGTACTGTTGATAAGAATAAAAGATATTTCCGCATGTACATACTAACGGGGATGTCTAATGTTAAAATTCAGCGTTAACACTTTATCTCTTTTGTGGTTGGTTTTCCTCAGGAAGTTTCAACCACATCCGTAGGCAGGTTATGCGTTTCTTTGAAGATTCGAATCCGCTCAAACACGCGAACAACACAGAACCCCTGCTGTTTGTTTCAACAGATAGATTACGTTCCACATACGCATTACATACACTTCCTCAGGTCTATACTTTTCTTCTTGGTCTGTTTAATATAGCTGTCCCCCCTACAGAGACTAGGTCGCGTCCATTTATTTATTTATAGTTTACTTAACGCTTTGAAGACTAAAATTAATCTACGTTATATACAGAGATTCAGTTCGTACATCACAGAAAACATAATATGCTTCCATTTGGAAGATCGACTGGTTGATGTTGTAAAGGGAAGTTGTCGGTCCTGTTGTGAGAACCATATGAAATGCACAAATACGCTGCTGTCTGTATCGCATGCTGAGATTTTTGCGTTAAACCTGGCAGCACAGACAGTAACCACTGGGCTTTGACAGGCCGCCTAAATTTTCGGTAGCTGAAGACTACACTGAATTGAATGACAAGTTAACTGGTGAATAACAGATTAGAGAAAAGATGTGAAAAAAGCGGTGTGGCCTGATTTGTGGTACTATCCTGGCATCTACCTTGAAACACTAATGAAAACGACGATAACCCTATCAGTATTGCTAATATCCTGGCCGAAATTTGAGCCCGAGACCTCCAAAATATGAATCAGCGGGCTGCCCACGTGACTATGACGTTCTATGTTATAGCACACAATAAAAATTACAGGAAGATCATGTCGCAGCACGTGGCACGTACGGGACAGAAGAGAGGAGCATTCAGGGTTTTGGTGGGAGACCTCAAGGAAATAAACCACTTGGAAGACCTAGACGTAGGTGGCAGGATAATATTAAAATGGGTCTTAAAGAAATTGGTTGAAAGGGCGCGAGATAAGCACAAGTAGCGGGCTCCTGTAAACACGGTAATGAACTTCGCGCTCCCTAAACAGAGGGAGAATTTCTTTGGTAGCTGAGGACGTGCTATGTTCTCACGAATGACTCCGCTCCATATAATTAATGAGTTGTAAGTAAGTAAGTAAGTAAGTTAGTTAGTTAGTAAGTTAGTTGGTTAGGAAGTTAGTGGGTTAGTTTGCTAGTTGGTTAGGAAGTTAGTAGGTTAGTTTGCTAGTTGGTTGGTTGGTTGGTTCGTTGGTTGGTTGGTGGGTTGGTCGGTGGGTGGGTGGGTTGGTTGGTTGGTTGGTTGGTTGGTCGGTTAGATGGTAACAGCGGACATTGTGTCTGGGCTGCTGGGGCTTGAAGCCAAGATCTGCGCAGATCGGCGTAAAGCTCCAGGGCAACGAGTCCAAGTCCATGACCATGAACATGAGCATGACGTAGTGTTTAACGGGTTACATACACCATAAACAAACACATTTTGATAAGACAGGGAGCAGGTACGGCAGACACTTCCATCTCGGAATGTGTTTGTACACTCAGAAGGAGACTGATCTTAGGCCGGCACTTCCAATACAGCCGTTAACTCGAACGAGCGATCTGGTTGACTGACTAAGTCGGAAATTTTTAAATGACGCTGTTCAAGTTCTCGGTAGACTACAAATTCTTGCTTAAAGTGAAACGAATGTGTCACTAATGCAATGAAGGGTGGAATCTGGAAGGAAATGACCATGGCCCATATTCGCCTACAGGGGGCCCCAAAGCACACCCCCTCCCCAAATCCCAGACGAACGAAGACTTCTACTGCACTGCTGCGAAAGCCTAACATCAAGTCTGTTATAACGCATCCACATAACGTCACATCTCCGGCCCGTTCGCTCTGTTATTGCTCTTAGACTTTAAATTCGTTGAGTAATTTCCAGATGCACACTGCAAATGCACTTCAAACACGACTTTCCACATTTTACACAACATACACCAAGTTTCAGTCGTATTTTAACAACAGATTCACAATCGGTAAGTGCAAAACATCAAGCACGCTCAACTTAGATCAACTCTTTCTTCGGCCTCAGCTCGTACCAGTGTTAACCTTTTAAAGCCTAGCGGTAACTTTATATACCACCAGGTTTAACATTAAAAAATTCTGTGTGGTGCCCACATTGCGTTTATGTGTTTTGTACGGATCTCAGAACAAACAGCAACGTTTGCCCTATAAAACATTGAGAGACTGGTTTTTATAACCGAAGTGGAGAGTGTTTACAGCGCGGTACGCACTGAGCCCTTATATATAACAGATAAGCTTCGTCTTTAAAGGGTTAAGGAATTTTTTTTATTATACCATTACCTATTCACCACCAAATCTCCCAAACAGCAATCCACAATCGTTCCCGCACTCCTGTTTGACGCTGCATTACTACTACGGCTGTCCCGAGTTATATAGGTCAGTAACATTAAAAGCCGCTCTTAGTACAAGTTTGTTTAAACAGGGGCAAAATATTTAATGCGATTAATCTTGCGCCAGTGTCACTGTCTCAGATCACAGAGTACCAAAGGTAGGGCGATGGAAAAATGATAAATCTTGAAGGATTTAAAAGGAAACAGTAGTGGCGTAATCTAAGTACTAACCCGCAACTTGCCTGCAAGAAGGAGCACATGAGGTTGTGTTGAAACACGTGTTACATAAACAACAGACAGTCGGCCCTAGATCCCTGATTTCCCAGGGTCTACGAATGGGGCAGGAATTACCTCCGAGTTCCAAGAGCAAATGATCAACCGTCATTAAACGTAGGAGGCTGATGGTATAAATTATTTTTGGCTATCCCACAAAGTAATCTACCGTCCAATTTACTCCACCAAGCAGAGCTCTAAAAACAGAACACTGGCGACAGTTTGAAGGATGCGGCTCTATCACCACCGACATCTCACAATATCCGCCTGCAGACATTATACCCTGCAGACATTATACCCCGCAGACATTATACCCTGCAGACATTATACCCCGCAGACATTATACCCTGCAGGAATTCGGGCTTCCGCCGCGATGTAGACGAGATGTGCGTTCTTCTGGGGTATTACGCAGCGTTCAGTGGTAGCTCTTTACCGACGTTTCGGGACAACCTATCAATCCCATCTTCAATGGTCAAGAAGTATCTTCAAGGATCAAGAAGTCTTGACCCTTGAAGATGGGACCGATACGTTGTCCCGAAACGTCGGTAAATAACTACCACTGAACGCTGCGTAATATCCCAGAAGAGCGCAGACCTCATTATAGGCTGAAGCTTAACCTTTTAAAGCCTAGCGGTAACTTTACGTACCGCCAGGTTTAACATTAAAAAATTCTACGTGGTGCCCACATTGCGTTTATGTGTTTTGTACGGATCTCAGAACAAACAGCAACTTTTGCCTTATAAAACATTAAGAGACTGGTTTTTATAACCGAAGTAGAGAGTGTTTACAGCGCGGTACGCACTGAGTCCTTATATAAAACAGATACGGTTTGTCTTTAAAGGGTTAATGAGTACAGCAGGTCACAGGGGTGAGCAGTTGTTTTGGGTATGGGGACCAGAAGGCCTTACGAGAAAAATTAACAGCAGCAGCAGCAACAAATCACCACCACCACCACCAAAACGCCGTCGATTGGACTAGTCTGTCGAGGTTTTGGTTAGCAGGTAATTTTCTTCATGGACTATGAAGAATTTTGTGGGATTCTTCAGTCACTCTGAGATAAAGAAGCTTTATTGCTGGAGCAATGGCCTTTTCCTTCTTTTTGTGTTTTCTACTTCCTTCCTCGGCCAACATCAATCTAAAAATAAATGCACAAGAGCGAGAGGTAGGAGTGTTCGGAAATATCACAAGAAATCTTAACAAGCTGGTTAATTACATTTCACGGCGTATGAGATGCGAGAATCTGGTCAACAGTTAATGAGCTTTGTAAACATCGATTCATTTATCTGAAGAGACTGACTGGTAACATAACACAGGGAGACCGGTCTTTGAATCAGTTCTACATCTGCCGACCTCCAGTACGTGATGCTGACAGTGACATGTGTTTAAATTTATACAGGGAGGTCCCAACGTGAGGCAAATTCTGAACGGACTGGGAACTGGGATGACGTAGCACTGAATTGTTTCAAAGAGACGCGCAACAACTCGTCCGAAGGAACTGAGAAGCTTATGACATAGACACACTGCGAAATGTTAGAACCGCCAGTGCGCAGGTCCAGAGTCTTAACCCTTTAAAGCCTAGCGGTAACTTCACGTACCACCAGGTTTAACATTAAAAAATTCTACGTGGTGCCCACATTGCGTTTATGTGTTTTGTACGGATCTCAGAACAAACAGCAACTTTTGCCTTATAAAACATTAACAGACTGGTTTTTATAACCGAAGTGGAGAGTGTTTACAGCGCGGTACGCACTGAGTCCTTATATAAAACAGATACGCTTAGTTTTTAAAGGGTTAACCAGTGACCACAGGAATATAGAGCATAAGTGGTGCGTATGTGGAAGACGTGTTCAGCGCTGGCATTTGAAATCACAGACGTGGGCCACGTCCTCTATCAAGAATCATACAAACTCAGTGACAAAGTGAAAAGTAAAATCTTACATGGTAACCGACGCGTTTTTAAAAATATTTGTGGCCGAAATCTTAATTTCAGGCTTCGGCCGCGATGTTTGATCGGATCTGCGCTCTTCTGGGATAATAACGCGGCGTCGTGTGGTAACTTTACCGACAATTACCACACGATACCGCGTTATTATCCCAGATGAGCGCGGGCCTTTCGGACCGAAGATCGTCACCGTTAAAGGTAAAGGTCGCCCTAGAACAGGCCACGAAGGTCCAGAGGGGAGGGGGGGCTAGAGGTATAGCTCTACTCTTTCTTTAACCTCGGCGTTAGATGGGGATGGATGGTCAATGCCACGCCCCGGCCGCTCTACTGCCCCGCCGCCCCCCAGTGGCAGCGGAGAAGAAGACACGGTGCCCATTGTATAGGAGGCTGGATGAGCCTTGGGGGCCGGTCAGGACGGGTGCTGAAAATCTCACCCACTGGAATTCGATCTCCGGACCGTCCAGCCCGTAGCGGGCTGCCATACCGACTGAGCTATCCCAGCCCACTTTATGGCAGCGTTACTGATTCTGTTACTATGTGTTTGTGTCGCCTACACCAAAGTTATAAGACTCTTGGACCTTAGCCCTTTAAAGACGAAGCGTATCTCTTTTATATAAGTACTCAGTGAGAACCGCGCTGTAAACACTCTCCACTTCGGTTATAAGAACCAGTCTCTTAATGTTTTATAAGGCAAAAGTTGCTGTTTGTTCTGAGATCCGAACAAAACACATAAACGCAATGTGGGCACCATGTAGAATTTTTTAATGTTAAACCTGGTCGTATGTAAAGTTACCGCTAGGCTTTAAAAGGTCAATAGAAAACTACAGTCTACACTCTGATAGTAAATTTGCGTAATATCCTTAACAGGTTTGTACATATACGAGATTTTGTTGCCAGGCTGAGCATCCCCAAACTGGACCATCAGCTCTTGTCGGCTTTCCGCGAGATGCTTCAACTTGTTGGCAATAGGGGTCAGCAGCGGGCTCTTGCGATCAGCGCACTGCGCCTTCACGACCCATAAAATGCAGGTAATGTCTTGGGGAGCTGACGGGCCAATAATTTCTCAAGGCTGGCTATACGCTGTGGAACTGATTTTCGTGCTTTTGAGTTCACTGAAATTAACAGAAGTGTGACACGACGGTGCATCTAGCATGTAAGAAAGTGAAATCGATACAGAATTTTGGTCGGAAAATCTGAAGCGAAGAACCGCTTGGAAGACCTAGGAGCGGATCAGAGGATGATATTAAAATGTATCTTAAAACAACAGGGACATAGCGATGAGGACTGGGTAGACAGGCTTGGAACAGGGACCAGTATACAGGGTAATGACTCTTCGGGTTCGAAAAATAGCAACAAAATTTCTTTATTAGGTGCGTGGCTGAAAGCCTACCAACACGATGGGGTCAGACAGCACGTGTAAGAAAATGTTATTACCTGCGTTTGCTTCCGAATTTATAAAACACGGGCGGTCCAGCAACATGACGTCATGTGCAAGATATGTCATGTTCTTCTGCAAGTGGGTTTGATTAGCATTGAAACCGACGATTGATATAAATACAAATGCCCTTTCTGAAGTCACGTACAGTGTACATGGTACACTTAAGGTTACAAACACATCAACCTTACATTAGTCACACGCCACGCCTTTTAAATACTGCATACTAAGCTTAATTTGACTTTCCTTTGTGATGAATGTTAGATGAACACAGGCTTAACGTTTCTCTCTCAGAAATACAGTGCGCTTTGTTTTACCAACAGCTGCCATCTCAAGTGATCGTTACGCTTACGTTTGCATTGCTGGACTCATAAATAAGACCGTAGTAAAAGCGAATCCATAAACTTCTGCGCATTTTAAAAGTCGTGAAAAGGAAGCCGGTAAGGTCGAAAGACCATTAAGCAGAAACCGCTCTGGTTGCATCATCGTGCAAGCATCCATAAACCAGCGAATTTCATCAGTTGATTCACTTTCATACAAAACCAAGTTTATGTCGTGGTGAAAAGCGTCTGTATCTGCCTAGACAGTTGATTTCAGTATCACTACACAGACGTACCCTTAACCTTTTAAAGCCTAGCGGTAACTTTACGTACTACCAGGTTTAACATTAAAAAATTCTACGTGGTGCCCACATTGCGTTTATGTGTTTTGTACGGATCTCAGAACAAACAGCAACTTTTGCCTTATAAAACATTAAGAGACTGGTTTTTATAACCGAAGTGGAGAGTGTTTACAGCGCGGTACGCACTGAGTCCTTATATAAAACACACACGTTTCGTCTTTAAAGGGTTAATCGTGTCCCTGACCACTACAGCTTTATTGCGTAGAAAGCCTGCACTCGGCGGGACATCCTGCGACGGCCGCCTTCAGATTTTTTTTTTTACCAAATATGCACTGACCGGATATTGTGGGAGACATAGCAGGGCCACCGCAAGTAGATGGGTACGGTAATCGTTGGCCTCGACGGAGTGAGATCGACTTTCGATCGGCCACACCCTCTTGGTTGCTTATTGGTCTGAATACCGATAAATAGTTTAGATCATTCTAGCACTGGCAACGTGACAGACCGGCGCCAGGGCCTAGCGTTTGGTAAAGCAATACTTTAACCATTACATCACCGCCAAACACCAAGTTATAACTAACTACGTGCGGCGCAGCCCTTCTTGACTAAAAATTCTTTATTAACCACATTTTATAGAACCTGAGGGTTCATCACCGTGTCAGCAGCAGCCCATCACATGTCCTTGTCCTGGGCGACACGAATCAAGCTCATGCCCTCCCAGTCAATTTTTAAGATCCATTCTAATATTATCCTCCCATCTACGTCTGGGTATCCCAAGCGGTCGCTTTCAGATTTATCAATCAAAACACTGTAAAAATTTATCTTTCCCCAGCACGTATCGCATTTCGCACCTGTCTCATTATCACTAACTTAAATTATATTTTGGGGCACAAGTCATGAAGCTACAAATTATGCAGTCTCCTCCACTTCCCTGTTACCTCCCTCCACTTCGTCCCGAATATTTTTCTCAGCATCCTGTTCTCGAAAACTGTCAGCCCATGTTGTCCCCTTAATGCGAAAGACCCAAGTTCCACACCCATATAAAACTATGTTGGAAGTATGCCTTTTGTGACTCGTATTTAATTCCGTCTGCATTAATACCCATAAAGGGTTATCCGACACGCGACGGCTTGTCAGAATTCGACAGAACGCTTGACTTGATCCGTATTGACAGTCAAGAAACTGAATCGCACCGACATCCCTGGACAGAATGTTACAACCGCATATAATCCGTCTTCATGGTGGCCCTATCAAGGTATAACCCAAGTTTAAAATGCAAATGGGATTCAATATCATACACACATTCCAGCGAATCAAAACGAACCACGTAATACGAGGGGGAAAGCACAGTCCGCATAGCGACTAGCTACGGGCAGGACAGTCCAGGGATCGATTCTCGGCGGGAGGCGAGATATCCGCCACCGTCCAGACCGACCCTGGGGCCCGCCCAGCCTCCTGCGCGACGGATACGGGATCATTCCCAGCGGAAAAGCGGCCGGGGCGTGGCGTTAACCCATCTCAACCTAGCGCCGAGGTTAAACAAAGAGTAGAGGTGTACCCGCACTCGTCAATACCGTGCCATCATCAAGGCAGGTTATTGGGTGAGCTTTATTTTTACCAGCTAATACGACCACGGGGCCGATCCCAGTAGCCGCGCCGTCTTAAAGCGTCGGTCTACGGCCGTTCGCTTTCTGGGATTGCGATTTCGAATCCCGCCAGAGGCATGGATGTCTGTCTCCTGTGAGTGTTGTGTGTTGTCAGGCAGAGGTCCTTGCATCGGTGCTGACCAATCGTCCAGAAAAGTCCTACCGAGTGTGGTGTGTGTCTGAGTGTGATCGAGGAACGTCACAGAAGAAGCCTATGCCTACTACGGCTGTCGAGAAAAAAAGTACAGCCACGGGATGGCACTTATTAATTCCAAAACATATAAAAATGGCTTTTAGTTGTTCCTCCACCTCAGATTCAGGTGGTTTTCATTCACTTGTCTAAGGGCAAGACAGGCATTTCAACTGCAACATTTATAGATCGTTCCATCCAAAACTACGCCCGAAATTAATTAACCCTTTAAAGAAGAAGCGTATCTGTTTTATATAAGGACTCAGTGCGTACCGCGCTGTAAACACTCTCCAGTTCGGTTATAAAAGCCAATCTCTTAATGTTTTATAAGGCAAAAGTTGCTGTTTGTTCTGAGATCCGTACAAAACACATAAACGCAATGTGGGCACCACGTAGAATTTTTTAATGTTAAACCTGGTCGTATGTAAAGTTACCGCTAGGATTTAAGAGGTTAAGACACTTGTATATATGACAGTTACGCCGCTTTCATTAGTACAAAAGAGCTGCCGTTACTTTCAATGTCCTTGTTACTTGCATTCTTCCATAACGCTGTACGTGAAATCACAAAATCCCTGAATAACATTTGAATGAAATTTACATCCTGGGATGATGATGAGGAGTTATGCACACATTTTACGTGTGATATCCTTTACGTGGGACATCCCGCTGTGATATGCAAGTAAAAAACAGATACAAGTCGCAATCAATCACAAACATATTTAGTGTTATTCTACTGTACGTTATAGTGCAACATGTTCCGGCCTATCATTTTACTTTCTTTACTTTCAGTTCTAATAAGAACGGTTCTGATTTGATCGTACTGTCAACCCGCTGCTTTTCCACATAGTCTTCGTCACATCTGAGCCATTTATCTCACCGCGGAACCGGCTTTCCTGTTCCATGCAGACGACGCCAGTGTTCTGCGTTATCTGCCACTGTGCCACAATTATTTCTAACTCGCAGCGTTCTTTAAATGTGTGGCTGCCAAGGTGTAGTTTCAGCTCTGGAAACAGGAGACAGTCGCTCGACACCAGATCAGGGCTATATGCGGTATGTTCCAACGTTATTTATTTACAAAATGTCACGCCAAAGAAATTGTTTTCTGACCAGCCTCCGTACATTACGATAGTTACGTTCTCGAGCAAATACATGCCTTCAGCGCTTAAGTCGGGCTTATGCAGCGTCAGATAATGAAAACAGCTTTAATGCTTGCAGTAGTTTTCAGGCGCATTCGCAAAACTGCGAAAAGTGAGTATTAGCTTCATGTCCGTCCGTCCGTCCGTCCGTCCGTCCCACTTAATGAATTTTCATGGAATTTGATATTTGATGATTTATCGAAAAATCTGTAGATAAAATTCAAGTTTCATTAAAATATGACAATAGTAACGAGTACTTTATATAAAGATCTATGCACATTTATGATAATATGTCGCTGAATTCTTAGCAAGAGAAATGTTTCACACGGAAGTTCTAGAAAAAATCAAAACACACATTTTATTTTCAGTAATTTTTTCCCCCGAAAATCGTGTCGTTTATGAGCTAATGTGGAAAAATATGGTACAGCCGGACAGACCACAGGTGACAGTACAACACGGCGAAGAACAGACACGATTTGTATACCAGATAACTACGCTAAGTATAGAAGCACGCCCATAATTACTACGTATTATTGTTAAAACAGCAGTACGAAATATTTTACAGTTCGACAACACTGCAAATGTAGCCCACTGTTGCACTTCCAGGGCAACACTGAACACTTTATTGTTGACAGCTACGTCTACGCCAACAATAAAAAAGGAACGTATCGTCGCGTTTCCATGGCAACAATGATTACGCGAACGCGCCACAATCTTACGTTATACGTAAATTACGTATTTCTTATTATTCCTAAACTCAGTAACACCTTTCAAAAAAGAAAAGAAAACGACCTCACCTTTAGATTCTGTTTAGTACAGAAGAGAGGCACAGAGCGGTTACATCCACAATACCATGTTAGTGTTATTCAGGGAATACGGATTCATATGCCTTTTATCGGACCACGTGTAATGGTGAAAGGAAACTGATGGAAAAGTTTAATAAACCTGTCTTGTACTTAAGTCTGTTAACGATAAAAATGCGGAGACCGTGTCCAGAGGCCATCGCGATGCGCTGGCCATGTATGACCCGAGACTGTATTATGCTGGCAAGATTTATGGTCACTATATCACGTAGCGCAACGACAGATAAGTTATCTACCGGCGCCCCTTTCCTTTGTCGGACAGAAGGAACGTTTTAATCTTCAGACACTCAACAATTTTACTCAGATTTAACCTTTCAAGAGTTGGAGCGGAATAGGTTAGTGCTGTACGTTCTTAAAATGAACAAACATGCGTTCTTTGACATCTTATATTTCAGTACAGTATCCATGTTTATATTCTCCACATATGAATGCTAACAAACAGTATAAGCACTACACACTACGTCTTTTTCGTTGAATTTTATTAAAAGCTATTTTTTTTTTCAAATATAGTGAGACGAATATGGTACAACCCGGTTATAACGACATCCGTTTATACGACACCTCCCATATAGCGTCAGCTATGGTGGTCAGAATTTTTTTTTCCTCACTGTTAACCATAACATTATACTCCTTAGTTACTAAAACACTCGTTCATAACGACACAAAATACTCAGTCCCCTTCATGGCGTTATAACCGAGTTCGACTGTGTATTTACTTCTTTACGATTTAACGACGCTGTCAGAATATTCGACCACCCAGCGTCGAGTAACGTAATATATAATGAAATGAACTTGAAATTATGACTTTGGAAGTTTTTATATGCAGTAAATGCCACCGGAAAAATCCCACGTGGATGGAGAAATTCAAGAAATGAGATAAAAATTGACCCAAAGTTACATAGGAAAAAACTTCCTGAACGCATGCCAAGTAACACAGACCACGTACAAACGTTTTAACATTAACATAAGGAACAGCACTCTGAACAGTTCATATCTAAGCCCAAAATTTCGTTAGAAGAGATAGCTCATTCGCCGACTCTGTAATTTGCTTTAATTACTGACTCAAAAAGAGGGGAGTATAACTTTGAAAATCACGTCGTATCCTTACATGCGACGGCATACGTAGACCCAAACCATATGAAAGACAAAAAATATGCCAAATGGATTATTACAAGCAATAAATGCATGTTTATAAAGAGAATGAACTAGAAAACGAGTTTAATTATTTGTGTGCAGTGGCGTAGCTAGGTTTTTTGGCGCTCGGAGTTATTTATCACAATGGTTGCTCCTGACAGAAATTACGGATGTTAAAAAATCACAATTATTCATTAAATTTCCGTATATTTGGCTCCACAATTGAACAACAACTGAACAACCGTGGAGCGCAGATCTGATTTTTGAAATCATAATATTCGTTTTGCCGCCCCCTTCGACTCTGCTGCCAAATTTTTCCTTGCGGGAATGACAGCTCAATGAGACGAAGGTGACGGAAGAATACTGCTGGGCGATAACACAGGCCCGGGGGGGGGGGGCGGCGGGACGGTCATGCTGGGGCCGATCAGATTCCACTGTGTTGGAGTTTTGATTTCAACTGGATTCTATTTTATATACATATATATTTGACCTATGTATACTCAAATTCCAACTTGCGCAAAATTCGACTTGGGCCGGACCTTCTCCCAGAAAGTAGCTACTGCGTAAGTCGGGGACTGTGTGTAGTTCATACAGCACACAGAGAGAGAGAGAGAGAGAGAGAGAGAGAGAGAATTGTTTTGCAAAGCAAGAATGGTTTCATTTAAAGACGCTGACAGGTGCTGAGATTACACAGCGTCGGCGGTAGATAAATGAGTATAGTGCACTGGTTGAAGGACGCTGACAAAGATAATAGAACTATTCGGAGATAACGCTTCCCCAGTGCCACTTTATCCACCACAAATCCGACTTGGACTGGCCTGGGATTGATTCAGGGCCTCTGCCGTAGAGGGCCGGTGACTGGCAGGCTGCACCATGGCACAGTAATTCATATAGCATGAGCAGCGCCCTTAGAAAGCTAACAGTCGATGAGCCGGTCAAAGAATTCTGTTGTGAATCGCGAGGTTTGACTGCTGCTTTCACAGAAAGGTGCAAATGCACTTTATCCCAAGCTAAATTACTCAAATTCACATCTTCACGCCTTATTTCAGAAGATAAATGTTAACACTACGTATGCTCCAAAATCAATTCATTCCACAGGTTCGGTCTCCCGACAGGCCCAACGCCTCCTCCAGAGCAAGTCCTCCACAGAGTCCGACCTAGTGCTTCCACCCTTAAATTCCATTACCTCCCCTTTGCTGTAAGGTCATCCAGTAGCTGCTTACGTCTTTTTCCTTGTATTCTCGCCTTTCTATCTTTCCTTCAATAACGTGCGTTAGAAGGCAGTTCCTAAGCAAGAAGTGACCAATCCCGTTATCCTTCCTTCGTTTTATTGTTATGTACGATGTTCCATTATTCCTTCACTTTCTTTTTTTCACGGCGCAACAGCCCCTGGTGGGCCCAGGGCCTCGTCATAATCGAGGCTTCACGATCATACTCAGACACGCCACACTTAATAGGAATCGCTCTGAAAGACATAAATACACGGTATGCGCAAATCGTAGAGGTTTCATTTTTAGGCGCGTTCGCAAAATTGAGAAAAGCGAATATTAGCTTCATCATGTCTGTCTGTCTGTCCGTCCGCATCGACTCCCACTGGATAGAGTTTCGTGAAATTTGGTATTTGAGGATTTTCAAAAATCTGTCGAGAAAATTAAAGTTTCATTAAAATCTGACAAGAATAACGGCTACTTTATACGAAGACCTATGTACAGTTCTGACAATATCTCGCTCCATTCTTCTTAGACTGATAACTGTGTCAGACAAAAGTTGTAGAGAAGATTAAAACACACATTTTATGTTCAATAACATTTTTCCCAAAATCGTGCAGTTCATGAGATAATGTGGAAAAAATATGGTAGAGTCGGCCAGGCCACAGATGACAATATAATACAGTATCTCGCATGCGCTTTGCATGCTGGACGTTACGTTTATAGGTACAGTGCCTGTCCTGTTAACAACCCTGGCGGTAAACAAATTAAACCCTACCCTCTAAATGGTTAAACACATGCTTAACTGTTAGTGTAATTACAGATGTATTAACATGCCTAACGTTTGACAGACTGCTTTCTAAATGAACACAAACAATAACAATGCTCACCTCTCCACAGTGAGTTCGAAATTGTTGCCGGCCTTAACAATGTAATCTTGTGCTTCCTTATGTCGAAGGTTGAACACCTCCACGTCATTAACTCTGATGACGGCATCCCCTGCTTGCAGGCCTGCCTTCTCCGCTGGGCTTCCGCCATTCACCTGCAGCAAACACGGACATCATGCATTGCGTATAAACGCAATGAGTGACCTCAAAATTAAAGAGTCACAAATTCTAAGCGATAAATTTACAGCGCTTTAGTTCCTTGTGTTTAATTAATGACGCTTTATGAAGCGCAAGGCAATTTCGGTAGATTCGACAGGGGAATTCCTCGCGGATATCAACTACACTTGACAGACACTCGGCAGTGGTGGAGTAGTGACACACGGGAACTGAACTTGTGGGTTTAGCGCATGTGGGATTTGTGGTGGACACAATACAGCACACGCGCAGGAGACGATATTTCTGTCTATTATTCAATCAATGTTCCCCATTCATTCATCTACCATCTGGGAAATGGGAAATTCGGCGCATTAGGGACAGCAGTGCCAAAGGACACAACCTCACCACACCCAAACAACAACAACAACAACAACAACAACAACAACAACAACAACAAATGCCTAAGTTTATTTACGTATATATAGGGTCCATCCGTACGACAATCTGAACATAGTGATGTCACACACAAAGTGTGCAGTTGCAGTGGTACCCCTATTTTTGCGTCCGTTCAGTGTCATCAGCTACGTTTTCCGCTTGCTTTGATATTACTACTAAACTTCCTTATGATTTATGTAAATATTTCATCCCAAAAATGATCTCCAGAAACAGAAAGTGCAGTATGCGACATCTAAAGCTTAAGCAGGTGTGTAGTTGACGCCTTGGCTCTTCTGGGATGTTACGTGGCGTAGATTGGTATTTGGTTGCTTGCGTCTTTAAAGATGAGACCGATAGGCTGTCCCGAAACGTCGGTAACCAATTACCAACCTAAACCGCGTTAACATCCCAGAAGAGCGAAGACATCAGAAAGCGGGCTGTTAATGTTATTGCAATTTGGTTAAAGGTCACGGACACGCACGAAGAATTACGGAATGCTCTGCTGGATCCATGATCTAAGCCTCTTAAAATAAATCGATACATCTTCATGTCTTCTTTCCCATCATTTTGCAACTCGCGACGAAAGTGTCGACACTTGAAACTCCTAAATACGAATACGGAGTGCTGTCCATGGGATGCAAGGTTCGGTGCAAAAATGTAATTTGTGTTAACGAATATTTTCGCCCAAAAAGAGGCAAAACGTTGAAATCACTCAGGGCATGTTAGATTACTTTTACATTTTACGGGCCTGCGTTAGTAGGCGTTCTGTTCGGGAATGAATCATCGAACGAACCACCCTTTGGTATCGGTTACGTGTTTGGCAGTTCAGTGTTGAAATAGAAGCATTTAAATATAAGTACCTAATCGTGAGTTGTTTACAGAACTTGTTAACACAGTCAACTTTCCTTTTACCTCTGGCCCGCCAGCATCCTGAAGATATTTCTCAGCTCCCACACCCTCTGACGTAATCGAAGATGGACTCGCCTTCCGACATTATGATTGAAAATATCCTCGCCCACAAAAAACATTTTTTTTTTGCGAACGTCATGTTGACGTCATACTGACATACGAGACTCATAGTAGAAACCTGCAAGACCGATTGAAAAATGACCGGTACCGATTGAAGAACGATCGGTACCCGTAAAAAATTATCCCTTTTTAATGTCACGAAGCAAAGAAAGACGGCGGGCATGTGAAGGAGATCCACCAGCCCAAATGTACGCGTACGTGCAGCGCACAGACGCTATTCCTGGACGCTCGCGAGGCGGGAGGACTTGCCTGGAACGACGCCCGTGGCCCCATAAAAGGACAGCCCAGTTACGTCATCAATGAAACCATGATCTCCCCCGGACAGCAAAACAACGCTCACCGCAGCCCCACCAGAAGATCTCTCGTCCACGCGCGAAACTGAAAAATAAACACACTCCCACATAGCTGAGAATTAATAAAGAGTGACAACTCCAGGCCACTGACTTCTTAGATATGAACGGAATTTTATCCAAACTTGCATTAGTACCGGCACGTCTTTTTTTTTCTAAATAATGGAAACTTAGTACACCGCTAGTTGTGCAAACAGACTGAACACTGCACTGTGAATACGACATTAAGAGTAGGCCTGCCATCTCCTGGGATGTGACACCGTACAGCCACCAGTGCTTCGGAGAAACATGCCGCCTCCATCTTCAAGGTAGAAGAGACCATTATAAATTAGAATGCTTTAAAATACATTCCAGTTCTCAGGGCATTATCTAAGGTTCTACTTCTTACGTGACCTGATCTGTTGCCACCAACATGTGTGCTTGCCAGGGGGTGTGCTAGAAGGAACAAATGTCGATCACACTCAGGCACGCCTCGTGGAGTATGGAAAAACTATTTTCGAAATAATATACGAACACGACAGGCAACGTATGTATAAAGTAACTATGCGACGCGTGCGCGTAACCACTGCTGCCAATGAAACGCAACAATACGTTCCCCTTGCATTGTTGTTGACTTGTACATAGCTGTCAACAATAGAAAAACCGCTTATTGTTTCCACGGCAACGCAAACGAAAGAATGGGTGCCTTTTGCACTGTTGTCGGGCTACAAAATATTTCGTCCTGCTGTCGCCAACGCAAATGTACTCAGGTCTTCAGACAAAATGCCTCATGTTGTTATCCGATTTTAACAAAATTTGGAGTTTGTCGACAGATTTCGTTGAAGTCACCCGATATCAATTTTCACTAAATCCGTTCAGTGGCAGCCGCGCTGACACATGGGGAGGCAGGCAGGCCTGTAGCACAGTGCCTCCACCAACTGCACCAATGCGCAATTTAATTTATGCCACTGAAAGCTTTGTGGGTTATCAGTATAAAATATACTGTCGTAATATAGCTATAGATTGTAAAGTCCCACGCGTCTGTTGCAATAGCGATATGACGCTCGTGATCTCTGGCATTCCACAAAAAGGTGGATGCACAATCAGCCTTATGTTCTTCGACGCCATCCTTTCCAACAGCTGAAGAAGAACAGATGAGACGCCAATTATAAACAACTGAGTCAAGAAGGATAGATAAAGAAAGGGATCATAGCCTATTTAAAAGCTGTATCGATATTCGCATCCGGTCTCAGAGAATGTTAAAAACATAACAAGTAGCCAGTTAGAATGCGATTCAGATGGCAATAAACTCCGCTCTCGCAAGTGATGGCGACGCTGCACTGAAGTTAAACAGGTTTAAACACGAGTTGAATTACTTCACTATATGCCATAAATTCTGAAAATGTGCTGTCTCATTAATGTTCAGTTAGCTTATATTACTTTTCATAACATCTCAGCACTAACTCCGTGGTAAAAGCTGATCATTGCTCAGCTAGTCAAGAAATTCCCTGCCCTTATGGACACCGAATGTTCCTTACAATGCACACAAAACCTCGTACCCCAAAGATATTCGGAACTAAATGAATTAACATTGTGTGATGAAAGGTTTCTGGACTTTATCCATCATCCGGACAATAATATTAAAATATTAAAAATATTACAATATTAAAGTCACAACGATTTGGAAGTTGGCTCTGCTTCCGTCTTCAGGTGAATGGAGGGGAGAAAAGAAGACCACCTACTCTGCTGGGCCCCTTAGACAGAGCTAGCCTCCATCCCTGGATCTATGTCTGTCTGCTGGGCCCCTTAGACAGAGCTAGCCTCCATCCCTGGATCTATGTCTGTCTGCTGGGCCCCTTAGA
>BLKM01007732.1:673787-697993 GCA_013340265.1 Coptotermes formosanus | reverse complement strand
CTGACGGGCGCTATATCCCTCACATACCTGACGGGCGCTATATCCCTCACACACCTGTCGGGCGCTATATCCCTCACATACCTGACGGGCGCTATATCCCTCACACACCTGACGGGCGCTATATCCCTCACACATCTGACGGGCGCTATATCCCTCACATACCTGACGGGCGCTATATCCCTCACACACCTGACGGGCGCTATATCCCTCACATACCTGACGGGCGCTATATCCCTCACAGAACTGACGGGCGCTATATCCCTCACATACCTGACGGGCGCTATATCCCTCACACATCTGACGGGCGCTATATCCCTCACACACCTGACGGGCGCTATATCCCTCACATACCTGACGGGCGCTATATCCCTCACACACCTGACGGGCGCTATATCCCTCACACATCTGACGGGCGCTATATCCCTCACACATCTGACGGGCGCTATATCCCTCACACATCTGACGGGCGCTATATCCCTCACATACCTGACGGGCGCTATATCCCTCACACATCTGACGGGCGCTATATCCCTCACATACCTGACTGGTTCTGAACGAGACACTGAGAAGTGTTCCACTTTAAGTGAGATAATATTTCTTGCTGCCAAAAATAATATTAACTAGTGCCAACTATTGCGGCTAAATGTGACGTAAGTGGCAACTTCAGATTTTCAATTCACCCATCAATGAACGACGCAGAAGAATGAACGACAAGTGTAGGCCTACGAAGTGGCTGGACCCAGTTGTATCTCGCCGTCCTGTGGGTCCTGTCGCTGTGGTGAGGGCGTGGAAACAAAACTTCAGCTCTGTAGGCTCTGACCTCCAGGGGGATAAACATGAAATTATGATCATGTGTTGTTCCTTTGTTTACTGCTTACGATATGTACCGTGATATCAAAGGATAGGTATGACACAACACTTATTAAAACATAAAAAACCACAATTTTATACGGATGTGAGACTTGGTTTGTAGCTATAAACAGTGAAAATTAAGGATGTTCGAGAACAGATTGCTGAGAAAAAACTGTTGTAATTAATAGCTCGTCACTATCAGTGAGAATGCACTGCTGATGGTGTGACGACAGATGAACGATAATTTTGAAGGGATCTGGAAGGAGCTTTTAGGGGCCTAACACCATCACAAAAATAAAAGACAATAAAATACACTGCTTCAGGGGAACATCCACGTGCGTCCACAAGTAATACAACAGTTTTGCACATAATAAATTCCACTAGTCCCACAGAAGTTACAAACGTGTTAATATTCAAGGTAAGCACAGACAACTGTAAACACTCACCTAAATCGATTTGCATACTAGTAAGAGTGAGAGGCTGAACGAAAAATATTCAGCAATGAGAAATAAAAAAAGAAGCATGACCTCTTAACCTGACCTTCAGACCGCTGTGGTCCGCCACAGTGCGCTATAAAATAACCTTAATGTAACTGAACCCACGTCTTAAATTCCTGGACTCATAGGTTGATACACACACACACACACACACACACACACACACACACACACACATATATACATACATACATACATACATACATACATACATACATACATACATACATACATACATACATACATACATACACTTGAATGGCCGAAAGGACTTCCAACATGCGATCCGCATATAGAAATAGAAACTCTCCAGGTTTATTTGGACGTGTCGCGGGCACTTAGTTCCATAGGTGGTCGCCAGGGGAACAGGTTGAGTGACAAATGGCACCGACGGGAGCAGAGAAGGCTTTTGCTTGCTTAGCTGGCCACCAAGATCGCCTGACTTGACGCCCCGCGATTTTTCCTTATGGCGATACGTTAAGGACTCTCGCATTTCTACCGCCTGTACCACAGGATATGTTAAGGACTCTTTCTACCACTTCTACCACAGGATATACCTGAGCTGTGAAGACGAATGATCGCTGCCACCTCAGAAATCGATCGTGACATGCTGCAGCAGGTATGGGCGGCAATGGCTTATCGGCTTCATGTGTGCCGTATCACAAAGGGCGGACACATATAGCACTTATGGGGCATTCAAAATAAATTAGTTAAAAAAATTAGGCCACCCAACCCATTGGTACCTGGGGATCTGTCCCTGGGAGTTAAGTGGCCGAAGAATCAAGCTGACCAGTCACCTACATCTAGTGTCTTCATGGGGTGTACATGGAAAACTTTACTTTACCTTGCCTTGCCTTAAATAAAACATGGACACAAGTCTGAATCCACTTCGATTAACCCTTTAAAGACGAAGCGTATCTGTTTTATATAAGGACTCAGTACGTACCGCGCTGTAAACACTCTACACTTCGGTTATAAAAACCAGTCTCTTAATGTTTTATAAGGCAAAAGTTGCTGTTTGTTCTGAGATCCGTACAAAACACATAAACGCAATGTGGGCATCACGTAGAATTTTTTAATGTTAAACCTGGTCGTATGTAAAGTTACAGCTAGGCTTTAAAAGGTTAAGGTGACAGACGAAATTTCAAGCCGATCAACAGGAAAAATAAGAGTTTGTACATTTTAATATAGTACAATATTAAGTACATAAATGTGTATATTTTAATCTTTATGTTTTTAGATAGGGGAAGGAAGACAAGATACTCTGAACTGCAGAAATTTCCCACATTTGACCTCTGTTAACCTCTCCGTGAATGTAAATGCGATTTCCTACCGTGGTTCTCAAACATCTGAAAGCTGCCACATTTTATAAGGGTCTATTTGATATCTTCGTATTCTGCCATGAATTTTAAATAATTTTATGTTATTCATTTCCGTGCATATGATCAATATAGTAAAATAAAACCAACTTACGCACAATATTATTATTTATTTAATTAACCTTAATCTCTAGTTGGGGAGAAAATGAACCAGAGACCAAGGTGCACAAGTTGGTTCTATTTTACTCCATTTTAAATAACTTTATTAAACAGTCTACAGCGATAATTGAAAACTGCAGTCAGGCTTTGGATCTTAGGCAGCCCTCAGTCCTGCAGGAACTGTTTTGACTCCCGGCTTAATGGCATGCATATAAACCCGACATTCTATCAAACACCCTGCGCTGTTAAATCGTTCTGTCGTACAGACTATGTGTCCAGAGTAGACAAACAAACAGCATAGTGCCGCGAAGCGGAACTTGTCGATAAATCGGAATGCGAAGGAGACAAGTTATATAGAGGTCATGCTTATGGTTACTACTTGATAGCCTTAGTGACTTTGTTGCTGACCTGTCGGGTTCGAGGGGAGGCATTTGGTGCGCTCTGACGTCACAAACTGGACATTCTGTTACTAAGGGTAAGGTAGAACTGGTCCCACTTCCGTGTAAACCAAACGTAAGAATTACCGGTACGGCAGGCGACTTTTAATATCACGCCACACATTCCGCTGTAAAGGGTTAGAAAGCGAGTCATCCATGTTTGTTAACAAACAGCTAAGTGAGTGTGTTCTGTTAGTCTCCCGTTGGTGTATCCGGGATTCATTAAAACGACGGATACATTATGAAATTTATAATCCTTTAAACTTTCACGGCTGATGTACAGTGCGTTCAGTTGGTTATCGGACTTAGACCACATACAGAACAGACACCTTCTCGACGTTTCGACAAACCTTAGTTTCCAATTTCAGAGTAACTGAATGTGAGGGTTATCCACGGGACCTTACAAAAGGTATGCCAGGGGGCGTGGGGTGACACTGGACGGCCTAACTTGTCGCAAGAAAGATCCCCAACGAATTCGCAAATTTATTTAGCATGAAGTTGGCAACTGAAATATTTGCAAAACGCCCGATGAACTTGGGAATGCTTACTCAATGGAAGGGTAGCATACCGGATTTGAACGCCCTAAAAGAGTTCATTAACTCCATACAAATTTGCTGTTTGTTTCGTTTAAACGTTACGAAGGATGCGAATATATGTTAGAAGATGTACGCCTGCTATGTCATTATGAAAATTTCGTTTCTCATTGTTTTGTAACTCACTGATACTTTACGTATCACTTGTAGAGCCTTCAGTACTTTTCAGTTCCATAAAGTACTACTGAAAACTGCGCAATGCGTAGCTGCAAAAATTTTACTCACATATTACTTGGGTAATCAGTGCAAGGATAAGATGGGCAGGGAGTGTTGCATGCATTGGGAGACGAGATACACAAAACTGTCGTCGGAACATCTAAAGTAAAGAGACTAATTGCAAGACACAGGCGTAGATGAGGGAATATTAAAAGACATAGGGTGTGACAATGTGAGATTCTGCCCAGGATCGACACCTGCAGTCAACTGTTGAGAATAAACAAAGTAATGAACTCCAAAAATGTGGCGAAGTTCGTTACAATCAAAATGACTGGCTCTCATGCGCAGGTCTGCTGGGTTTAATTACTTCTTACTCGTAGAGGAGCGGAATGCCGTAGCACGTGACATGCGTGACCGCCACACATGATAATGTGCACCGTATTCAGGTCTTTATCAGTGCCCGACTATCGTCGCCGGCGATAAACGCGGCTGACGAACAAGTGACACACTCGTAAGGCCAAGCAACGGTTCGTTTTACTGTACACGATTCTGGGATTATAAAACATTCCACAGCAGTCCCTCACCAAATGTGTGGTTACGTTCCTGAAAACACCGCGGTTTAAAAGACCAAGGCCTTACGGCAACGGTCAGTTAGGGAAACCGCGGCCACAGCTCTAATACTCGTCAAATAATGCTTCCGCCTTCATCGATCATAAACAATACGTCACAGAGTGACATATAAATCACACGAACGTGTCAGACGCATTTCTCGCCAAATACTTTTACAGCACTCAAAGGGAGGATGAGTTGGGCGGGGCATGTGGTACGCACTGGAGAGAAGAGACATTCAGAGCTTTGATGGGAAAAGCTGCTATAAAGAAACCGCTTGGAAGACCTGCGCGTAGATGGGAGGATAATATTAAAATCTGTTATATACTACACAGTTTAAAACTTGGTGTATGAACTCCCCTCAAGATGGTACACACGTGCCGAAACATATAGTAGTGGTGAAAGACCATACGTTTATATGTGTTTGTAACTTGAGCATTAAGTTGGTTTTATAAATGAATATTAAGCAAAATGTGCAGAGTGAATAATTTCAAAATCGTTTTAATCTATTTACAGCTTGTCACAATGAAGGCCCGAGCGTCTCCAGACATACAAGGTCACAAGAACAACGCTGCTTGCATCACATGACCAAGCAAGAGGCACTTTTTTGATATATAATGAGTTCCCTGTCTTATGAACACATTTGATCCGACAGTACTATCATTGTATGGCCCTAAACATGTGACAGCCTCGCCCACATGATAAAAGACGATTCAAAAGAATCCACTTCTCAACGAGCGGGCAGGAATCTCTACGAGAATAAATACCAATTAGAGGTGTGGCTTCCAAAAAGGTCCACGAATGCTCTTCCACTGTAACTGTACTTCACATTAAGGGGGCACAGACTGAGGGCACGAGAAGGGGTACTGTGGAATTTATCTATATTTAGAAGAGGCAAACAGAGTAATGAAACTGGGTAAAACTGATAATGAGGCACTTAACAATTTTATCTTTACTCACTATTGTTGGGATATACCACAAATAGGAGAGATTAAAAATGTGTACAAAATTTTTGTCGGAGCACTGAAGGGGGAGAAATTATGCATTATGGGGACCATAAAATAAAAACTGTCAAAATTCTTATACAGATCAGTAAAACTGAAGAAAGGTGTATGAAATGGATTCCAGTATTTACAGCGATTATGCCTGCATATTCCTGGCAATCAGAGGCCTTGGTAAGAAACGGGGGCAACAGCAAATAACAAGACGGGGCGCGACACACGAAATAACACAGGCCACCCGAAACTCGTAATATGGAAGCAGAACGCGTAAGTGTACTGAGTTTAGAGGAGCTGCAACTGTCAGGGCTATTCCCGTACATAGAACAAAGAAATCCTGTCCACACACAAAAAAAATCATTCATTTGTCTTCAAATGGTTGAACTCACGAACGTCTACGTGACAAAAGTTTCTTATTTCAGAATTATTAAAATGAATATCACAAATGTAGATTTAGTAGCTGTTTTAAAATCAAATTTTCCCCATTTCAATGGATTCCTTTCGGTACTTGTCACTTCACTGCTTGTCTTTGTACTATTCCTTAATTTCGTATTAGTGTTCCAGGTACAGTCGAATTCTGTTATAACGTCATGAAAGGCACTGAATATTTTGTGTCGTTATAAACGAGCGTCGTTATAACCGAGTGGTATAATGTTATGATTAACAGTGAGGAATTAATTGGTACCACAGAATATCTGACTCTATAAGCGACGTGTTGTATAAACCGATGTCGTTATAACCGGGTTCGACTGCATTCCATAGATTATGTTTCGTCCCACACTCTACTGAGTCACATACTATACTTGGAGTCAGTCCTCGAAAGACGTAAACGAAAATCCAGAATTCTTCTCACGTGTGTACAGTATCAGATATCGTCTTACAATTAACCTTTTAAAGCCTAGCGGTAACTTTACATACGACCAGGTTTAACATTAAAAAATTCTACGTGGTACCCACATTGCGTTTATGTGTTTTGTACGGATCTCAGAACAAACAGCAACTTTTGCCTTATAAAACATTAAGAGACTGGGTTTTATAACCGAAGTGGAGAGTGTTTACAGCGCGGTACGCACTGAGTCCTTATATAAAACAGATACGCTTCGTCTTTAAAGGGTTAAAAAATTCCACGTGGTGCCCACATTGCGTTTATGTGTTTTGCACGGATCTCAGAACAAACAGGAACTTTTGCCTTATAAGACATTAAGAGACTGGTTTTTATAACCGAAGTGGAGTGTTTACAGCGCGGTACGCACTGAGTCCTTATATAAAACAGATACGCTTCGTCTTTAAAGGCTTAAAAAATTCTACGTGGTGCCCACATAGCGTTTATGTGTTTCGTACGGATCTCAGAACAAACAGCAACTTTTGCCTTATAAAACATTAAGAGATTGGTTTTTATAACCGAAGTGGAGAGTGTTTACAGCGCGGTACGCACTGAGTCCTTATATAAAACAGATACGCTTCGTCTTTAACCTTTTAAAGCCTAGCGGTAACTTTACGTACCGCCAGGTTTAACATTAAAAAATTCTACGTGGTGCCCACATTGCGTTTATGTGTTTCGTACGGATCTCAGAACAAACAGCAACTTTTGCCTTATAAAACATTAAGAGATTGGTTTTTATAACCGAAGTGGAGAGTGTTTACAGCGCGGTACGCACTGAGTCCTTATATAAAACAGATACACTTCGTCTTTAAAGGGTTAAATACTCCAGTTACATTATATATACATATATATAATATACACGTGCGATACTTGAAATATCCGAATAACATAAAAAATTAACATTCCTCAGCTCGCGTGAGCACAGCATTTCCAAGGACGGCACTGAATTTCTGTCAGCTGTGAGCGCGCGTGCATGCGTGCAGCACCTCCGTTCATCGCATCAGAGGAGCCCCAGCACGCCGCATGCGTAGACATGAAACCAGTAATTATGTTTGCAATACGAGTAATAACGAATGACCTTACTCAGGCCAAACAAAACAAAAAACCATTACATAGTATACCTGTTCTATTTGCGTTAAAGGCGTAAGAGAGGAAGAACTGTTTTAAATACAAAGACTTACCTAATAGTCTACATTAAGAAAACTGGTTTTTCATTTTTTTGTCTTCTTACACATGAATACAATGGAAAAAAGGACATCATTACATTACTGGCTACTCAGATTATTAATTAACCCTTTAAAGGCGAAGCGTATCTGTTTTATATAAGGACTCAGTGCGTACCGCGCTGTAAACACTCTCCACTTCGGTTATAAAAACCAGTCTCTTAATGTTTTATAAGGCAAAAGTTGCTGTTTGTTCTGAGATCCGTACAAAACACATAAACGCAATGTGGGCACCACGCAGAATTTTTTAATGTTAAACCTGGTGGTATGTAAAGTTACCGCTAGGCTTTAAAAGGTTAATACAGACATTTCATGTTTAATTGTAAAAAGAGCACTAGCTACAAGATACTGCTAAATCATACAAAACATTTAATAAACACAAGTAAACGGACAGACTAAATGGTTCCAAAAAGTGTCAGTTACTGTCACAAGACACGCAACGTACGTATAACGTAACACTGTGGCGCGTTCGCGTAATGTTTATACCACATGGGCTACCCTAACAACCTGCCACCATTTCACTGGAAGAGGGTGTTTTTTGGCGATTTCATGTAGCCGACAACAATAAAACATACTTGTGAAGTACGTGCATGTGAAGTGTCCCATATTTTTTTCTCAGATTTCAACCAACCATATTTGGATTTTCTCGACAGAGTTTCATAAAGTATCCAGTATTAAATTTCACGGAAATCCTTCCAGTGGTAGCATCACTGATACATGGGGACAGACGTACGGTCGTACATGGACGAAGCTAATGGGCGCTTTTCGCGGGTATGCGAACGCGCCGAACAATACCTCAACCCGCCCTTCGTTTGCGTTTTAAAAATGTTTGCTTCTCTGTAACTTATGTAACGGTACTATCAAATTCACATAAAACAGCGCCAGATTATAGTAAGGTGAGTGAGCAATGAATTCGTAACGATCAGGAAGGGATCGGTAACATCATGGTATTTCCCTAGAGAGTCAGAAAAAAACTGCGAAAGACGTTAAGACTTCGCTGTCTGAGCAGAAATTGGAATTTGGGACCCACTGAATACAAAGCAGATGCGACAGTGCTTTTGAGAGTCTTGACGATTTATTTCTGCGTTTATAACAGCCCGCCAGTGGGCCTAACGTACAGCCAGTTCAACTCTGTGCATTCAATCTCTTGAGAGTACCAGATTAGTTCATTACGTTATCGGCCGTATTTGCGTTTTATCTACCGACGCTTGTCACTTGCTAAGATTACGTTCCGTTGATAGTAGATTTAATGAAACGCCAGTATGGGGCATTGGTGGAATGACGCTGATAGGGGAAAATGAGAAACGTTTCCTAGTGACACCTCGTCCACCACTACGACCGAACCCGGGCCTTCACGGTGAGTGGTCGGCTAAAAACCACCTGTCGGCAGTCGCTCTTAAACTGCATACTGATATTCATCTACCCTGCACGAAGATTAACGTATCTGTTACCGAAAACGCTTCAAATCTCATTTGTTAACGCAAATGCAGTCTAACCCGCTTATAACGACATCGGTTTATGCGACACCTCGTCTATAACCTCAAATATTCTGTGGTATCAATTAATTGTTACTGTTAACCGTAACATACATTCCTCGGTTAGAACAATACTCGTTTATAACGACACAAGATATCCAGTACCTTTCATGACGTTATAACCGAGTTTGTATTTCATCCATGGGTCACAGATAACCATGAAAGACACCATAAGATTCTTCAGCGAAGCGACAAAATGGTTCACCTAAAACCGAAGCGCAGACAGAGAGACAGACAGACACACAAAACTATAATTTCGCGTTTACTAGTTTCTGTCAGTTTGATTTACAACTACTAAGATATTTTAAATCAACGTCTACTGCACGGCAGCTTTCACGGACTTCACCTTTAAAACTGAAGAGCCCTCGACTCTTATGACTCAGTGTCATGACGCACGAAGATAACTATAAAAAATAGCTCACTGGTGACTTCAGCATAAAGAACCAAACTCCAAGGAACAGCAACTTTGAGAAGCCAGCAGTGGCTTACCCTGCCAAGAAGTTCGGGGCGTCAGTGAACATTACCATGAGCGTGGCACATCCAGCCCACATCAACCGGCCGTATTTGTTTTCAGTTCCGTTTTAATGTTGTCTTTTCTTCAACAACCAGGCTTCTCAAGCGTTCTCGAACCTTCAGAATTTGCATCTAAAACTTTATATGCAATATGCATGCGTTCTACATGCGTCTGCTTTAAGTTACAGAGTGCATGATCCATTAGCAGCTTTCTCCACATTGTCGTTTCGCTTTAGAACACCAAAAGCATTGCTTCTTGCATTAAGCCTAACCTTTTAAAAGCTATGTTTACGTGACGTACAGCCGCGTTTTAACATTAAAACATTCTACGTTCTGCCCATACAGTACATTTATGTGTCACGAATCTCAGAACAAACAGGGATATTTGCCCTAGACAGCATGAACTGGTGTTTTTATAACCCTCAGGGAATGTGTTTACCGCGCGGTACAAACTGTATCTTTAAATATAATTCCGGTTAATTTTCGTATTTAATCTGCGCGGGGCCCGAGTTCGACCCCAGGTCCGTCCATGTGACATTTGTGGTGGACAAAGTGGCACTGGACCAGGTTTTACTCATAGTACTTCGATCTTCCATAGTCATTATCATTTCATCAGTGCTCCGTACTCATCATTTACACGTTGATCTCACTGGAAGGACAAATTGGCAAATCCTGGAAACCTTCCGAAAGCAAATCTCCTTCGTAAATCGAGGATTATTGAGAAGGTACGCAAACATGACTTTTTCGTCTTTGAAGGACTAGGGTATCTTTACTGACCGCAGGGTGCAACACTTGCGGCGCGACCGCTCTTCTTGTCTGTTTGCCACTTTGTAACCCCAATAACCCAAAGTGGCCACAGAAACGTTAAGAACACATAAGGGTAACCACAGGAACCACAAGAACAGTGTGCTTAGTAATCAAAACTGTCATAAATGTACGTAGTCTTCCCGTAAAGTGTCATTTTTGTCAGATTTTAACGAAAATTTAAATGTGTTCACAAATTCTACTAGAAATCCACAACATTTGACAACAATTTGTCCGGTGGAAGTCGAGTTTTCGCATGTAGACAGATGAAGAGACATGAGGAAGCGAACAGTCGTTATACGCTTTGCGAAAGCTAACAAAAACACGAAATATTTGTCTGATGGAAGGGAGGAAAAACACGGAACAGGATAGCAGATCAGCCTGCCAAACGAGATTCAAACCAAATGCGTGACGAACGCTCTGCTAATTACTGACTCATATTTGCGTAATTAGCAATTACGCGTCACGCCACGTAGACGCATTGGAGAGTAGAAACTCGGCACTCGATGAAGATGAGTGGTCAGCTTTACGCTTCGGTCGCTTTAACCACGCTACCCACGGGATATCAAGCTGGCTGGTCTCAGAGTCAGTCTGGGGCACAGTACCAAAGAGAAAATTCTGGACCCTACCAGAAACGGAACCTTAGTCGTCCAGCCCGTAGTCAGTCACCATTTCGACAACAGATATGACGGACAAATATTTAATTATTCTGGGTAAGAGACTGAAGGAACCACAAACATCACTTGGAGCAGCTGCTTGCAAATTTTCAAAGCTCTTACCCAAATACACATATCCAAAAGCGCCAATTTAGAGCTGCCTCTCTCAGCCTTTACGAGTTAGCAAAACGTAGCTTGATGTCTTAGTTTAGGCGGCGCAGGTTGGTGGTTGGTTACCGACGTTTCGGGGGCAGCCTATCGGTACCACCTTCAAGGGTCAAGCAGTCCGAGATCTGCTTGACCCTTGAAGATGAAGCCGATAGGCTCTTCCGAAACGTCTATAAGTCACTACCATCGTACGATGCCTAACATCCCACCGGAGCGAATATCTCAACTATAACGCGACGTAAGCCTGAAATCTCAAACGTGTAGTTTATTTGAATCGACTTTTTGAAATGTACCAGAAAACTTACCAGTACGTACAAGAAATTAACTGCCGAGTTTTCCTAGCTGCGCACGGACTCTACGCGTGCTGTACTGGAGGTGGGCGAAACGTACTTTATCAGGTGTCTAGTAGGCAGAGGTCGAGGGTCATACTTGGGATTATAAGACGACACATGCGTCAGTCAAATCCGACGCTAGCCCGAGATTATCAACAATGAGTGAGATAACCAATCAATATGAAACAAGTTCCAGCTTTGTTATCTCCAGACGTGTTTCAATGCCTCATTTGCTTTGATAACAATAAACCTACTACGCACCACAGTAACCCGGATGCTCACCACCCACCTCCACACAGTGCCGAGGTTAACAATTTACCTCCATACATACAGTGCCGTGGTTAACACTTTAGAAATGATAATTAAACTGAATTAGGTTCAAAGATCCAGTTCGTACCGTGTCAATTATAAAAAAATCAGTTAATACGTACAGAGAAATTAATCGCTGCTTGTTCTGAGATCCATAAAAATTACAAAAATACACCGTGATTAGAAGCTAAAATTTTTTTAATGTTAAAGCTGAGGGTACATAAACTATCCACTGTGCCTGAAAGGGGTCGGGGGGCACGGCTTCATGGCGCACAAAAAAGACAACTTTACATGTTACGCGGCACATGCGTCTCGACTTGGTAATTTGAACAATGGTTCTCGCATCCTGTGCTACAAACAACCCTGTTGGCCCAGTCTGTCCCTGTCATTGTACTGCTTTGCGAACGCGCCTAAAAACCCCTTACAGTGAAACACTGTCCACCAAAAACCACATGAACTGCCCGAGGATCGAAGCTGAGCCTCAACAGTAAGAATAAGGTAACTATTAGTCTGAGTGAGACACGACATCTTAAGCAACAAAACCTATTTTGAAGGAGTGCCTCAGAACCTACAATCTCGCAACTGCTGTATCAATATACAGAGGTGTATGGGCTGCCAGCGAAGTCACACCAAGTGATGGGAGAACCGGTTTACCTGGTAAGCTGAATAGGCCAGGGGATTATCTGTGATGATGATGGTGATGACGATGATGACGACAGTAACTACAGAGAAAGCACGGTTATTCAGTTAACAACAAACGACTTACACTGGACTCGTTACGCTTTATTACTATGTTCCCAGCAGTTGGCCACTTGACTATATCCGGAGCCAGCTGAATCCAGTCCGCACCCCTCTTATATCTTTTTCACATCCATCGCAATATTACAATCCCACCTACGCCTAAATATGCCAAGTGGCCTCTTCCTTTCATGTCGTCCAATTAAAATGTTGTATTTTTTTTTTCCACGACGCAACAGCCCCCAGTGGGCCAGGGCCTCCTCACTATCGAGGCTTCACGATCACACTCAGACACATCACACCCGGTAGGACTCCTCTGGACGAGTGATCAGCCCGACGCAGAGCCCTCTACCTGACAACACACAAGACTCACGACAGACATCCATGCCCCCGGCGGGATTCGAACCCACAATACCAGCAAGCGAGCGGCTGCAGACCCACGCCTTAGAAGGCGCAGCCACTGGAATCAGCTAAACTGTCGTATGCATTTCTCATTCCGCCCCTGCATGTCACATGTGCCGGTACCAGACAGCGAACACGTTTGGTGGAAAATACTGATTGTGAAGTACCTCAATATGAAATTTTATCTACCACCCCGTTACGTCTCTGATCTTAAATGCCGCTCAGCACTTTGTTCTGAAACATACTGAAACTACACACGCTCGGGGAAACAGCTGAAATCTAAATTATTTATGACAAAGGTGTACCAAAATCAGTTTTAGTTTTGCAGTAATTATTCCCACCGCCTTCCGCTTCTTATGAAGCACACAGTTTAGGAACCTGATCTGTTTCCATCACCAACCATGTCTGAGAGAGGGGAAATCGGATAAGAAGGGTGTGTGAGAGAGATGGGATTGGGACCTCAAACACTGAACACCAGACTAACACGATGGGCAACGCCAAAAACATTAAAACCTTTTGTCACACACTGTGAGTGAGTCACGGCTATTCAGATGGAATTTCCAGCTATCTGAGGAAGTCAATTCTCGTTAACCCTCTAAAGACGAAGCGTATCTGTTTTGTATAAGGACTCAGTGCGTACCGCGCTGTAAACACTCTCCACTTCGGTTATAAAAACCAATCTCTTAATGTTTTATAAGGCAAAAGTTGCTGTTTGTTCTGAGATCCGTACAAAACACATAAACGCAATGTGGGCACCACGTAGAATTTTTTAATGTTAAACCTGGTGTTACGCAAAGATACCACTAGGCTTTAAAAGGTTAAAGTATACACGGACAGGTAGGACGTTATCCTTACTGGAATAATGGACTGGTTCCTTCCGGAGCGATCGCAGGACACGTGTGAGTCACGCCTCTCTAAGAACTGTGTCAGTCCGCAGTTCATTGTCTTTACCCCGTGTTCCGGATAGTCCTACGTGACAAATTGTTGCGAGTTCGTTAGATGGAAGCGACAGATCGCAGTGCGAGAAGGAAGACGGACGGTGCCTTCTCCTCTTTCCCGCGAACTAGAAACAAACAACACGCAGCGGCAGTCGTCCAGAACCAAGGATGGCCAACAGAAGTGTCCTGTCGGATCTGACGTGACGGAATAAAAATACCTTGTAACAAAGTACACTGCAATTTTTTAGAACCTACACAACGCCCAGCCGAGCCATTCCAAATGGCGCTTAATGAGGACGTTGGCGCCGCTGCGTCGGCTCTCCGTCAGCAGCAACTCCGTGAAACGGAAAACTGCCCGGAACATACAGTTATTCTTATCGTTCCTGCTACTGCTACTGCTACTGCTACTGCCACCGCTCACACTGACAGGCTGAAACTTGGGATGGGATATCGAAAATTCCAACACAGATTTTCGTGGTTCTTCTCAAGTCACCCCACGCAAATGCGAGACAGTATCCCAATTATGCAATGACTGCTTCCTTCCACACTGTCTCACATTTAATATCCACTCATCATCCTATCATTCGACGCTATATAATATACAGTCCCTGACGTACCCAATTGCAAGTTACGTACTTTCAGACTGACACAATTTGAAAGCAGAAAAGTAAAAAAAAAAAAAAATTAAATAATAATATTTTTGAAAAGCACGCTGGATTTTTTGTTGCAGGAATGAAAGCGCAATGAGACGAAGTTGTCGAAGGAATACTGTTGGGCGATAACACAGGCGGTGGGGCGGTCATGCTGCGGACGCTCCGGTTCCACTGTGTTGGAGTTCGTGTTTCGACTGGACTGCCTTGTATATACACATACATAGCTGACCGTATGTGTACTCATTTCCGACTTGCGCAAAACTAAACTTGCGCTGGATCTTCCGGTCCGTAACTGCTGCGTACACCGGCCACATGTGACAGCATCATTACATAAATCACACAAACGCAAGTTCAGACGCTTACACAGCCGTCTGGCCGAGGATTCCGGTCTTCTGGGATGTGACGCTCTGTCGTTGGGCGAGTGGCTACCGACGTTTCGAAGGAACGTAGTGCCTCCGTTCTCAAGCGTCAACTGGACGCAGTGTCACATCCCCAAAACCCGGAATCCTCAGGGAGGTGACAGTGTGCCTGCTTACTTCTAATGATACACAGCACATATTTATTTTCTCATTCAGTTTCATACGCACAGAAACTAAATTCGTTTCGTTTCGCAGTCCTACCCTCTTCTACCTACTTGTTCACAGTAGGTGTCGAGGGTTTTTACTTTCACTTGATCACACTCAAGCACACACCGCAGTCGGCAGGACTCCTCTGGACGAGGGATCGGCCCGTCGCAGAGACCTCTACCTGACAACACAAACACTGTACAAGAGACAAACATCCATGCTCCCGGTGGGATTCGAACCCACGATCCCAGCAAGCGCTCGGCCGCAGACCCATGCCTTAGATCGCGCGGCCACTGGAATCGACCAGAAACTAAATAACTAACATAATATTACGGCATAATTGAGCTGTCCACCCCTGGCATCACAAGCATCAACACTACTGAGGTATGCCGCTTTATAACTAACGAAATAATGCACACGCATTCCCATCACTTTGCCTTCTGGTGCTTTGTAAGTTTAACCCGGTTCCTGTTCTAATTGTCAGATGAAACACAATTAGTTACAGTAATTAAAGAGAATGAAACCACGCGATGCACGTTAACAAAGAGAAGAATAGCTACCAGATTACACGGCGTCATATCCTAGATACTGCAGTAATCTTAGCATAATAACACATTTCACTGGTGGAATCTATGTAATAAAGCGTGCTGTCTGGTAACACTATTTGATTTTAAAAAGGCCACGCAAGGAGACGCGAAGTACTTTACCGATTCCTGCACACAGGAAGTACAACTGGAAACCGAACGCAGACGCAGGGAAAGCTCAACGGCATTACATAACTTACAACATGTTAGCGTAGGTGTTAGATATGACCTCCCAACTATTTGACACTCCTGAGTTTCAAAGAAACGCAACACCGGGAAACCGTATTATGAATTTCCGACACTTTTTATACGATTTACTCGCTCCTTACACTTTTTTATGGCACGACAACCCCTACTGCACCAGAACCTCAGTACCGAGGCTTCACGATCACACTCAGACACACCACACTCGGTAGGACTCCTCTGGACGAGTGATCGGCCCATCGCAGACACCTATACCAAACAAAACACAAAACTCACAACAGACATCCATACCATCGGCGGGATTCGAACCCGCAATCCCAGCAAGCAAGCGGCCACTGGGATCAGTTTCTTCCTTATATAGATCTCCAAAATCAAAATCCTCTGTAATTAAATCGTACTGCATACTCCTGACGTCTCTTACAGACAGCAGATTAACATTTTAAAGCCTAGCGGTAACGTTACATACGACCAGGTTTAACATTAAAAAATTCTACGTGGTGTCCACATTGCGTTCATGTGTTTTGTACGTATCTGAGAACAAACAGCAACTTTTGCCTTATAAAACATCAAGAGATTGGTTTTTATAACCGAAGTGGAGAGTGTTTACAGCGCGGTACGCACTGAGTCCTTACATAAAACAGACACGCTTCGTCTTTAAAGGGTTAAACTAGACTGTGTGACTAGGTGATGCAGTGTAAAGTACGCGCGACGGTACGACTGACGGTGTGCCCGTCATACAGCTACCATTAATCACGAATTTCAAACAGCATTTAATAATGTATTCACCACGTGTCAAGCATGTATGACAGTTGCAGGTAGTCATTTCCAACACCTATTCAGAAAATCTCAGGCAGTTAAGCTCGCCGTGCGTCTGGGTTCAGCTTTCAATCGAACTCCCTGCGTTAATCTCAGTTAAAGGTCATTTTCATTCCTGTACCATTAGACGCGTCCGACCGTCCGCCCTCCTATCGCAAATGTTTAGCTGGAAGTGCTATTACACAAAGTACATCACCTGCACGGCACAAACAACGCATTAATTTCCGCAACCAAAACGTAGCTAATTCTTGGTAGGACATAAACGACTAAGTATTTTTCGTGTTTGCGCCACATTTCCAAATCTACGGAAACAGACATTACAGACTTAAATGCAGTTATTCAACAATGCGCCTTCTGGTAATTATACGCGTCTGTCACTTCTCGATTTCCGGCCAGTGGCAGTCTACTTTACGCTGATCGCTACCACTTCACATCAATACGAACCTTGAAGGACATAAATCAAGCGCTATCAGCAAATATAGCCGAAATGATAGTTTTCTCACTGAAGTCGCACCGCCACGCATTAGACACTTTAGACAGAGATCCGACTCTTTTAATTAGTTTCCATGCAATTAATCTTCGGATATATATTATAAATTCTGAGCCGGGGAATCAGTCCATATCGAGACGTAATGTGGTCTCTGCCACCGACTAACACAGCAGAACGAGGAAGCGGAATTCTTACACGCGATTGCTAAATACGTCCTGCCTTAAACCCAATGTCTGCGATGTGAGTTTTAACAAAATCGGATACCATTTTCTAAGCAACCCCATGCTCTACAAATGCCAAACTCGGCACACCTGTAATTGGGGGCTCTTTGTATCTCGTAACCTTTTTCACAAACATCTACTGGTAAGAATAACTTAGGTAAGTTTATTTTGCCTACGAACAGAAAACATGGTAACAACACGGATCTTGAAGCTTGCGTGTGAGAATGTTCATAGATATCCAAAGCAGCACTGCGTCGTTTGAAGGTCCCCATGCTTTGCCCGCTTGTTCACCTTACAAGAATAGGAATAAGTTGGGGTTAAGTATGGGGCATTCGTGGAATCATACTAACAGCGGAAAACCGAAGCACTCGGAGAAATGCTGGCTCTGGTGTCACTCTATCCACCAAACACCTTAGATGAACTGGCCCGGGATCAAACCTGGGCCTCCGCGGCGGATATGAATCGGATTCGGCAGGTTGAGCATATGGTCCAGTGACGGACTCTTGTCGAAACGGTAAACTTCCGGTTTCTACAAGGGGCAATGAATTTCTTGATCAGATATCCCGACTATCAGCTGCTAAAGATGAAATCTGTTTCATGGAGTTGTACGCTTTAATCCATCGCACGTCTGTTGGACTTAAGTCTGTGCTGTAGACGGATTACAATGGAGTGACGGTTAATGAGAAGTCCCGCGGTTTCAAGCACTGTGTGACACAGTGAGTCTCTGGTTATTAATAAGGACGATGTTTCACCCAAACGATGCAGCGTCAAATGAGATGCGATATGTTAGATGGAAGCGGTCGTGGCTTATTTCAAGGAACTACGCTCTATTTAAGGTAGATTCACATTATGCGGTACGACACGACACGACACGACATGACAAAATATTTTTGTACGGTTTTGACATGCTCGAGTTCACATTAGCCGGTCACCGAAAGGTAAAGATAAAGACAGACAAAGACTGTCATTTGAAGAAAATATTCTGTCTCATTGCCGGTAGATGTGAATGCAGGCTGGCTTTTGTCGCGTCGTATAATGTGAATCGACTTACAGCCTGGCGATACCGACAAAACCACGAACATGTCAAGAATGCTGATAGTCCGGCACAGAGTGACACCAGATACTTCCGCAGTACAACACACAGAACTTTAGTCCTGCATTAACACTGCTCAAGAACTTCCATACAGAGCAATGCGTCTAAAACATCTGCACCTCGTCGTCTATAAGCAAACACTGACTGTAATATTTATAAATTTATCAACAGCTGACATCGTAGTGCATATCTTGTGGACTAAATACGTTGCTGAAACCCGCTGATGTTTACCTACACGGTCACGTTCATCCATCAATTGTATGACAGGGTTCTCAGTATGGAAACCTACTGAAGCGTATGGACTCTAGTACAAAGTTCAGTGCAAATCGCACTGACGCAGTGGGTAACCTTACAACTAACGGTCACTAAATTACTGCGACTGTGTTATCGCCTTCACACAACGACCTTTGAGATTAAAAATATGTGTCGTACCTAAAACGCACGTAGACAGGGCAGATAATGAAATGCCTTCGAAAGAAACTTCCTGAAACATTCAAGAACGCCTAACTTCAATGCACGATTATCGCTGCTCAGATTCTTGTAACTGTAGTCATGGTGACAGTCATTCACGATCCAGTATAATGACGTAATTGATTTTTTTGTAACGAGAAAGTCCACTCTGATGTCATGCTTCGAATGTGGGAAGATAACACGGAAAGAAGCGAATTTTTATGAGCTTCCGTTATGTGTAATGAAAAAAAGAGAAAGCCAAGAAAACTACATTCTTTTTTATATACGTATCCAGATATTGTAAGTAATAAAATCCTCCAAGAAAAGTAAAAAAAAAGAGTTTCAGCCAGAACTCATAAACCCTTACTGCACATTCAAGTTGATAACAGGATCAAACAGAACGTTTTTGCCTCGAATCTTCAATAAAGCGCCAGACGGCCGACAAGGTGTTTGTTAGATGCGACGCGCTTCTACGAGTCGAAGACAGACATTTCCAGCACTTTGTTTAAATGCGGTAAGTAAAAACCGAATATTTTAACGGCAACAGACTGAACTACAACGCGTGGACCCCGATCCACGGCAAATGGGAACAGCGGCCTGCCGGCATGCGGAACGGTCTGAGTGAAGTGCAGTGCGAGCAGTCCACATACAATAATGTCCCTGCATTTCAACGGGCGGCAGCTTATGCTTGATTATGTGCGGAAGTCGAATATATCACATTGTGTGTTCCATATTATGTTTACCCAAATGCAGAGGCTATGTCGACCCGAATCCTCGCAGACAAATTCCTATCAAATCCTACTTTAACGCTATCTCGTGTACACTTTAGCCTTTCACAAACAATGATGAACTGTTTCTCTTTCCATGTTTCCTACATGCCTGGTTGATTTAATTACCCTAATATCAGTAGATGAAAAGATCAAACCATTAAGTTTCTCGTTATATCCAAATATTCTCGTAAGCACTTTCAAATACAAATGTGTTAACCCTTTGAAGAATGAAATGCAACTGAATACACAAAAACTTCATTCCTTCCTCACAAGAAAACACACTGCGCCTTCATTACCAAGACCGTTGGTTCATTCCGTTCATGAAAACAAACGCTCTATTCTGTGACTCACAAGAAACACTCAAATACACTTTGTTGAGTATAATGTCGAGTATTTCAAGTTAAAGCAGGCCGTGCACACACGTAACGACGGTGTTGTGATACAGATGATAAATATTTCCATTTCCGTTCCCACAGAAAATTTGCTAGGAGTTGTACAATTGTGCAAGTTTGAGTCAGTAGCGGTCGGATTACAGTAACAGTTCCTGTACTGCTTAGCTTACCACAACAAAGGAACATCTGTGTTAGGAGTAACAACGATAATGCTAGCGGCCTAGTTCTCTACTGCCATCTTGCTCGTTTTATGCAGTAGCAAGCCTGTTTCAATTAGACGACCCTGAAGAACACGTCTAGCACAGGAACAAGTTTCCCATAAATTATCCCAAGGTTAGGTGCACTGTTTACATCTCAATACAAACCTGATTTCAGAGGATAATACATCTTCGGGAAATTGACTGCTGAGATGTGGAACTGATCTGGCTGAGGATGGGAGACCACGTGCAGGCAGGCTTCTGCATTAGCAGTGTTAGACAGTCAGTGCCGAGTACAGTCTGACACTTCTTTAAGGTAACGGTAAGAGAGGCAAAGGGGGAAGGGAGAAGACCACATGAGAGACGCAAACATGTTATAATAATAATTAATAATAAAATAAATCTTAAACAAATAAGGTAAAAATATGTGGCATCGATTAATGTGGCCCACGTTTGGATCAAGAAGCAGGTTCTTGTCAAAGTGACATAAACCTTCAGGTTTAATATAAGGTGAACACTCCTGATTTGCTTCCCAAAAATGAGTTCGGCCCATGGGGTTGTGTAATAATAGTAACAGTAGTAATAATACTAAAAACGGGATAATGTTCATGGCCATGACAATAACAGCAATAAGAGCAGTACCTAACAAGAAAGTAATAATGGTCTTAGCAAAATTCGTAATACCAAGAATGATAATAATTCCATTCTCTCATGATAATAATAATAATAATAATATATTATTATTATTATTATCATTATCATTATTACACACTGCTAGTTAAGAAGTGTACAGCCGCGTTAACGGAACAAACGCGCGTGTACGTGTGTCCGCTTCTGCCTCCTTTGCCGGGGATTTAAAAATTAAAGGGCCTCTGGAACTTGTTTCACGGTATGCAACAGACGTTCTTTCATTCAACCGCGTGGCGCATTTCAACAGCGGGACCCGCGACTCGACAGCAGCAGTCTCGCCTGCCAGCACATTCCTGACTCGATTACACAGTAGGCCTATTATCATCACGAAATACCCGCAGGAATCGGACCGGAAGCGGCCTGCATCCCAAGCACACCTCGGAGAAGAATGTACTATACAGTCCTGCAACACTTCTAGCGTATGATGAGAAATACAATCAAAATTACACTCTAAAATTCCACAAGGATGAGGTCTAGGAACACCTGAGAGGAAATGTACCAGAATGAATCTTACGGGGTATGAAGATGTAGACCGGTTTATCTGGCTCAGGATAGGATCGGGGGGGGGGGGGGTATTATGAATGATATCATAAACCCTCGGGTTCCACAAAAGGGCGGTAAATTTTTTTGACCAGCTCAGCGACTAGTAGCTACACAACACGGACTCTGTTTTAGTAAGCAAGTCAGTCAGCCGACAATGCCGACACAACTGACACTCACAGACGCTCAATCATGAGCAAACACGTAAGAAATTACATATGGAAAATCCCTTAAACAAGATCCTTGTCGTCTTCAAATAATCTGATGATTTTAAAACATAATCATCTGCGTGTAGGTAAAAGAATACATTATTCTGGAATTATTTAGCTAACGAACCAACCAACGACAGAACAAACGAACGAACGAACGAACGAACCAACCAACCAACCAACCAACCAACCAACCAACCAACCGACCGACCGACCAACCAACCAATCAACCAACTCGATAGAGCAGAGACCTTTCTAAGAGGCTAACAGTTCCTCAGCTAGTCAACAGATTCCCCACATTTTATGGGACCCGGTGGTTCATTATGCGTTCGCAAGAGCCAGCCACTTTTCTCTACCATGATACCTTCCATTCCACTTCTTCAAGATTCAATTCAATATCACCCTCCCAGCTACATCCAAGCCTTCAAAGTTATCGCCTTCCTTCAGGTTTCCCCATCCAAATATGTATGCATTTATCTTCTACACCGTGCATGCTACATGTCTCACACCCCCATCCCATTCTCCTTGATTTTATCACTCGAATATTATTTGGCGAGGAGTATGAAGCTCCTCAGTATGCAGTTATCTCCAGTCCTCCCTCTGAAGGCCGAAATATCGTATCAGCAACCTGTTCTCTGTGTTAACGGTTATGTTGAATAACCGTTCGAAGTACAGTGGTTATATTACGTTTGTAAAACAGAATGGCAAGGACGTAGTATAAAGGGTCGTAACGTAACCTGTCTTCGGGTTATCCCAACATCTGTCTGATGCGACTTGTAAAATCACAAAGTCCAGAATCAAAAAAGCTATCTTCATGCTGAAATTCGAACTCGAAATTTGATGTTCTGCGCCCAACAAGATCAGAATTACTGAGCCACATAAAAGTAAATTCCATAAATAATTGTGACTTTGCTCAAATTTCTGTTAACGGCAGCCATTGTGATTACTCGCCCTACCCGCCAAAACCAGCTACGCCACTGTAAACGACGAGTGGTTAGATAACGAATGCTCAGATTATGAAGCGTCCAAAGATATTGCTTGTTTGTGGATCAACAGCCCTATTGTGGGCTTACGGCTTCTCATTTTTGACGTTCCATAATCACATTTATATAGACACACCACAGTCGGTAGGACTCCTCTGGACGAGGGATCAGCCCGTCGCAGAGACCTCTACCTGACAACGCACAACACTCACAACAGACAAACATCCCTGCCCGCGGTGCGATTCGAACCCACGATCCCAGCAAGCGCTCGGCCGAAGGCCCACGCCTTAGACCGCACGGCCACTGGGAGTCGAATGATACATTCTATGGATAATGACACCCAAACAACTGCAGCAGCCGTCGTGGCTTGTTTTCAGGCATTATGGTGGCATTTCTCTGAAGGAACAAAAGAAAATCAGGCAAACACGAGTCAGTGCAGCAAACTTTCGGGCTTAAATTTAAATTCGGCACTTCGCAGACACGGTGGGGGAGTGCCAGCTGATAAATTGCGACATTATGTAGCTTAAGCCATTTTTACGCGCGTTCGCATAAACAGCGTAAACGCGTATTAACTTTGTCACGACCGTCCGCCTCCCACTGGAAGGATTCCCGTGCCATTTGATCTTGGGGATTTTCATGCAAATCTGTCGAGAAACTCCAAATTTGGTTAAAATCAGGCAAAAAATAGGGGAGCTTTACATGAAGACCTAAATACGTTTATAAGGTTGTCGACCACGTAAGTTGGCCAAAAAGCATTGTTGTGCAACACTCAATATTTTTATGTTGTTGCCAGTGGCATGTAGCTCTACACAGCACACGGATATCGCATCCTTGCATTTCAGTGGAAATAATGGTTACGCGAACGCGCCACCATGATACGTTACACGCACACTGCCCATCTTGTTTCGTTCTTCTGAGAATGCATGGCTTCAGAAGAATAAAACGCAATACAAACAGCTCTTTTGCTTGCCTTAACAATGTTACGAAGATGATTAACCCTTTAAAGACGAAACGTATCTGTTTTATATAAGGACTCAGTGCGTACCGCGCTGTGAACAGTCTCCACTTCGGTTATAAAAACCAATCTCTTAATGTTTTATAAGGCAAAAGTTGCTGTTTGTTCTGAGATCCGTACAAAACACATAAACGCAATGTGGGCACCACGTAGAATTTTTTAATGTTAAACCTGGTGGTATGTAAAGTTACCGCTAGGCTTTAAAAGGTTAA
>BLKM01007732.1:571798-668867 GCA_013340265.1 Coptotermes formosanus | reverse complement strand
CACCACCACCACCACCATTACAATCGATTTCCACATTACCAGTGGGTACCGAACATGCAGAGCTCGTTTATTCACTAATATCTTGTCATCAGAACGGTGGACAAAATAGAAAATGTGAAGACAGCTAATACAGCCTTACGAAATGTAGCAAAACTCTAATATTGGAGAAAAGCAGTTGCAAATACGGGTTATATTCAGGAAGAAATTACGAATTGATTATATTCGGGGCACGGTTGCTACATTCCGTTCCCAGTCTGTCATCTTACAGTCTTCTATCCAGATACGTAACTATTAACTATCTAGATACATAACTATTAAAACAAACTATTACGTCACGTGTTGTTTATAGGGGTGTGAAGCTTGCGGAAAGGGCGAACATTTAGGGTGTTTGAGAGGAGGGCGCGGATGGGCAGATTTGGACCTAAAGGGCGGTGACGGCAGCCCGGATAAACAGTACAAAATGAGGAAACTTCTAACCTTTACTTTTCTCCGCATATTACTGAGGTGACAAAATCAAGAAGAATGAGATGGGAGGGAAGGGAGCGGGGTGCAGTCCACATGGAAGAGACGAGAAATACGTAGCAGATTTGCCGGAAAACCCGAACGGATGATACGGCTTGGAAGATGGCCCAATCTCATTACAACGGACCGCAGTCGAACTGGGTGTGACTACGTAAACTGAGTCATCTAACTCAATGTACGGCCCAGTGGTTGATTCTTGAGCAAGGCGCGGTATATTTGAATAGCTGAGCGACTACTAGCTTCTTCAGATGGACTGTGCTGCAAAGCAGTCAGTTACGTCATTCATCTTGATTCAACTATTCTTTGAACACACTATATGCAGAAGAAAATTCGCCAAACTCTTCATTTCCAAGTGACGTCACCTTTTTACGTTTTGGAATTACAGTGAACTTCCACTTAAACAGCCTAAATGGCACCTAGCGAAAAGAGGGTTAACCGAAATACTGGTTAAGTAAGCGAAACAAAGAATAAATAAGAGAAAAAGCAAAGGTAATACCAATGCGGCATAAAGTAAAAAACAGAAAAAATCAAGAGCATTTAGTAAGCAAAGCCATTATTTATCCATTACCGACACAACATAACAATATTTAAACACCTATAATAATAATAATAATAGGATAATAATAGGATAATATCCTATTATTATTATTATTATTATTATTATTATTATTATAACGTGCAAAACACATGGAACGAAAAATGTAACATGTATCCGGATCTCGCAATCGAAGTAAAAGACATATGGATGCAGACAGCTGTATACGTAGAGATCTGCACTCTTCTGGGATATAACGCAGCGTCGAATGGTAATCCCTTATCAACGTTACGGGACAACGTGTCGGTCCCATATTCAAGCGTCAAGAAGTCCACGAAGAATAGGACTTCTTGACCCTTGAATATGGGACCGATAAGTTTTCCCGAAACATCGGTAAAGGATTACCACTCGACGCTGCGTTATACCCCAGAAGGGCGCAGATCTCATCAGCATCGCGGCGGAAGCCTGAAATCACGAGCACAGTACACGTTGTTCCAACTACAATAATATCAGCTATGGGAACAGTACCAAAGCCTCTCTCGACTAGTCTACAAAAGCGCGACATACATCCTGACACGTACAGACTACCACAAACGTCCGTTACAGTCAATACGTGTGCAATATTTCGAAGATTCTTAACCACCAGTACACGACTACCGTGCAGTATTCTGTCCTACACCGATACTAACATCAGAACGTCGCACAGGCCCAACAACAGTATTACAATAATAATAATAATATACAGGATTTTGGTGAGGTCCTGAGGGAAGGCGACCACTTGGGAGACCCAGGCGTAGATGGGAGGATAATATTAAAATGGATCTTCAAGAAGTGGTATGGGGGCATGGACTGGATTGAGCTGGCTCAGGCTAGGGACAGGTGGCGGGCTCTTGTGAATATGGTAATGAACTTCCGGGTTCCATTACATGCGGGGAATTTCTTGACTAGCTGAGAAACTGTTAGCTTCTCAAGAAGGCCTCTGCTCCATGGAGTAATAATAATAATAATAATAATAATAATAATAATAATAATAATAATAATACAAATTGTCATGAACCAGTAACTGACAACAGACGTTAAGCAGAACAGCCTGTTACAGTAGCTTTGTTTAGCGAAGAGTCCACCTTAAATAAAACTGCATATTATAGTTACATCGATTCCAGCGTCAGGTATAACAGGTGCCAAAAATCCTCGGAAAACAAACCTATACTCTGCTCAATTCGCGGGTCCGATTCCCGATGGAGTCACTGGAATTTTTCACTCACATACTTCCTTACGGCCGCAATATGGCCTTGGAATCGACTCATCCTCTTTAACAGAAATGAGTACCAGGAATATTTCCTGGGGAATAAAAGCGACCGGTGCGTACGTCTGACAACCTTAGCAACTTCACGTGCCGACTGTCTTCCAATCTGTGAGCCTTAACCTCCTTGAACCCTCAGGGCCTGTCCCTGTCTGTACAGGGATTGCTTTACCTTACTCTGCTCAGACGTCTAATGGGGTGCGATCCGTTGTACTGCAGTTTATACACGGACAGTGGGTCGCAGCAGAAGATTGCAAACCATTCTCTTGCTACGTCTGTGTATTAATTAATCCTTTAAAGCCTAGCGGTAACTTTACGTACCACCAGATTTAACATTAAAAAATTCTACGTGGTGCCCACATTGCGTTTATGTGTTTTGTACAGATCTCAGAACAAACAGGAACTTTTGCCTTATAAGACATTAAGAGACTGGTTTTTATAACCGAAGTGGAGAGTGTTTACAGCGCGGTACGCACTGAGTCCTTATATAAAACAGATAGCTTCGTCTTTAAAGGGTTAAAAGATTCTACGTGGTGCCCACATTGCGTTTATGTGTTTTGTACAGATCTAGAACAAACAGCAACTTTTGCCTTATAAAACATTAAGAGATTGGTTTTTATAACCGAAGTGGAGAGTGCTTACAGCGCGGTACGCACTGAGTCCTTATATAAAACAGACACGCTTCGTCTTTAAAGGGTTGAGGCTGTATGACAGATATTCTACACGAAACAAAGCCGAACACCGACAGCAAGCTAGTCATAAAATTACAAGGCTGAATTAACCTTGCTAGTAACGTTAACACAGCCCGCGCGTTTGACATGCGTCAGATATGCCATTATGTCTACGTAAAGACAAACACTTTCCAAATTTAGTGACCCTCTATGACACACGCCCACAGATTAACACCCACCGTACGCTCTCCTGTGCAAGCGACATAACTGATCTAAGATGCCGAGTAATTGTTAATATTTCTGCTTTAAATTCGGTAAATATGTAACAAATTACGTTCACCACTGACTCACACAAGGATAAGAATCTGTTACCATTACCCAGTTTGACTGAAACTTGTATATTTGGAAAAAATTTAACTGCACGCCTCAATATGAATATTCACGCCTATTTACTCAACGTCTATCGAGTCGTTTCATGAGTACAAACGGACGGACGGACAGGAGAGGTGGGGTCTGCTAGTTGCTCTGCAGGGATTCTAACACGGCTTCAGTGTTCTTCTGACTTGTCACTCTGTGTTTTTAAGATTAAAGACATTTATTTTTCGCGTTTAAACGTACGTATACCGTAAAGTTCACCCTAGAACAGGCCATGAAGGCCCAGAGGCGGAGCAGAGGTATAGCTCTACTCTTTCTTTAACCTCGGCGTCACATGGGGTGGGTGGTCAACGCCACGCCCCGGCCGCTTTACCCCCAGGAAAGGGACCCGGTACCCATTGTACAGGACGCTGGGTGGGCCTCAGGGTCGGGCTGGACGGGTGGGGAAAATCTCGCTCCCACCGGGATTAGATCCCCGGACCGTCCAGCCCGTAGCGAGTCGCTATGCCGACAGCGCAATCCCGGCCCACAAATTACTGTATATACATGACAAATTTAAGTATTGTACCGTTATCCATCAGTGACCGCTTTACGACTGAATAAAAATGTTGAAACGTTTTTCGGGATTAGTCCGCGTACATAAACGGTTTCCCGACGTTTCGGCTAAAACTGCATATGCCATCTTCACTTGTTAGCCGAAACGTTGGGCAGTCACCGTTTCTCTACGCGGCGTAATACCAATCCACCACAATGACCACCAGTCGTAGAAGCCTAGGGATCAGAACGAACAAACGTGGGTTGTTGCGACGGTCAGTATATCCACTTAACCTTTTAAAGCCCAGCGGTAACTTTACATACCACCAGGTTTAACATTAAAAAATTCTACGTGGTGCCCACATTGCGTTTGTGTGTTTTGTACGGATCTCAGAACAAACAGCAACTTTTGCCTTATAAAACATTAAGAGACTGGTTTTTATAACCGAAGTGGAGAGTGTTTACAGCGCGGTACGCACTGAGTCCTTATATAAAACAGATATGCTTCGTCTTTACAGGGTTAAAGAAAGCACGTCAGAAGAATTTCGCTTCAGCTATGGAAAGAAAATCAGTCTGATGCGGTAACTGTTTACACGACAGGTTAGCAGGCAGGACAGGAACCCCAACTCCGAAAGTACATTCACGACGTTTACCAGCGCAGCCAGGTCTTCAGACTAATGACTGTGGTTAAGGCCAAACGAGAGTCACTTTGCCGTCCGTGGCCAAACCCCTCCCCCCGCCCCGACCGCTCGTGTGGCCTTGAGTTCGTGACACAGTTGATTTATTATAACAACAATATGTTCGTACAGTATTATCGTCTGCGGGACTTTTACGTAAATGACATTCTCGGAAGTTGGCCCTACTTCCATTTGCAGGACAATCTAATGACGGAATTTTTTACTAGCCACGTTGGGACCGAACCCGGGACCTTCTGAATACTAGGCTGGTATCCTAACTTCCGGTCCGCCCACAATCTTGAAGCGGCAACCGTAAATACAATTTATCAATACTAGTGATACATTCTTACTCTACAATATCCATGACTGACATTTACGGCTCTGTTTACTATCGTCACAGGCTACAAAAAAACACGAAGTTTCGGAGGAAAGACCAGTCTCTGTCTTCAGGTGGACAGGGAAGTGGCAAACCCAATTCCGACAGACACTTCAGCAACAGCTCGTCTGTACCAGCAACGTCTATTACAATACACTATTACAATACACTATTCACCATGAGCCACGCCCATTACAATACACCAGTCTATACCAGTCCTATTACAACACGCTACTTTCTATCAGTCACATCTACTACAATACGCCAGTCTTTACCAGTCCTACTACAATACACTACTTTGTCAGTCACGTCTGTTACAATACACTGGCCTCTATCAGTCACGTCTCTTAAAATACACCAGTCCTACCTATTACAAACACTACTTTCTATCTGTGACGTCTATAACAATACACTGTCTCTATCGGTCAGTCTATTACAATACACTACTTTCTATCATTCACGTCTACTACAATACACTAAGCTCAACCAGTCACGTCTTTTGCAATACACCATCGTCAGAATACTTCAAAGCGTAACCCTTACTCTGCCTGACACGCCTCAGTCGACTCAAGTGGCAGGACCACGACAGAACGTTAAAGTACGGCTTGACAAAATAGAGACTTCACAGTAACTCATTAACCCTTTAAAGACGAAGCGTATCTGTTTTATATAAGGACTCAGTGCGTACCGCGCTGTAAGCACTCTCCACTTCGGTTATAAAAACCAATCTCTTAATGTTTTATAGGCAAAAGTTGCTGTTTGTTCTGAGATCCGTACAAAACACATAAACGCAATGTGGGCACCACGTAGAATTTTTTAATGTTAAACCTGGTGGTATGTAAAGTTACCGCTAGGCTTTAAAAGGTTAAGGAACTCCGGGAAGCGAGGTTCTTCTCGAGGCGCTAACAGCCGTTCAAGTTGTCACGGACTTTTTATGGCACCCGAAGGTTCATCACCGTATTCACAAGAAGTTGCCGTCGGACCCAACCCTCATTTAGTCCCCCCACATTCGTTTTAATATTATTCCCCAATCCACGTACAAGTCTCCCAAGCAGTTTCTTCCCCTTCACTTTAGCTGACTAAAACTACTTTCATGTCGCTCCCATTCATCACGCATGTCCTGCACTTTCATGATCATTAATTGTAACAATTCTGGAAGTGTTCATGACATTCTCGGCAGCTTCCCATTTCTTACTTCATCTTAGGATCTCACATTCTCCTTGGCGCCCTGGTCTTATACATCGCCCCTTAAGGAAGAAAACATGACAAGTTCTAGTTTTGTATGTTTTTCATTTCTAGTTTTCTGACGGGAGACGCGTCCATTGAATTGAAGTGAAAGGTGGCAGGCAGTTCCAGAATTGAGTTTACTCTTAGTAAGGCTTATGTGAAACAGCCAAATGTTACAGAGATTTATTAGTTACATTTATCCTATAATACGACATATGGTCGAATCCGGTCGTAACGACATCGGTTTATACGACACCTCGTCTATAGCGTCAGATATTCTGTGGTACTAATTAATTCCTAACTGTTAACCATAACGTTACACTGTTCGGTTATAACAACACTCGTTTATAACGACACAAAATATTCAGTCCCTTTCATGGTGTTATAACCGAGTTCGACTGTGCATGTATACGTATAATAACAAAGCTGCACGTAATAAATAGCTTACTAGATCTGAGATTCTGACGGCGTGAATTTTGAGACTGTTTTACCCTGACAAAAGGAGCACTAAATGTTGGTACTTGCATACCAAATTACACAGCGCCATAACCCAGATGACCACACACGCTGAGTATTAATTAATGTAAAAAATTAGCAGCACTGGTGCCTCTAATTACTCCGCCCGGAGACGAACATTTTTCTAACGTTGAGTACATTTTATCAACGCTCTCGGACAGGCTGTCAAGCCTAATATTAGCGCCTATCTCCCTCTGATAACAGCATCGAACCAATTACCCTGCGATAAGAATTCTCACAGATACTTTTGCAGTTAACCACCATTTTACTGCCGGGCCGTGCTTGCGTGCAAAGTGTTTGTATCTTCTACTTTCTACCTCTCCCTCCTGCACTCAGATTGATCACAATTATTCTGCAAGCAGAGTCCAATGCGCCATATACTACAAGTACCAATTTGGATGTCAACCAACCTCGCTACATTTCAAAGGCATTCTTCAGCGTGTTAACGTATAAAGAAAATCAACAACCCAAGAATATGAGAACGATAAACAGTCGTGTTTTCTTGTTTGGTTGTCAGTCTCTTTCGTTGTTTGCGGATTCAGGATGCAACCACATCATTATGTGGTACTTCTACAACCTGCTAATTATTAAACCCTAATTAATCACCGTTATTATTAGCATGACATCAGAGGATGAATCACGTTCCTTCAATAAGCTACACAAGAACACAAGTCTTATGTAGAACTGAGGACGTACTAAATGCATACCTGCATTTACAGCAGCATTTCTTTATTACTAAGAATACGGTGTAAACACTAACATGAACTTACTTTTCTGGAAACTGTTTAATAGGAAAACATAAAAATTAACATGAAATAACGCGAGTTAAATATTTTGTTTGTTTTTTTTTCAGAATTTATCCCAACAGCAACACTTCTCTCACAAATGGGGGGGGGGGATAAGCCTAATCGCGAAATATACATTTTAATGGGCTACTGTAAAGGTATATAAACACAGAATAAGAGCCACTTGTTCTCCTAATAATGACGGGAGTGTTTACGATTCTAAATGCCGAAACACGTCGAGGAAAAAGCAACACATCAGAATGCCTGTTGATACGTTCATATGTAAACCTAACATAAATCAAAACCATAAATGTATATGTACACAGATACATATACATGCACGTAAAGCAATGCTCAGCTACCCCGGGGTTATATTCGAAATAAATTTTACCGTCATTTCAGCTCCATATGTTTACTATTTGTCCCCATCACTATGACAGCAGCCAATTTCAAGTCATATTCACAACGGAATGAAAAAATCCTACGTTCCTAATGTACTTTCTTATTAACAATTACGCAGAGCAGAAGATACTCCCGTAAGCAAGCACGACACTGGCGCAGGTAAAATACTTGATCAAGAGTAACACATCGCCACACATCACAATAAGTTCAGCGTGATAAAAATAAAAATGAGACAGCCTGGTACAATAATACCAATGCATATGCTCAATATAGGCCTTACCTTCTGGATTTGCAAGGGACCTCCAAAATCCTTGCCTCCCTGCAGCCGAAATCCCCACGGAGTGGCGTCGAATCGGGATAATTTAATGCTAATTAATTGCGCCATACTTGGAACAGTTTTCAAACACTAATTATATACAAGTAACTTATGCAACTAAATTTTTGTTGTGCCGAAACAGAACTTGACTACTTGAGCGACGAAACACAACTCCCGCGGTCTAAAATTGAAGACGGTACATGAATAGAATGTCGTCTGCTATTTTGACTCGGAAACGGCTTTGCGCATGCGCCACAATGACGTAACGAGCATGTGCTCCTAGCAGTACGGGAAAACATTCCTTTGCTCTTGTTAAAATAGGAGTCCGATTCTGAGCTAAACTTCCAAGTGCATTCAGTTTACACAAATAGTTACATACATACATACATTGCCTAACACTTCGTTTTATTGTTTCTGCGTCTCTTAAAGGACTATATCCGATTCAGTAGGAATGACTGCATTCCCGGAGTATTAACTTCATACGATATATCGACGGCGAGCCAATAACAGTATTGCCAACACACGCATATTACCTCAATAGGGTCCAGATTAGTGCGTCGTTTATTCCTAAGGTGATACGGCACGAAAAAAAACATTTAATTGTGAATCCTTCCGACTTATGTTCAGGACACCGACTATTGTCATTGAATTTTTCGTGGTTTTCCTTACTTCTGCCAGGCAAATGCCTCTGTCGTACCTCTGGTTATGCCACTATTCATTATTCACTTCCCACGCAACCATTCAACGGGGTCTCAGATATGACAATGTTGGTGAACAAACCTTAGGAAAAAAAAATAAGATAATGAGTTAGGCTGCTGTTTCTTGATGCAGAGTTTACATTATATGGCGCTGCGTAACTCTGAACTAGCCGAGGCCTACTCGCTTTTACAAACACATTCGCAGCGTCATAATTTTAATACCCCTATAAGTACCACATTTCGTTGCCCAGGGGCTTCCGGCGACTGCACGATGATTTCCACATACTTTGAACGCTACAAATACTCTGTAGTCCTAAAACCGAGAACGTTTGCGAAAGGGCTTATTAATTTACAATTCACTTGAAAGAGTTGAAATGCGAATTGCAAAAGCTCTGCACCTTGCGAGTTTTTTTAGGCATTCACAGCTGTGCTGTTGGCGTTTTTGTTCTTGTGCGATGTGGCACCGCGCCAATGGGCGAGTGGTGGCCGACGTTTCGAGATAGCGCGGTAGTATCATCATGAAGGGTCTAAACGTCTATCGGTTGACGGTTCGACCCTTGAGTGTCAGACACCAATCGCCCAGAGAGAGGCGGGGGCTTCACCGCAGAAGGACGGTGACCCAATGTCTATCTAATCCAAGCTGAAACGTTTTGGATTTTAAATTGTAAACGCTTTTCATGAAAATTACATAACTTTTGTTATTATTACGGTCTTGTAAAGAAACCTAGGCATGCATATATTTATGTATGTACCGTGTGTGTGTGTGTGTGTGTGTATGATATTTGTCATTCAGAGCAGTCCCGGGAACAACCGCGCTCTGGAAAAACCATGCAGGCCAGTGCTGATCTTTACTCCTACTAGCACCGAACGCTTCTACAAATTCGTCGTGTAGGCAACATGATTTATTTATAATTACAACGTCTAAATTTCGTAATGTTTGCAACCAAGTAGCTAATACTGTGTCTTTATACGTATTTGTACATTACAAATGTACTTTTATGACTCATGTTTTTTTTTCTGTAAGGCAATGAATGATTAGTCTGCTAGCTGTGAACAGAATATGGCTGGAGGCAAACAATTATCACCTAACTTAAAATATCGTGGACAAGTAGGACCCACTGACAGGCAGACCGCATTACAACTGACCTATTTATATATAAGCCTCCGAGCTGAAATTCTGCCCTATGTGGAAAGTCATCTTTGTAGTTGCGGATACGTATGTCGGTGGCAGTCACTGTGGAAAACAACGTCGCTGTGAACCCATAAAGGTACTTACGCCTCGGTTGGCAATGCAGCTTCGCCGTTTGCCGACAGCAAGTTTCTCTAAATAGTATCGCAGATTATTTTATCAATCTGTCTTCCAGGAACTTTTTAAGTACATGGTGAAGAGCTTCACAATTTGTACTCTTCATTAAATAGTATTAGGATGATCAAATAACTGACGATGAGATGGGCTCAGCACGTAGTACGCATGGGCGAGATAAGAAATGCACATTCTTGTGGTCATAAAGCATGAAGGAAAAGAGCCTACCCGGAGGATAATATAAAAACTCATCCTACAAAAAAAGAAGGGATTAGACTCTGGTGAGCATTGTCATTAACTTGCATTACATAAAAGGCAGGGAATTTATTGACCAGGTGAGTAATCACTAGCTGGTCTAGAAAGACTCTGTTCTGTGGAGCTGGTTCGATTCCTACTGGTTCAACAAATATTTAAGAAATACGATTAAAGAAGACAGGCATACAGCACACCTACGACAGATGAGAAACAAATACAAAATATTACCTGTAAAACTTGAAGGGAAGACACCAATTGCAAGACGTACGTATATATGGGAGAAAACATTCAAATAAATCTTACAAAAATAAGGGAATCGGGTTATGCAATGAATTCGCCTGACTCATTAGTAATATTTTTCAATAAATGACCAACTACTAGCTTCCAAACAAAATCCAATTTCTTATCTGGTATCTTAATTTGTACCGAAAATAAATTATTCAGTGTATTTTGTTAATAGCATGAAAGGTACGTTGAAGAGAATGAAACAAAGGGACATTTTTATAAGTTATTTCAGATACTTTAAACATAGTTACTTTTCAGCAACATTTCCAAAAGGCTAGAATTTCAACATGTTTACATCAAATATCGAGTACAAAATAATTTGGGATATTAAATAACGGTAAAACTGCAAAAAACACAACTGGGAATTCTGTGTTCTCCTGTTTGCTGTTGTAAAGTCTCCATTTTGTAGGTTCAGATTATTTAGGAATATTTTGATTATGGCCCCACACCTGTAACTTCAATCATTCCAAGCTCCTTACGTGTGTTATGTTTGGTTTAAACTTACATAAAAATGTAAATGTGATCTTGGGGGGGAGGGAAAAGTTTTCACACTTTCAATGCTGCAAGCACCTCTTTAGTATATTTAGATCATTTGCACAGTCCACTTTGGTCAGCAATGTATCTAGAATTTCATTTTTTGAAGGGGGGAAGGAGGGGGGCTGGTAAAACATTAGCAAAAAGCTTTTTAATACAAGGCGTTACAAATGAAGTGTGGCTGCACAAACTAAATTTTATGATGGGGATGTGATCCTTAAAAGTTATTACACCAACAACCACGAGGGGTAGCTGGGGGACAGGGCAAGTGGCGCAGCTGCTCCAGGCGAGTCCCAAGAGACAGCAAAATGGGCGGCAAAATGAATATTTTAAATTAAAAAAAAAATTTCTGTGGTTAACAAATTTTAAATTATTTAGCCAAACAAGAAAAAGCAATAAACAACTGTAATTATTTTAAGTTCTCAATTTCTGTTAGGGGCGGCCATTGTGATTATTTGCCCCAGGCTTAAAAAACCTAGCTATGCCACTACTAATAACATAAGCATTAACCTGTCCACCATAAAACCTTTCATGGTTACATTTCGTTAAAACAAACTTCTTTTACACAGTCGTAGATGTTAGGAGGAGGAGGAAAAATTGTTCAACCAGTGACATGGACAGGTTATGACCATCTGTCCTGGGACTGAAAGAGCATTATTTTTCTGTAATACATAACAGATGTAGAAAGGAGTCCGAAAATCATATTATACTGTGCAAACAAACTTTTATTCATGGCAAAACCAAAGTTTGAGTGTAATATAGTTTTACTGATTATTTTTCTTGACTTTTATGTTTCATAACATATGAATTATTTGGTGGATTCCCCTCATTTGAATCAAAATTGTTTCATTTGAACATAGTTAACAATAAACAGATATCAATTTAAAACTACAGTTTTTCATTATGATTAAGATATACATCATAAACAAATACCTTGAGTCCTGGGGTCCATTTAGGAACTTTCATTTCTTGAGGTTGGTGTGTCCATGAAATATTGACCTGCCCAGAGTGATGAGTGTAGGGAGGCAGCATCAACAACAGGTGTTTCATACAACCATATGGGATACATTGCTGGCATGGAACCAAAGAAGTCATGTTAAGAAAGCAGAATATATGTAAGTTTCAGCATTACATGTTACTGTGACAGAAGGACTATTAAACAGTTACTGCTAAATCAGAGTTAATTTGAGGTGCTTTAGCCCAAGTAATCCATATGTTTTAGTGACTTTAGTGTGAACTCTGTTCAGAAATTGGAACCTCAGACTTATTTACAGCTTAAACATTGTTATTATATTACCATTTATATAAACATGTAGTTGTTTTAATTAATACAGTTCAATGTCTGTTCTAATTAAATGGTGCAACACTCCAGCCTATTTATTCTACATAAATTGTACCAGGCTACTGACCATCTATTATAACTGTAAATAACAATATGCAAAAATTGAAAGAATTAAGAAATTTAAAAAATTAAACAGCCTGTAATCATTGGTGGGTACATACACTAAAAACAATAATTTAGTGTGGTCATGAGCAGAACCATCCGTTCGGGATGTAGAAGGTAAGATGTTAGTAGAATTCTACATTATTCCTCATTGTCTGGCAATCATATGTGAGTGACCACAGGCCACAGATTACCTGAAGGTCAACCACAATAATGGGGTAGGTTTTTGGCTTTGCATATGTCTATGAGGTAGACTTGGTATTAAGAGAAAAGTATGTAGGATGATATGTTGTACCAGTAGAACATATTACAAAATTAAATATGAAGCTCTGAGGGATCACAATTCTCTCAGAGGAAAGTTTTAGCAGGGCATACAATTATGAAGCATAAATCATGGGATGTTCTTATAAATGACATGGATTCCCCTACATGTCACATGATGTTACTATATAAATATCCAATCACATAATGCTGAAATGTGTTACAGGCACATGTATTGTTCACTGCAGTCACTAAAGCTACTGCTTTAGTAAGAAAATCGATGGAGCTTTCTGGGCCTTCTAGAAGTCCAACAGAAAAAACAGCTATAAAATCACAACTCTCTTTCAATCAGGATTTATCTGAAGTTCCTGAAGAAACGCGGTAATACAGAATGATTCCATTTAACTGGAGTACTATTTTAAAGACAGAATCAAAGCCAGAGTAAGCTGGTGGTCAAGGTGACTGTGAGGATAAGACAACAAAACTTTGTTTACATTGTGGTGACACAGTGCGGTCTTGTAGTTGATTACCAATATCAGAGCAAATTGATGCTTTCATGTTCAGCAGGAAGTAGGTTCCTCCAAAAAATTGCTTTCTTTAGATGTGATATTGAACAATGCCATCAGCTGCTAAGATTATGTAACGCTGGCAATAATTGAATGAGTATGGACCATTGGTGAAATGATACTGACAGGGGAAAACCAAAGTACTACGACAAAGGTGTTTCCCACAGCCACTCTGTCCAGCACAAATCCCGAATTGACTGGCCTGTGTCGCAGTCTGGTATGTGTAGAGAAAAGCCAGTGACTGACTGTCAGACATGACACGGCCTCTGAAACGATGTTAGCCAGATACAAAACAACATGGTGCCTCCATCTTTAGGAGGCAACATGTTGTATCAATATGCCAGTAATTACATCTGCAAGACTCAAATGACCACAAGCTAAATTTAAAACTTTGTGCTGTGTAAAGTGTAACTATTAAAATTTCAATGGTATATTTACAGAAACACATGTTATACTCACAGCTTAACCACTAACAGACAACACAGCAAAATATAGAATACGTATGCTGTACACACAGCTTTGCAGTAAACTCAACCACTGACAAACAAAACAGCAAAATCAAAATTTAGGTTTGCAGCAAACTCCAAGCAAGAGATGGTAAGACAGTTTGGCAGCCGTGACAGAAGAACAGATACGCTGGTTGTGGTCAGTACAGTAATGCTGGCTATTTTCTTTGTGATAAGGTTGGGTTAAAATGTGTGCTACAGTAAAGAAACTTAATAACTGATGACAAATTTAAAAGTAACCTGCTAGTTATAGAAGTTTATGGTTAAATTAAAAAAAAATTAACTGAAAGGAAAATTGTCATTAACACCACCACCACCACCACCACCACCCCTGCCGCTAAATATCACCACCATCACTACCGTCACTGCCGCTACTGCTAAATACCACCACCACCACCACCACCACCACCACTGCCGCTGCTGCTAAATACCACCACCACCACCACCACCACCACCACTGCCGCTGCTGCTAAATACCACCACCACCACCACCACTCTGTACTACACAAATACTGTATCTAAATTTAGCCACAGTTCCTCAAGTGACAACTCCTCACTTGTTCATACATCTCCTAAAAGTGGGGTGCAGTTTATTCATTAATGATTAAACACAAATTTCCTCCACAGTTCAGAATGGCACTTTGCAATTCCACGACGCTATGTTGTCGCAACTATGGCATTCTTCGGTTTCTGCAATGTCTATGCCCTGAGAGTGAACATGAGTGTTGCCATAGTTGCAATGACAAGCAATTACACATATATTGAAAATGGAACAGAAAAATTTGTAAGTATATTGTACTGCATACTTATTTCATTTTACATGTGATGTATTTTACCTAACATGAAGAAAAATTATGCTTTACGAGGTGCATGTACAGCTACGTTCATTTTTCAGAGACAAGATTATCCATGGAGCTCAGAAATACAAGGACTTGTTTTGAGTTCTTTTTTCTATGGCTATATCGTGACTCAGATACCTGGAGGATGGCTGGCTACTCGGATTGGCGGAAGGAAACTGTTTGGTATCGGTGTAGGCATGACTGCACTTATAACACTTTTAACGCCAGCTCTTGCTTCAGCAAATCTGTACCTGCTAGTTCTGGGCCGAGTGGTTGAGGGCTTGTTCGAGGTATGTTAGAGATGTCAGTCCTAAGTGATTTGTAGGTATAATTGCAACCAGTGGCTTTTGGTTTCGAAATTAACTGTAACCTGGAAGGTAAATATTATTCAAGACAACAATAATAACGTTTTAACAGTAACCAGTAGACACATGAAGACAGTTCATATTATGAACTGCGGGGCATATCTGTAGCCTCTGGTCACAGCAGGGCTGCAGTTGTAGGAGCTTCATTGCATACATAGCTCTGGTAACAGCTGGGATGCTGAAACAAGGCATTAATGATACACTCTGTATATACAAACTGTTCATCTGTTTGACTCAGTTGTGCTTTGAGTTTAAAGTTAAAGAAAAGTGTCTATTTGCACTATTGTTTGTATCCATGTTAGACAATTTGAACTACATGAAATCCCAAATTTGTATCTGGGACAAAATTTCATGTTACTTTTACAAATTTTGATGAATCTAATGCTAAACTTTTAAGCAAAACACAATACTTTTAGACAATATCAGTCACTTTATTGAGGACCACAGTGAACTTCTGAGGTATCTTATATAATAGTCACTAGATCTGGAAGTTTTCTGACTCTTTTTTTTACCTCATCCCCCAGGGAGTAACATATCCATCTATACATGCAGTATGGAGTCACTGGGCTCCCCCACTGGAAAGGAGTCACCTTGCTACTATAGCTTTCTCAGGAAGTTACTTCGGAACTGTCATCTCTCTTCCACTATCAGGGATGTTGGCTGAATATATGGGGTGGCCATATATATTCTACTTATTCGGTATGTCAGAAAAAGTTAATGAGAAGAACTGTTTTACATCTAAATATCATAGACCCAGAGCATTTTTGCAGGCAAATCCCATACAAGCAGTTTGGCAGACTCACAACAGATTAATAAGGCCATGTACTGGGCACTAATAATTTATACACAAGCAAAATAAGTAAGACCAAGTATTAAAAAGATAAAAGGCTGACACAGGTACATTATGATGGTCATCACCAGAAGACTGTAATCTGCCTTGCTGATAAGAAGTGGTTGAAGGTAACTTTTCTGCAGTTGTGATTCAAATAACATTAAAACAGATGCAAGTTATGAGGTTTTCACAGTGATGTGGTTGAGGATTCTGTTCTTGTGGGGTGTGATGCCATATCATATCGCAGTTGAACAGAATTCTCATTAAACCAGATACTAAATAAACAGAATATAAGGGCATGTAATTTTTATAAAGTGTTATTTAACAATGCTGTGAACTGCTAGTACTATGTATCATCACTGACAGATGAATGAAGGAGTATGGAGCATTGGCACAACAATATTGATAAGGGAACACAGAAGTACTTACAGAAAATACTGTCTCAGTGCCACTTTGTCCACTATGAAACCCACATGGACTGGCCTGGGATTGAACTGAGGCTTCCACAGTGAGAGGCCAGCAACTAGCCACCTCAGCCATGGCTTGGCCATAAGGGTGTGGACCGGATTCATTTGGTTCAGAACAGGGACCAGTGGCAGGCTTCTGCTAAATTGATAATAAACTGTACAATGTTTGTGGAAAAGGCAGGAAATTTCTTGACCCACAGAGTGACTGTTATCTTCTCAAGAAAGATTCTGCCACATGTAGTTAACACATCTATGGAACAATTCAGAGTAAGCGTTAGTAAACTAGAAATAAAGTTACATCAAACTGAATTCCGGTAACGGCATTCCCTCCACAGCAACAAATGACCACAACTAAGTCGCCATTCATGCTTGTTGCAAACAGAAAACATATCAGACCTTTTCTGTTGACCTTTATTAAGACAAGACTGCTAAAACTGTGGAAACGCTATGTGGTCTTCTATTGCACACAGAATTCAAGATATTTTTATACAATTGTCCTGCAGTTATATTTTTTTTGTGTTCATTTTGTTCACTGAAACATGGGATTCAGAAAATGTAATACCCAGAATTTTGGTTGAAGCTGAAAAACTAAATAAATGAAGTATTATTTCAGGTATTTTGGCACTGGTGTGGTGTGCAGCATGGTGGTACATGGTTGCTGAAATACCACAGGCTGATCGAAGAATCACAGATGCAGAATTAGAATACATAAGATCATCTATTGGTCCATCAGCCAACCATATAAAGGTGGTAATGTATCTCTTGTAATTCTAAACTGGTTGTGGAAAAACTAACTTCGCTTATGACGGCTTCTTATCACATGGGTAAGGGCTCTTTTTGCATAATAATTATGGCTTATCATTTTCTGGTTAAACCTAAATAAGTACAGTTCTAGTCCTCTATAAAGGATTAACTGTGATGTGATTTCACATTAATTTAACCTCAAAAATACTGTGCCTCAGAAATAAAAGAAATGTCTGCAAAGCATTGCTGATTCCACACATCACATTAATAAAGCAATTTTAGCCCTAAAAACAGTGCTGGAGACCATAACAATGAAGAGGACTCAAGTTTTTGATAGTGCAAAAGACATACATAAGTGGAGACTCCATAGACTGCAAAGATAAAAATTTTGTATCAATTTATTTCCTAGTACTGTTGAGGTGAGGAACAACATTGTCAGCGGACACAAGTGAACATGTTGCAAAGCTGAAAGAACTACTGAAATACAGAGATCTATGTACTGAAGTACAGCTTGTGTGAAATGTGAATGACAGTGACATCAGTAATCATATGTGTCACTGAAAGCATATGAGTATCATTTAAGAAGCATTTTGAAGAAATCCTGGTAAATGGTATAGTGTATAACTGTAGAAGACGGACAGTTTAAGAACAGAACTTGGTGTAAAATGGACTTTTTATGAAGCTGTTCCATGATGGCCCTTAGGGACAAGGTATGGCCCTGGCTGAGAGACAGGATACCCTGTAATATGGCATGAAAAATACAGCAGCAACAACAATGACTATGATGACAACATGATGATTATGACAACAGTGACAACATTAGGGTCATAAAGTTGATGACAAACAACACAATAATGGTTGACAATGGCAAACAAACAAGCAAACAAACAAGATAAACTTCCCTTTTAAAATCCAGTAACCACATTATCATAGTAAGCACAGGAAGCATTAACACTAGAAACAAATTTGTTGGATCAGACATTGTATGATCACATTTCCAAGCTTTAAATCTATGTGAATGGATTTATTTTTGAAGTCAGAAATTATCATCTCTTAAATTCTTAGCATGCTCCTGTATAATACACAGAGAGTTCATTGCTAGTTGCAGACCACACACTACTGACATGAGATAAATTTTGTAAATGTGGTGAAAACAACAGTGCAAATTTCGATGTAAATGGTTGCCTCATCATCAGAAGACAGTTTTTAGGTAGCATCTGTAAAGGTTTAAAAATGTACATATATTGTAACTTTTTTTTTTGTTGAAGCAGCTAATACATATATACATATTATCAATATTTGCAGAATGGTAACAAATATGAAAACAGATAACTGAGTGTATTGCATTTCTTGTCAGAAGACTCTTCATTGTCACAGTTTATGGTGTCATCAGAGTTTAATACTGTTGCCATGGTAACCTACCCACAAACATACATATGCCTTTTGTACAAAGGTAAATAGTTACTCAATGTATACCTAAAGAAGTAACATATCTAGCGAATCATGCACTAGTGGAGGGTTTCTCTATTATCACCACATCAAGCATAACAGCTTTATCACACAGCAAGCCTGCAAGTACCTGGACATCCTGTGACAGCCATGTTGCTCAGAACAGCATAAAAGAAATGCACCATAGTCATGCATATTAAGTGCTTGTATTTCTGGTACTGTGCATTAATACATATCTTAGCATCTTAGAATGGTTTTTTCCAGTTACTTTCTTTAAAAATCTGTGTACTTCCATGTTATTTTCCTTGCCTTCTAATTTTCTTCTCCCACTGTCATTATCTTAAAAGTTGTGCATGTAAAATATTTATATCCACAACAGATGGCAGTGCTTATGTAAAATTTGGTAACAGTGGTGTATAATTTAAATTTATGCATGAGTAACATTAATTGAAATATAGTATTACTTAAAAATAACACCAGGTTCCATTAAGATGTGAAGAATTTATATATTTAGTATGTTTCACATATCTTTCTTCCTTGCCTAGAATGTGGATCCTCCTTGGAAGAGGTTCCTAACTTCACTGCCTGTTTGGGCTATCATGATTGCCCATTTTAGTGAAAACTGGGGTTTCTATACACTTCTTACAGAATTGCCAACATTCATGAAAGGTAAGACTTCTGTACTGAGGCCATGGAAGGAAGTCCCATGCATGGTGGGGATGATGGTGCTCCAGCCTTCCACCTTTCCACCTGCTGTTTTTTTCTACACCAATCTCGGATTCTTTGTTACTAGCTTAGATTATCACCACTGCCAACACTGTGTGGACAATGGGTAGATAACTGGAGAAGAATGCAGGGAATAAGCATAATATTTTGAGGAAGATGTGAAGGGGGTCATGATGCATGGGACTTCCATCTTGCCATACCTTCAGAATAGTGCAGTTTATACTGTAACATGTTCAGTCAGTGTGTTCACTGGCTTCATTAATATGATCATAACACATATTTATGTAACTTTTATGTAAAAATTTGCAACGTCAATATTAGTTCTATTAAATATGTCATTTGCGTCCTGTCTCATAAGAGCCCATTTAAAGGACATTCTAACATTAAGGACTTATGAAAAAAACTGCCACCTCAATTAATTATACAACCCAATCTTTTTGTAGCATAAAATTTATTCCCAGAATGGATCTCTGGATTTTCAAGATTTTCTCAGGAATATGGTCACAATACAAATTGATGTCCCTGCTTCATATGTTAAAATTTCTCATGCACCACATTTCTGTCGATTATGAGTTACATGACTTGAAATGTGTTAAAAGTGAATTTGACCATGATAAACAGCACTTGGTGTCCTCATTTTTCATATTAATACTGCACTGTGAATGAACCCACACTCACCCCCCAGTGTGCACTATAATAGAAAGTAGTCTATTACAAATCAGGGTGTGGCCAGCTTTATCTCTGTGTTCAGACCAATCCTTCTGAAAATGCGTCATGTGGTTCAACCTTATACACAGTCAGCTTGTAGCATTTCACACGTATATGATTTCATCAGATCTCTTGTGGTTTTGGTCTTTTCAGCAATACAGCTGCAAAGATTACAAAGTAATTCTTGAACTCCATTGGTCTCCTTTAAAATAATCTAATTTTTTCAGCTTCTCCATAATTTTTGTATAATGGGTAGCTACCTTCCTGTAGCCCAGTTAAAACCATCCATTGCATTAAGTGTTTTCATGCAAATGACGTGTATAAAATCAGAGTTGAGAAAACTTGTACAAAACTAACCTCCAGAATGATGTTATCAGTTCAGCATTAGAAATGAAATTCAGTTGAAATATTCTGTTGAGGATGGTTGTGGAGCTGGATAGACTCAGCACAAAGTGGACATCTCTGAAACACCAATAACGTGTACCTCAACCACTTGCATTATGTTACTCTTAATTTGTAACATTCGTAAGCCACATATTTCTGACATGCTGGATATAAGTTAACTCATAATCCACTTCAAGTTCACTGAATCACAGTACTTACACATTACTGTCCTTTGCTAGCAAAGTTAAGATCCATACCATATTATTTAATTCACCTTCATACCATATACAGCAAAAGCTGTGATATCAAACACTGTAAGCCTCAGAAATATATATTAACAGGAAATTAAGATGCCCATTACATTTAATTATTCCATCAACCACTATCATCCAGCACTGATTCCAAGAGTTCAGCCATTAATTATTGGTGTCTTATTGGTTACATAAGTAGTGATAAAAACAGACAGGATGGAATTTCCCATGACAAATTAATTAGGTCTGTCCATGAGGTTCTAAGTACACTGAGACATATTACATATAACATTCTAATAAGTGCCAGAGTACAATATCTGGCAACTGTATGGTGCTGGAGGTGCCAGATATCACAACTCTTACTGTGCATACAGTGAAACAGATAATTATACGTAATATTTTCTATCAGAGGAAAATTCCTTTGGCATATGTTTCTTTGTGCAGATGTACTGAAGTTTGATCTGAAAGATGCAGGTCTGCTGGCTGCCTTACCATACTTAGTCATGGGCATCATGGTACAAGTTGGTGGGTTCTTAGCAGACTGGCTGAGGACTCAGGGGCATCTCACGACAACACAGGTACAGAAAAACTCATATTGACATTTGTCATGGGAGGAAAAGGGGTGGTTTCTGAAGCTCTTGAATATGAAAAACTATATTAGATGTTCAGTTTGACAATAAGGTAAATAGTTCCTGCAACACATTATTAACATTTACTTTTGGAGAATTTCTCTGCCATTGTTATGCAAGATGTAAACATTTTTCCCCTTCTATACCAAAACTAGGTGCGAAAACTCTGCAACTGTGGAGCATTTGTATGTCAGACAGTGTTCCTGTTAGCAGTTGCACATTCTACAACTCCTAGTGCTGTTGTGGCAAGCCTAACTGTTGCTGTGGGATTTGGAGGTTTTGCCTGGGCTGGCTTCAGGTACAGTTCCATAATTATATGCATATGATTGTTGCGTAAACTTTTTCTCTCTCCTGCCCATCATAAAAGTCTAGGACTGGTTTCATTGTAAAATATTGTATAGTACATACATAGCTTTGAGAAATGTTAAAATGTCAACATAGAATGTCCCAATATAGCCCTAATTTTTTGCAACAGAATATTTAAAATAAATACTTTAACGCCTGATTTTGATGTCCGCTACAGTTACTTTTGTATTCTCTGTATGTGTGTACCTGAACTCTAATAATTTTCACAGTTACATGCTTCACACAATGCATGTAACATCACAGTGGAAAACTGTAGGACCAAAAACAAGACCAGCACATAGATGACAGGATACAATATATTACACTGAAGCAGAGAATGAATTACACACCATGCAGATAATATCCACATGTGTTACATATAATGAGATCATAAAAAACAAGTAAGCACATGGTTCTGTACTGATCGAACATAAGAATGACAGATTATTTAGAATCAACAATGCTCCAACATTTTGCCAGTGTTAATGAGAACTACAGAGAGGAGGAGGAGGAGGAGGAGGAGGAGGAGGAGGAGGAGGAGGGGGGGGGGGGAGTGACACACACACACACACACACACACACACACACACACACACACACACACACACACCTACATATGGAGGTACACTACAAGACTATATGGGGTTGCATCCCTGAAGAGAGAAATTCTACTCACCACTGTGAGAAAGCTTAAATTTCACAAACTTTTTATGTTAAGGATCATTTACTGAGCAACTGTACAGAGAGTAAGTAAAAAGCCCACAAAAAAAAATTTTTTTGCTTCAGGTCTTTCATCTGAAAATGTTGAGAAACACTATTCTGACTGACTAATTGCTGGCTGGGGATCCAAGTCTTCTGGGATGTTACATGTATCGTAGGGTGACGTTCCTAACATTTTGAAGCAATGTGGTGCATTCATCTTCAGCTGCTTAACCTTTGAAGAAGAAGGTGTGATGATCCTTTGAAAGTCAGGAACCACTCACCCTGTGACACAGTATCACACCCCACAAGACCTGAATCCTCACCAATGCTGCTCCAAGAACATGAAATGTTGCACATTTCAGGCAGTTTTTCTTATTGTGTGCTGAATATTACAGTGTAAACCATTTGGATATTGCACCCCAGTTTGCCAGCATTCTCATGGGCTTGTCCAACACTGTGGCTACATTACCAGGCATGTTCAGTCCTCTACTGACAGGTCATCTTGTGCAAGATAAGGTTAGTGTGGTATTTCTTATCAGATTGTCTCAGCTACTCTTAAATGCTGATGAATATTTGGCACTGCATTTAGGCACACCTTACACACATGTACGATGTGAAGGAAGGTTATCAGGATACTGTCCATAATGTTTCGTCTTTTAACTCCTTAGCTCTTTCATTTGCTTTGCGTAACTTGCTAAAATATGTAGAGAAATTACAGACTACTGGTATATGAGCCAGTATGGATTGTCACTCTATATGTACTATCAGACGGACTCTTTGACCTGTAGTCAGGGCATATGACCTTAAGATTTTGTTAGTTTCTGAATTTGTGGGGATGAAGTTCATTTTTATGCAATACTTATATTTTATGCAGTATTCCTGAACTAAATACTGTAAACAGATATGATATTGAAACCAAGAAATGCATGTAAGTGTATGTAAGTATACTATATACACTGTATACCTCCTACATGTTTCATTCACTCACATGGCCATCCTCATAGAGGTGCATCAGAATATTACAGAAGGTTTTGCACCAATGCACAGATATAAAATATTAAACTTTAAAAATAATACATGGTTTAAAATACATATTAAGGCTAAAATACAGATAAGAAAGTATTTGTGATTGATTCTAATGTACAGCAGATAGTACATATATAGTAAATCATCATCCTGAAAGGAAAAAACGCTTCTTATCTGTATTTTAAACCATGTAATATTTTATATCTGTGCATTGGTTCAAAAACTTCTGTAATATTTTGATGTATCTATCCTTAGTCATGCACCTCCTCACAGAGGTGCATGACTAAGGATAGATACATAGATGAGGAGTGGCCAAAATGTGTAGGGGGTACATGGCGTGTATAATGCACTTTCATACACTTACATGCCTTTGTTGGTTAGGTATCGTTTCTGGCTGCTCACTGTACAGACATGGATCATTTATTTTATATACAGTATCTCTACATAACTTCTGTATTGTATAATAAGATACATGAAAACAAATCTCATACTATGAACAGCTATAACTGTGTGCTCCTAATTGAAGCTGCTTTGAAGGCAGACTGACATTCACATTATACCTATGAGGGAAAATTTGCTAACAGAAAGTGAATGCTTTACATCCAAGTAGATTTCAGACTCAAACAAATAAGTAAATAAATAAGTACATTAATTATCACACAGAAAATAAATGAGTGAATTAACAAATGAGTAAACAAATAAATAAACAAAAACAAACAAATATATATAAATAAATACATATGTAGGTACATACATACATACATAATGTCAAATGAATCTGTTAAAGGGGAGATACCTTAAATTAATAGTTTTCCCTAAAATAAAGATGATCTAATAACAGTGTATTATGATACAGACCCCTGAAGAATGGCAAGCAGTATTCTATATAGCAGGAGGCGTGTACCTGGCTGGAGCAGTGTTCTATGGTCTGTTTGCATCAGGAGACAGACAGAAGTGGGCTGACATTCCAGATTCGTATGCCTTGTGCAGAGATGATCAGTCACATGCATCTACAGACGATATGCCATACGGTGCTGGATCCTGTGAATGAAATGCAATTATTTTAATTCCTGTCTTGGAATATAATCTCAGTGGCACTAATATGAGAGTCAGTCAGAAAACAGGTTTATATAGCATGTAATTTGGAACTTGAAAATGTACACCGAATGTGATTATATCAAGAGAATTCATCACTGAGCAATTATTATCCACTCCCCCACACTTAAGCAAAATCGTGGTTGCCATAAATGTAGACAATTGCGAGGTGGAAATAATTGTGACGTAATGGCTGATAACACAGAACATGGACTCCTATCAACAGGGAATATAAAAGCTTACCCCACAATATGATAAATGACTCAACTGTGGCAGGAACTGTGTGGATAGGTAGTGCAATATAGCGGTACAACTAAATCTGAACTGTTCTTATTCGGGCTGAAAGTAAAGAACCCATAATATGCACACTATAAACTTATTTTCTGACTAAGACTCGAATATCATATTTCCTATCTGTTGATCAATGTCATGTGAGCCTTTCCTACATATGAGCAGTAAACTGTCAATTACACAGATGTGTTACTTAGTAACATACAAAAGGGAGTTTAAGCCTGAAAATTAGGACATTTTTGCTTACCCAGTTTTAAATTACTTTACTGTCCATGTGACCTATTGTTAGCATCTGGCTACAAAGGAGACATTTAACTAGAATAATGAGGTTTACAGTTCCATGAATAATAATTCACAGTGTTCTGTAGTCGAGTTGCAGTTATTTAAGCTATAACCCTGCATGGCTCAGACAGAAGTTAGAAAAAAATACTGCCACATTCTTAGTAATATATAGTGGTCACACATCTACAAATCAAACTACAATACTAATGTCCAAATTTTCATGCCTAAATTCAAGTTTTGCAACATATGACTTTTTACTTAAAATGTAATGGTTGTAACATCACACTTCATTACATGTTAATTCTGTGTGTGTGTGTGTGTGCGTGTGTATACACCTATACATTCAAGGTGGGAAAAAGTTCCATTTAATTAATAACAATAGGGGGCTTTGGTAATCTTCATATGTGTCTGGAAAATTACTGTTGATTATGGAACATTCAAGTTTGGAAACATATACACAGTATCCTCTTTGTTCTATTATCTTGAAAACTGTAAGACTTGCAGAAAAAATGTACTGGATATAAAGTGCATCTTTAATCCTTCTCTACAGCTTTTGTGTGAAACAGTTTTTTCGCCAGTAAATATTTAGTGACTTTCATTAAAGAGATGCATAGAAATGCATGTATGTCTTCATGTTGTAATCCTTAAACTTGTCTGACACAAATGACAACTGAATTGGTTTACAAATTTAATAAAATTCCCCCCATAAAATTTCATGAAAAATCTTTTTCATAAATATGAATAGACCAAGAAATTTGTAAAAGTGCTCTGCAAGGTTGTTAACCAACCTAACAGAATGTGTGGTTGCAGTGTCACATAGTGAACTCACTTGTGCTTCACTTGATAAGTCTGTTGCTGTAGCACTTGGGGAAGGTAAGCCTTCATGCATATATTTACTGTGATACTTGTTTATGAACAACTACTGTTTGAAATTTAGCACATATAGTAGCTGTACATTTTACAAGAGTATAGATCTTTAAGTCATGACTACTGTGGTGTCTTAAAAAGTGTCTGAATAATTTTCTAGACCAGGGGTTCTCAGACTTTTGTGCTGGTGTACCAGTAAAGGAAATTTAACAATTTGAGTGTACCATCAATAATTTTTTTGTATTTAAATAAAACAGATGAAACTGGAAGTACCAGCTGACAGTGGGTATGAGTTATGTAATGTTACCAGCAGTGCTGTATATTAGCAAATATATGTAGCTTATATTTTGTTTCTTAAAACTTTTATTTTTTTTTATATTTAAATTTTTTATGGCCACATAGGAGTAATGGTATGCTTACCACAGTTTGAGAAACCATGTTCTAGACAGATATCATAGAACACTGAAAAGTCTATTTCAGAGTATATATCTTTCACTGTTGTGTATTATAAACACCTGTTAAGGTCAAAGTAAAGACCATGGTCATGATGGAGGAGTTCTGCAATGTGCCATGTGCAATGATTGTCTTCATGATCTGATTATTTAGTTGTACTTCCTTATTCGTCAAAGCATATATTCAATCCATATTTCTGGTGTATATGTTACTGTCATTTTTAATGCTTCTTTACATGTATATGTACAGACATAGCTCCACATTCATAGGTATATATTCCTGTGACTACTGGAATGGGAAACTTCACAAATAAGGTCACATATGTACATAATATATAATCAAGTTTTCTCATTTCTGCACTTGTCTTACCTTCGGGATGCATAGGTGCTTGGAGAAAAAAGGATGCTAAACTTCATGACGTGTTGAAGATTCCAAGTCTTCAGGGATGTATGCTGCATTGACTAATAAACAGTTATGATCCTTTGAAACACTGGTACTGTTTACCAACCAACAGAGTGTAACATCTATGAAGACTTAATTCTCAGCAACATTGCTGTGAGAACCTTAAATCTCACTTCATGAGATGCTGCTGGTACAATGCATGGGCAAAGATGGACCATGACATAGAATTCATGATCACAAATCATGCATTTGCATATATGGAGGGATAATTATAAATATGTAGAGTTATCAAGTGGCAAGTAATCCTTACATTCAACTGTGATAAGAGCTGATAGTCATTATGTAGTTTTAGTGTACATTTGACTATGTTATATATATGTATTTTTAAGCTATCTACTTTTTATCTGCAACTTACATGACACCTGTTTTGACAAAAGGTTGTATGCATGCACATCAGCCAACCCCATTGTGTGGAATATCTTCTTAGTGTTAGAATTGACTGAATGCCTGCTCTAGTTGAAGAAGTGACAACTCGCTGTCAGTATTACATGTTACATCCATTTATCAAAACAGGATTAAAGCAGTCTCCGGTTTGTGTGGATCTCATTGTAAAGCTGTCTTTTAGGTAACTTACCTGTCTTTTAGGTACTTTGTAAACACTGTGACATATTATTGTATTATCATAATGTATATGAATTTTGGATTCATCTAATGAACTATTAACTATATAAATATATTGTGAATGAAACAGTGTCTTTTATTTAAAATTAATTCTGTCAATTTTCCATTGTTTGTAAATACAGAGTGTCAATTAATGGATCTGGCACAAATGTACTGCACACCAGAACAATGAAAAAGTTAATATGAACATGGGTCTGGAAAAGCCTCTTTCCCAAGTTACAGCTTACTGTTTCAACAGTGTCAGCCTGGCTTATTTTGCAGCAGTGTGTAGGTTAACCACATCTACTTGCTATTCAGTGCGATTTAAATGCAAAGCAGTCTTTCCACAGTACGTCAAAATGAATTTTCACAACGTTGGTTTGTATGCAAGGAAAAATCCTCATATTGTCATTTGAGCTAGACATTAGCAACAGTTGCAACATTAATGCACAGGTAGACACTGTTGCCAAAGCTACATAAATCCTCACATTTTTCCAAAAATGCTAACAGAGAACAGTTAGTGATATAGTGTTCCACTGATACCTGTATGTCATGCATGATGGTTTGCCACAATAATACAGCCATATGGCTTGAGAACTTCTTGATAATATATACCCTGCCCAGTGTATATATAGAGGACTTCCTGTATGTCCCCTGTGCTTGCCTGATTGATATGCAGTTTTTAACTGTAAGATGATTAAGTTCTGGGGAGAAAAAGAAAGCTGCCTTTTCCAGACCCATGTTTATAAGAACTTCTTTGATTGTTCAGCCTATAGAACTTACTCTCGCTTACAAATTATAACTGGAATATCACCCCTGAAAAAATGAATAATGGACCACGTGTTAGTCTGTCTCAAGCCACCTGGTTTTTCACATTATGTCACCAGGCCAGCTGGAGTCCAGGAGGCATCACCAGAAAAAGGGTTAAAGAATATTTGAACCAAAAAGAGAAGAAGTTAGTGGAGGGTATAGAAAACTACAAAATAAGGAGCTTTATGAATTGGATGTCAACAAATACAGTAGGGTGATAAAATCAAAGATGATATGGATGGGGCATCTAGCATGTGTGAGAGAAATGTGAAATGCAAAGAGAAGTTTAGCCTGTAAATCTGAAGAGAAGAGACCACTTGGGAGACTAAGGTAGATAGATGGATAATTTTATAACAGACCTTAAACACAGAGGGCATCGGGTATAAGCCACAATCACTTAGCCAAGGCTAGGGTGCCTGGCAATTCTAGTCAAAAATGCAATGAACTTAGGGATTCACCAAAATTGCTAGGAATTCCTGACTAGTTGAGCTGCTATTAGGTTGTCAAGAAGGATGTCCACTGCATGTAGTTAGTTAATAGCACTTCACATGGCCAAATCAATGTGTGTGCTAAACTCTCTACCCCTGCATAACACATGAGCTGCCAGTAAATTCTTCTCACTGGCAAACAACATGTGCATATATACGTGTTAACATCCAGGCATGTCTGGCGCTGTGCCCAAAGGATTTCAATCAATGTCATGGATCACTATAATAGCATACGAACTTTATGAGGCCCAAGTGCAGCCCCTGGACTTGTCAGCTGTATGGGATACTAAATTTATTTCTATCTCATTGGCTCTACCTGTCATCTTGGCACCCTCTGTTTATTTTGAAAGGCCTACTGTCTGATGTGGTGGACAAGCAACTCCAATAAATAAGTATGTTAAATATGTCTGTTTTTCATATACATTACCTGTGTAATGTTTAAACAACGAAATTTTATAATTCATGATGTAACATGTGAATGCTTTAGGCTAACAAGTGACTCAAGATGCAGATAAACATCAGTGATATGGCTGAAGACATCAAACTCTCCAAGATAGATGACCAACCTTGGGGATTTCGTGTTACTGGTGGCCTGGACTTCGGGACACCTGTAACTGTAATAAAGGTACAGCCTTTCTTTGATATCAGGCTACATTAAAAATACTTGATCACATGTACAGTAAGATTTTATGGGAAGTTGTTCACAGGCACTCTAACAGTCTTGTACCCTTAATTTCTATGAGTTAAAGACCCCGATTCTGCATGATGCTTCAGTGCTAATTGAATCTAGTTTCTTGATGCTGGCAATATATAGATGTAGGTGATGGCCAACGAGCAGTGTCTGACCTCCACTCATTTTGATATTGCTCTATGAATAGAAAAAAGCAGTTCCCATTAACGGGTGGGCCTGTACTAGAAATATTAGCAAGGGCCATTGAATAGTCACTTTACCTTCCATATGTAAACAGCAAAAATCCCCGAAACAATGGCAATGCATCCTACATAGTGTGACCACCCATAAAGAGGATTCACACTGCTGTAGAAGGTTGGGAATAGTTTAGACAAAACAATAAAGGCATTAAGTCCAATTTTATATCTTGAAGCAACAAAAAATGCATGCTGCCATATCTAAAGTCACTTATTAAGAAGAAGAAAAAATATAATGCTTTAATTTTCAAGTCATAAAATACTGTCATATGCAGACAACTGGACAGATTTGCTAAGGTATTTGGTATGCCATGTAAAGGAAAACCAAGGGGGCTAATTCATGATTCTCGCTGTGTACTTTTAGATATATGAACTAGTTTCAAACAACTGTCACTGTAGATGTAAATAACTCCATGGAGCAGAGTCTTTCTGGACAAGCTAACAGCCACCGAGCTACTCAAGAATTTTCCAATATTTAGGTTTATTTACCATATTCAAAGCAGCCTTTTAGTGCACTCTACCTTCAACAGATGAAACCAGGTCACATCCTGTATCCATATGATCTATCTTAACTTTATCCTTCCATCTACATCTAGGTCTCCCTAGCAGTACAATTTTCTCCTTCATGTTTCCTTACAAAAATTTTGTATACAATTCCTACATCCCAACATGTGCTAAAATCCGTTAAGGGTTTTTCTATCTGGCCTCGGTCATCATAGGACTTAATCTGAGCCAGTTTAATAGAATTCAATAGCAATCACCTGTTTCTCTAAGACTAACTTCTGGGTGGAGATAATGCAGATCAGATTTGTTTAGGAATATAATAGGAACTTAGAAATAATTCTAACTTCATATGTGAGATTTATATTACTGTGTATCTGCTGCCAGAAATATTTGTTTTAAAACTCCAGCTTTAATTCTTTGGAACCCTAGTCCACCACAACAATGACAAGTACTTTTAATACCTCCTTTCAGGTGACAGCAGGAAGCCTGGCAGAACAAGCAGGCCTGAAAGTGGGGGACATGTTGCTACAGGCCAATGGACAGCCTCTCTCATTCTTGACACATCATGAATATTCCAAGTTTCTCCAGGAAGCCGGTAACTTTATTGAACTTTCCATTATAAGGTAAGTCTCCAGCAGTAATACCCTACTGACTGACACTTCTATCAAATTAATATCTTGTAACATGTTTTGGGAAAACATAACTTATGTGCCAATGACCACATTCTATTAAATTAATTTTTATCTACTTATTTTTCAGAGGCAGTCTGGTTTTGCCACCACCTTTAGCTTCAGTAAGTATTGTTCATTTGACACTCAGAAGCGGACATGACTGTTTCCCTACAGTATTACATTTAGGAAAAAGCATGACTGGTCTCACATATATGATAAATACAAACTTCTCTGCCTGATACAAGACTACAATTATAGTCCAGACAACACAGGCCAATTTTCTTTACCTCTTGTTACGTGCTTAAAGTGAAAAAGTTGAACACATAATTGGTGGAATAACATCTAAAGTAAAAGTTATATACATTTAATTTTGGCTCATGTTAGTTCACCTGATGCCTTTGTAACAGTTCCATAACACACAGCATTTTTATGGTTATGGCCTCTTAATCCTACACCTAATGCCCAAGCTGGATGAGCTATCCCTTGCTCAGCACCTGCCCTCCATATGCAACTGTGTGCTGATGAGGGACTCAACTGAGAAACTCTGTGATTTATACAGGAACGCAGGAGGGAGGTAACTGGTAGGCAGCTGGGTGACGCAGAATCTGTGCACATACTTTTCCTGACACGAGTGTAGTACTGACAGGACAGTGAAACCTAGGCTACACAGGGCTTGGTAAAGGGGTAGGATTCAGGAGGTATGGCATTAATACAGAATTTTTGATGGCGTAACTTCCACCTAGTAGATCAGTAAATTCAGAACTAAATGGCATAACAATGACCAATCACAAATACAAAATCAGGAAGGAAACATTTTTGCCACTTTGTGTAATGGAAACTGTACAACTCCTTCAGAAAAATATTTATTACAAAAAAAACCAATATGCTTGTTCTTCCATTGGCCAAAAATCAAATCTGCTGGAATACATTTTAAGTATAAGAACTTCTCCGAAACATGTGAAATGAGTATGATGTGAAACTGTCTAGAGTGCAATATATATAAATACTGTTGAACACCAAGTGAATTGCACAGGGGAGCAGAGTTTCCCAATTAGCATGTTTACTGACATGTTTCATTACACTGCAAACATTAAATCATAAGATTAAGTACCCTTCATGTTTCTCTTTTCAGCCTGAACTAACAGGAACAGGAACTGAAACTAATGATCTAGAAGAATCACAAAATAATAGTAAAACAGATGTCACCTCAAACACCAAACCACTTCCACCTTCTGAACCTAGTCTATTTGAAAGCATTTTTGGACCACTAGAGAAACAGGAAGATGTGAATTGTGTTGAAAATGTAATCCAAGAACTGAATGATCAGCCACCTCAACCCCTTGAAACAACCATAGACGACCTCACTAAAAATGATGATGCTGTAACATCAGCACTGTCTGAATCAGGTTAGTAGGACACAAAAACATGTATGATGATATATTAAAACAACCGTTCTTAACCTTTCTTGATTTACAAACCTGTATAATTGCAGTTAAATTTCTGGGGCACTGGTATCCTGTCTAAGTCAATGGCTCACTGCAGTTAAGCAAGATGACTAGTACTAAGAGGAGTGATCACTCATCAAGACCATGTGCTGTTGGCATTTATATGCCAACAGCACATGTCTTATAGCAGAGGGTTGCATAAAAGATTGGAAATGGTCAAGTTGCATGGGATGCCATGGTGCCTGCCCCAACGTACATTCTTTTTCCTGTCTGTTTCACACTGTACCGTAGAAATAATAGACTACAAATCAAATCATGTGCAACACATCTACACAGATTTAATCACAATATAATAGGTAAACCCATCACCTCCACCTAGTGCCCTGATTAAGAATGAGTGAAGCTATGCCCCTACTCACTCTATGTGCCTTCATGGCTTACACAGGGACAACTCTACCTTTTACGTACACAATAATTAACACCTTTACATGGTAATAAACTGAAGAGATGTCATAATCACCCACATAAAATCATCACAGTTAAAATGTATACAGTCGGGTATACACAATACTGCACGATGTCAGACATATCTGTCTTCCAAGAATCTGAAGTTTGTAACCCTCCCATTTCTAACAGCCAGGTTTACACATTATGGAAAATTTGAATTTTAAAATACATATTCAAAATTTATATTTAAATTTGTGTCATATATTTTATATTATAAAATCCCTAAAAGATACTATAAGCCTACAAATGATTTTATATATCTATTATGCTCACTTTCAAGCTCACTTGCAATATGGCATCATTTTCTGGGGATATGATAGTGACAGTATAAAGATCTTTCGCTTGCAAAAAAACGTAATTAGACTGATCTCTGGTACTGGTACGTTGGTTTCATGTGGAAGTGTGTTTAGGGATTACAAAATATTAACTGTACCATCTCTATATATATTGGAGACTCTGTATTTCATAAAGAAACATTCGACACATTTAAAATCCAATGAGCAGCTGTATGACTATAACACGAGAGGTAAGACAAGTTATCACAAATTGAGTTGCAACACTTCCCAATACCAAAAGAGTGTCACAAACATGGGTGTTAAATTATATAATTGTCTGCCTAATAGATTAAAAACCTTGATCAGTGTTAATTTATTTAAATATGAAGTAAAGCGGATACTCCTTGAAAACCCCTTTTATACTCTACATGAATTTTATAATTGGAAAGAGTCTTAGCGATCTGGTTTTATTTTATGAGGAAGAATAGTTGGGTATGTTGTTTTGTATGAGTTGTGGTTTTTATGTACTTATCTTGTAGGATACATTTTTGTACATTTGTATGTGTCAATTGACTTACCCTAATATCATTATGTAATTTTATGTTGTTATTAGGAATTTTAGTGAGTTTAAGGGAATAAATAAAATAAAAAAATAAAATAAAAAATAAAAAACAAATAAAAAATGGGAACAGTTAACCAGCTGACAGTTCATATGACAGTTTCTGGAATCATGTCAATGCATCTTGACAGAACAGCAGACTGTTCACAGGACTGTTTGCTGTCCTGTCAATAAGGTGACTGCATTTCTCATTCAACAAGCTGTCACCGCAGATGTAACTGCAGACACTTGATTAAGACTGTCTAAACAGATGAAACCATGCAGCCATGATCTATTTGGCAGTCCCAAAACTTGACTGTTGTCTAGTGAATGAGAGTTTAATCAACTAATTTTATGGACCAGATTTCTTTTTGAGAAATCAATAACTACTCAGCTACCCAACTACTTCTCTACCTTTCATGAAGTATGACATTTCTTTTACTGTGTTCACAGCAGCCTCCCACTGGTTCTTATACTGAGGGAGATGAATCCAATACACACCCTCCAAACCAATTTCTTTAAGATCCATTTTAATATTATCCTCTCATCTATGTCTAAGTCTTCCAAGTGGTCACCTTTTACAATTTATAAATAAATCTTGTGTGCATTTTTCATCTCCCCATACCTCACTCATGTCATCCATGATATGATCACCATAATATTATTTGGCGGAGTACAAATTTTAAGTCTCTCTCATTATGCAACTTTTACTAGTCTACTGTAGCTCGTCCCTCTAGGTCCAAATATTACCCTTAGCCTCATGGTCTCAGACACCTTCAAGTTGTGTTCTTCCCTTGAATACCATGTCAATGAATTTCCCTTATTCTAATAGCTGCTGAAAATACCAATACATTGGTCTCAGCACAAGAGCCAGCACTCGAATCCCAGCCTCCATCTCAAGAACAGGAAGCAAAAGAGCAATCAGAAGAAATAAGCCATGAGGAAGTAAAAAGAGAACTAACAGAAGAGGAGATAGCAGATATAATGGTGGGTCATGCTGAGGTCTTAAAAGGAACAGCTATTGGGTAAGTCATATGATGTTCCTCAATGCAAATTAACATAATACATGCTGTGTAAGAACACGTACACCTTATTGAACATGACATAACTGTAATTTCCTGAACAGCCAACCGATTTTATTTTAAGTAGGCAAAGTGTGCATGGAGAGGTTAACAACTGTAACTCTCCACAGACAGATATACTATTGCTTATAGGTGCTTGCATGGAATACAAAAAATGGACACAGAAAATATTTATTTGTTTTTGTTTCCCTCCTCTTTCCACTGAGCAAGCTGGCTTTGGCAGTAGCACTTCTGGCATTTATTCAGAAGATGACCATTTCAAATCTCAACAGGGACAATGGTTACCCTGACTGAGGCTTCTTTTGGTTATCCTCAGTCCCTCTAGGTCAGTATTTCCCAACCAGGGTTCCATGAGAAACCATGAAATAACTGACCAAAAATTTTGAAATACCATGAAAAATTCCAAACATACCTTTAAATATTGCTGGGACTTTTGTATGGCAATTGGCAATACTGGAGTAATCCCCATGCATTACCAACTGACTCTTGGTTTTGTTTGCATTTTCATACGTAGAGGTTCCTTGGGACACAAAAAATTATTTCAGGTGTTCCACTGTGGGAAAAATAAGGTTGGACAACACTGCTGTAGACAAATGCTGCAATAGTACCTCAAACTGGACCCTGCCTGCTTCTTTTCCAAATCCATTCCAAACCACCATCCACTATCATGTTACCATTCAATGCTGTACAATGTGAGCTACAGATAGGTGTCATGTAATAAATCTGAATCAACAAATTCTTTCATTTTCTTGGGTGCTTGAAATTTGGTACTTCATAAGTTCAGAAGTTAAAATAGCCTGCCTATTCCAAGGTCTTCTGATACCTCATTCTCACCTGAGTGCATATTTGTAAGTCATTTTAGGAATCTTATTTTGCTTCCATATGTGCTATCCCTAGTTCAACACACAATTCTGTACGTCACGATTATATTAACAGGGGTTGGTGGTATTTGTAGACTAGTTTATGTGAGAACTGCACTCTTCTTGGAGATTACACAGCATCGAGTGTTAATTCTTTACCAACATTTCAGGACAACATATCGGTCCCATCTTCAACGGTCAAGAAGTCCAAGAAGAAAAGAAAGCCAGCAAGATGGTGTGCAGTTTATAAAGGGGAAGGTGTGGGCAGTGACTGCACGTTAAATATATGGCTTTCATTAAGTGTGTTTTTAAAAAATAAATTAAATTGTAAGTAACTACAAGCGTTTGCAGGGGCCACTGGGTAGTCATTTTACCTTGAAGATCTCCAACATGTCGACAGTACAGCCTACTTCTACACAGCGTCATCCACATTAGCACCGAACTACCATGAAAGACTGGAATTTCTAAAATATTAAACCACTTAGGTACTTCAGGCATTAAAATAACTCCCCCATTGTGATTGATTTACCATTCATGAATCCCAATCTTGATACATCATGTATAAAGGGCATAAGAACCAATGCATCTATCTATTTTCAGAGTGGATTTTGACAAGCTGGAGCCAAAGACTGATGTTATAGAAAAGTCACAAGTTTTACAAGTGCTGAAAGAAGATGAAGGTGAGCCTGTAAGAAAGCTAAGTACCTTCCTACAGATACCAAACCGGCCAAAGATAAAACCAAAAGAAATGCTGAAACAGTCCACAGTACCACCCCAAATGCCAGAGAAGCAAACAGAGGCTGTAATAAGTCAAGAAGTCAGTGAAAACAATGAAGGAGAGGAACCAACAGAAGGTGATCAACCAAACAATGCAGAGGATGTAACAGAATCACAGGTGACTGAAAGGGACCAACTAGAAGAAACCGAGTTACCAGCAGAACAAAAAGAAGAAAATGAAATTCATGGTGAGCCTGTGGAACAGCCACAAAGTAAAGAACCTGAGAAGATAAATGATGATACACTGCTAGAGATTCAAAGCCAACTGACTGCTTTACTGCAGCTGCCAGTGGTAATGCAGCAACAATTATCGTCCATTCAGCAGCAATTAACAAGCGTTGTACAGAAAAGGGTGGCTGAATTAAACCCTGCATCAACAGCAGAAGACAATGATACTGAGAAAGAAGGTATGAAATACACAGGAGGAATCTTTAGATAGAAAGATTAGTGTCTTCTGGGATGTAGGATCATGTAGCCTGGCACACAAGACTACATGGTGCCACATGCCACATTTGTAGGCTGTCTGTACATTCTTGAGCATATAGTAAGAGAAAAGTTGCAGTTATATAATATGCATTAAACACACCATCTGTTACTGTAGAGACCATGTTCTTGTGTGCATTACAATTACAAACATGGAAGTGCAATGAAAAGGATAAATGGAGATTTGTGCAGTATGCTGACCTCCGTACCTTAAACAATGTAAAGTTATTTGCAGTGCACACAGGAAAGAAAAGTTTCAGAAGGAGTTAATATGTACCAAGGTACATGTAAAGTTCACCCTGTAACAGTCCCTTAAGGCCCAGAGGGGGGGGGGGGGGGTAGAGGTATAGCTCTAGTCCTTCTTTAACTTTGACACTAAATGGGAGTGGCTGATCAATGCCATGCCACAGCTGCTTTACCCCCAGCAAAGAGGCCTGGTAGCCATTGCACGGGAGACTGTGTGGGACCCAGGGCCAGTCTAGATGGGGGCAGAAAATCTTACCCCCTCCAGGATTTGATCACCGGACCATCCAGTGCGTAGTCAGTTGCTATACTGCCTATGCTATCCCAGCCCACCAATATCTACTAAGGCTGTTATAAATGCAAGATAGTATGCTAATTAAAGATACTGATTTATCCCATACAGGGCAAATCAGAAAGACTCACACATGGATAAAATTTACAAAGTTTATACCCAAAACATATACAGTATGTATGTGAGATGCTCACAGCATTCCAGTATATAACAAATGATTCAATTAACATTGAATGTGAGGATAAACATCTAATAGTTTTAATTAAAAAGTTTAATTATTAAACTAACATACTGGTAATACATACATGTATAAGATTTGAAGCTTTCATGGTGTCTGAATGCTGTCAGTTCTTCTCAGATGATCAGCCACATCGATATGGGACGCGTCTCCAGTGTCTTGGAAAATGACTCCAAAATGCTGGACATTCAGTATGCGCTGATGCAGCTGACTGCCCAACACGTCACTGAACACAAAAGTAATGAATGTCAAACTCAATATGAATTATAAAATTCACTTGCTACAATCTCAGAAATTTATCCTGATTAATAGGAAGACTAGCAAAATATGAGACAGAGTTGGACAGTTCAGCGAATTTAAAAAAAAACTAAATTATTTCTATTCCTCAACTATTGCTCTCCTTTGAGCATAAGTATGAAGCAAGTTCAGCAGCAACTAACTATACAGGACCTACCATTCAATTTGTTTATTTTGGAAGTCCATTCAACTTATTTTTAATCCAAATCTGGTTTAAATAAACAAGCTGCCAATCTATAATTTATGCACAGGGTGCTTGGCTTATTTTTTAATAACGAAAAATTGTTATAGTCTTAGTTCTGTCTCACTTTAACTATGTAAGATACCATTCTCAATCATGATAATATTTTTTCGTTAATGTGTAGATTTCACAGCATACACTAGTGAAATTGGTAATATACACAAGAATAATGAAAGGGACATAAATGTTTAAATACCGATATATGTTTGTATCATCGGACGCTTATAAAAATGTAAGCCAGTGAACTGTATCAGCTGCTACAGCAAGGAAAACAGATTAGATGACAAGGTTCTGAAGACAGCTGCACAAAGAGGTGTTATATGTAATAGGATTTACAAGCACTCAGTGTTGGCATGGCACATTTTATGTGCTTAAATGTTGGGAGTATAAATATTAAACACATCTGTGCCACCTGCAGGCATCACTGTAACATGCCATGATGCAAATTTCACAAGTTACAATGACTTATCACGTTTCATCAAGATATCAAAGATTTTACACAGCTGCTGTGCTAATACTGTCAGACAACAGAGCAGAAAGAAGTATCAAAATTAAGAGGTCTCTAATGCCATGCTATTTATGCAGAGTTTCAGATAAAATTTGATTTAGTATCTATAATACAGTTGTTTGTAATTGAATCAGAGGACACATACATATATGCCCTTACATACACACACATATTGCTAATAAAGATCCAAAGATGGAGCTGGTTTCTTCAGATCCTGGAAATATATAAATACATAAATACTGGGATGTGATGCCACATAATCTTGAACCTACTGTCTCCAAAAATATGGAGGCAACAGATTCATCTGAAATGTTGGTAACTAGTTACCAGAATGAAGGGTATCACATACAAAAAGAATTAGCATCACAGTTAATGCCATCAGGACCTCATATCCCACACACAGATACGCACATCTCATAACATTAACAACAGAAGAAACATAAACCTTGACTGTATTTTATGGGACCCTTTTCTGGCAATAAGACAAGTTAAATATGCCTGTTGTGTGCCTGTCATGCACTTACCAACATCTGGTCTACAAACCACAGAAATAAACTTCACATAATCCAGTTATAAAAATTCAATATCACATTTCAGAAGGGACTGTAGAAGCACAGGAAGAAGGCACAGAAAATGATGAACAGGAAAAAATACAAGATTGTGGTGAAGAAATAGAAATTGTTGGGGAAGAACATGAATCAGCTGACACAAATAATAATGCAGGACATGATCAAGTCATGGAAGGAGAAACTGACAAATCAGCCAGTGTAGAGGACAATCATGACATGCAACCAGAAAATGAGGATAGTGGATCAACTGAAATTACTGAAGAAACTCCAAAAGAGGAACGGAAACGTGATATTAAGGTAAGATATGTTACTGAGTGCCTGCTCCACTGATTTTAAAATAATCTTTGTTAATAAACTTTTTCAGATATGGTGAGATTCTCTCCTTGCCAGAGTGCATCCCATTTTCCCTTATAAAGCCATAGTGACTGAACTGTTTCAAGGAATGTCATTACTAAAGCTAAACTAACTGAAGTGTTTGTTTCAACTGATCTTCAATATATGTACAATACTAAATAATCAATGTAGTTTGGTACACTTTTAAATTCATGCACACATGTGCAGTGCTTCGTCAGCCTGTAATGTTCCTAAGAGTGTTTTACAATTTTTCCAGATTACATACCATCATAACACTCATGACAATACTTGGGACAACTCATAACTGAGCAAGTTTTCTTATTTTCAAAGCAGTGTAGCTCAAATGTATGTTCTTCAGGCATATGGTGCCATGTCAGTGGTTAATGAGATCCCAGCATTTTTAGACAACTGTCTGTCACAGCTATTCCAAAATAAAATTAATCCCAACTGCCTAGTACTGTCTGAAATATTATGGCTTAGTATTGTACCTTATTTAGTTAAATGCAGGGAAAACCAGTAACCTTACAAGGAACATATTTGGTAAAATGACTTTACTTATTACATGTTATATCTATGCCAGTATAAATATATTCCTCTACAGTTTAGAAATGAAACAATGCACACACTACTGCATGGTACAGAAGCAAATTACAAACTCTATGCCTCAAAAATTTTTCATAAACACTCAGCACTAGGAACCTACGACTCACAACCACTGAAAGTCTGCTATTTCTTACTTATTAATTAATAATTACTTTTCAAGTGGCAGCAGGAGAAACCTAAGAAGAACAAGCCTTTTTTCCCACTTACACCACATCCTAGGCCAATTGTTCTGCCAGGGAGAATAAAATTTCAAATGAATCCTGAAGAAGCCTATAGTGACGATTTTATTGCTGAAACACTGAGTGGAAATGCAGAAGTAATTAAAGGTACAACTATAGGGTAAGTAAATATGCCATTCATTTTATAAGTCACTTTAGCTCTTACAATAATATAAACAACTTATGAATTTTCATATGTATGTTCACAACATACCACACTGTAAAGTCAGTTACAGTTTTCTTGTGCATGTCCCAACATCATTTAGTCAAAATGACAAATCCTAGATTTTGACAGATATGTAACAAAATTATACACAATCACACCAACATGTGCACAAGTTTCGATAAAATCTTAGTAAAAGGTGTTATTTATTAACCCGACATGTTTTGGTGCTCTGTGGCACCATCATCAGGGCTAACACTGAAAACATAAAAACACTGAACGTTAAAACACCAGAGGGTCGGATGCAGCCCTGGTTGAAGCAATGTCACTTCAACTTCTGGATACTTTGATGGAAAACACATAATGCCTTGACAGTCCAGATAAAAGTAATATAAAACACCAAATGCAGCCAAAATGATAACAATAAAAACAAGATCTTGCTTTCACCATTATCATTTGGTTGCAATTGGTGTTTTATATTACTTTTATCTGGACTGTCAAGGCATTACATGCTTTCCATCACAGTATCTGGAAGCTGAAGTGACACTGCTTCAACCAAGACCGGATCCGACCCTCTGGTGTTTTAATGTTCAGTGTTTTTATGTTTTCAGTGTTAGCCCTGATGATGGTGCCACACAGCACCAAAACATGTCAGGTTAAAAAATAACATCTTTTACTAAGATTTTATTGAAACTTGTGCATATGTTGGTGTGATTGTGTATAATTTTAGTGACTACGTGCTCAGGATGGAGAACATAAAAAAATATGTAACAGTTTGCTCTTCATGGTACATAATAATGTATCAAACTGGCACTTTTTATTTAAAAAAAACCCTCGCCACAAAACAAATTTGTTACTAACAAATGCTGAAGAAGATGAAGTTTTGCATTCTTATATAAGTTCCTAATTTTCAATATGGCAATTCTAAATACATTCTATGATTGTGCAGTAGTTTTTAAACAGCTGCAACACTTAAGATATGAACAAGAGACTTCAGGACTGGAATAAAATAGGTTTATGAGGAAGATGCAGTTGTGATGACAGCTCCCAGATATGAAATTAAAGACTGCTTCTTGCAGTATGTTGAAGTCGTACTTTCACGTTCTGTCAAAAGGTCCCCCCTCCCCTCCTTCTTGGTATTCAGTGCTTTCCTGTCTAGAAAAATTTGCCTAGAATTTTAATCATACAGACTTAATGGCTTGTACTTATACATCTAACATATGCATTGCTTCCTGTAACATAACAAGGCTTCTCATTTCTGCTGAACAATTTTCTTTTAAGGGTGAATTTCCAAAAATATCACCAGAGTTACGATCATCTGAAATCATCAAGTGTTTATCGTATGATTCATGAAACACAAAAGAGACATCCTGGGGCTTTTGAAGGACGGCCAGTGAAGATACCAGCCTTGGAGGATTATAAACAACTACTACAGGCATGTTCCTGCAATTGGAAAAATTCTGTGACACATATTTATTATATGAATATGATACTGACAATAACTGATCTTTTTGCATTGTCTTTCCAGAATGGTAAAAACTAGATGACACATAAAAAAGGATACACCTTACTGATATATACGTAGATACCAATGGAAAACTTTTTATGTTTACACATCCACAGTATAGAGTAAGTATACTGAAAAATAATACATGAATAGTAATTTATGTGACCTGAATCTAAAAATAAAACGGTTTTATGGACAGCCATTATGTGTAATTTGGCGTTAAGCTTCCTTCTTTGTATCGTAAGCCGGATGTGGGTAACTATTTTTACTTGAGGTCCAGTTCAAAGGGATGCAGCCTAGTGAGAAGAAGAATGAGTGCTTCATACCCATCAAATGGTTAACAAATAGTTGTGCTAATTGACCACAATTTATGGACAGCTGCATATTTTGGGGCCATTTATCACTTTCATTTGAGACAAGTTTTGTACAGCGTAGGAGTCAGATAACAGACACTCCTGAAGTGCTGGCTCAAATACTTCTATATCGCGACCCAGACTTATAATCGTTGGTGGAAAGTTATTGAACAACGTGAAATTCTTCCCTTTTTATATCTAGTGAGGTCAATACTCGGAACGTGAAGGTCATTCCTATGCCTTCCTCTTGCCGTCTGTTCGTGAATTTGTTTAGAATTTGGTATTATGTTGAATACGTACTGGGTAAATATTACAGTAAAGTCGACTTCATACTCATTAACCAAACAACTCCTTAATTACAACATAATTCCTGTTAGCTGATCAAAACAAAGTCAATGGTACCACGCTTTTATCCAATGTTGAATTTTGTGGATGTCAAGAACAGATGTGAATTAAATGTGGTTTTTTAACCTTCAGATTTCCGACGTAATCTCCTCTCGCTGAAAATAAAAAATTCACGGACTATTCTGTTACGTAGAACTCAAATTCTCTTACAGTAGTGATGTTAGCATGGTAAGTATACATTCTGATTTCTTTCAAATAACTCTAACAAACCCTTACCGCGCCAATTTATTCACATCCTGCTCATTTTCCATCACAACTTACTCTTCCAGCCATTTTTGTTTTATATCTTGCGGGCATGGAGCGGGGAATTTATTGTTTTCATTTTTTCCTGATCGTAAAAGAGATAAATCTTCTCGACGGTTGTAAAGTAGAATATATGTATCTTTAATTAAATGATATAATTATTTTCTGCCACGGCATTATCGCGCAAGGCTCACGACGATTATGTTTAACATATTTCTTTGCAATTACCTAATAGAGAAATTTAACAGCAGGAATGTTTCACGAACGTATGTTGGTACTACCACTTTCATCCCGGCCTGGCATAGAGCAGACGGCATAGTTAGTCCAGGTATTTGTTCCTGAGTATACTGCAGTAAAATTTGGATTAGTTTCTGTGTTTGGAGGTATATCTGTCTGGGGGTAATTAGTGATGTATGTTGCTCACTAACTGTTATAAAAAATCCTGTATCAAAGACGATATGGAGGACAACAATTAGGTTACCACTAACCTTTCTGGTTTCGGAATATCCCATTTGCTTGAAATTCATTTAGGTATAGAAATGGCAGCGATTGCACGATCAGTACGACCCGTATTACGGCTTCTGTCGCAGAAACCAGTCTCGACGTCTGTGTATGCCAGAGGATATGCTGAGATGCCCTTTACGTTTGCTGCTGGTAATCAGGTGAGTATAGCCACAGTACTGCTAGGCTGTTTGTTAGAAACATGTAACTTAAGGTTGCGGACACACCACTCGAATCCTACTAAGATGCTGCAGATGCAAATCCTTTGCTTGACTGGATTTATGCTGTGTGCATATAGATAGTGTCAGCAAAAGATAGGGTGTCTGCACAGTATATTAGGTATTTGGACTTTGTGACTGGGCATCATTTGGTTAGCATGCTGGTCTAGCACTTACATATAATCTTAAGTGCAAAGGGCGATTCTTTTAGCTAATTTAGTAGGTGTTACATTAACATGTTACAGCACCGACACATAAGATCGTATATTCACCAGGACAAAAATTGCAGTAAAACAAGGTGGTAAGTTGTAAGTTGTCAGTTGTACAGAGAGATAAGACTACGTAGGGATGCTTTCACTTTTGAACTTATAGAATTATGTAACTAAATAACTCAAAAAAGTGAGAGGTTTTTCACCATTCTTTCCATCCAAAATCTCACATATTACAACCCCTTGCTAGTGTGTCAGTGTTTTTTATTATGCAATAAATAGTACTGAAAAGTTAGACAAAAGGTGACACTGTATTATGCTGAGTACAATTTTTTCATGCTGACCTTTTTTTAACAAGTGACAGTCAAATATGAGGTGGACCGTGTGAAATGGTTTACGAATTGACTTGTGCCCATTTCTGAAATGTTAATGCACGTCCTTGGATTTATTTTACTACTTTCACATGTAACATCTCGAAAACTATCAAGCAGTGAATTTGATATTGGAATTTCATGAAAAATTAGCAATACATTGCAAATTTAACAACCACATTGTAGGAAGACCTATGTCTAATTAACGCAGGGGTTAAGAAAACCCCTTAATGTTCAAGGAAAATCCAAATTAGTACTTTTGATCAGATGCATGAAAAAACTGTTTAGAGAACTCTCGTCATGCTTGATTGTAACGCTTGGGAGACAGCTGTCTGGAATGCCAAGTTTTGTGTTTTGGCACACAGGCTGAGCAACAGTACGAGATGATGGTGAACACCATGGATGGTAGCATCTCATTCAGTCATTCATTTCTACTGCCAACTTCATAGATATGATACAAACCAAACATTTTCTTAACTATGATGAATGTAAGAAAATTACTTCTGCAGACATAATAAGCTATATGAACCAGACCAAGCAACAGGTCAAGAATTAAGTTTATGAAAAACTAACAGCATGACCTTCGTGTTAAATTTCATTTAATTTTATATGTTGCAGGTATTTTACGACAATGCAGATGTTAAACAGGTTGATGTACCGTCCTTCAGTGGCTCTTTTGGTATTCTACCAAAACACGTACCCACCCTTGCTGTTCTGAAGCCTGGAGTTGTGACTGTCTTTGAAAATGATGGGACAACGAAGAAGATATTTGTATCAAGTGGCACAGTCAGCATTAATGACGACTCATCAGTTCAAGTGCTTGCAGAGGAAGCATTCCCTGTAGAGCACCTGGATGCCGCAGGTGCACGCGAAGTGTTGAGCAAAGCACAGAGTGACCTGGCATCTGCATCAACTGAGATTGCAAAAGCTGAAGCTGCAATTGCTGTTGAAGTGGGAGAAGCCCTTGTTAAAGCTGCTGAATAAATTTGTTAATAGGAAAATTATCCACATGAACTGCCACAAGTTGCAAGCAAAAATGCTTCAGACTGTCATGTATATATTTAGTTGTGCTGTGTTTTAAATAAATTAATAAAAGCAGTAAATTGTTCACAGTATGAAGGATACTTGTTTTCCTTATCTCAGCACCTGCTAACAACTGCAGCATGGTTGAGGTCAGAATGGTGTTAGGTTCCATGATTCTTATCTGGACATTGTAGAATAACCATCATAGGTAGTGACAGCTTCTTTAAGTTTCCATTTGTTACTGTCCTAGCCCTCTGTTGGTCACACAAGCTGTTATCCCAGGAATATACGTACCAGTTTGCTGTGAAGGTGGGGAAGGCCAATCACTTTCGTACGTGAAATAAAAAAATAACACGTCGCAGTTTAATCGTACTCCTATGTATATTTCATGTTTTTAAACAAAAGTTCACACAGTATTATCAGAAAAAAATCCTTTTCTTTGTAATGTGTGCGGCCTCTGAATATGAACGCTTCAGTTTTGCGAACACTTTCAAACATTCACCATTCTTTTCAAGACTCTCCCACTTCCCTGCTCACAATCTGAACTCGCCTCCCCACGCCGCAAACACAGCCACTACTCGCAAGTCCATGCCTAACGGTCCTGCCAAGTGTCACCCCACCTCCCTTACACCTCTACCAACTTAACAGATACACTTTCTTGTTCTAATGGTACACAGTAATGCTTCTGTTATCTAAACAGTGTAAAGTTCACTAAATTTTGCCCATGTTTTACTTCCTGACATAACTTGTTGACTAACACCTGGTTCCATAACAGCTTGTGTATGTTGACTAAGAATGACAGAACACAGAAGTGGTCCAGACATGAGAAAGCAGAAGATGAAAGCTGGAATTGACAAGAAACAGGGAAAAAACAGGTAATGTCTTGTGAAGATACTAGGATAAAGTGTAGCAATGCCAGAGACGTTAAGCCATGGAGAACTTGATCATCAGGGAATAGATACGGGTAGAGGATACTGGTTTAAGATCTCAAGTTGGCTTGTACGTGATGTCAAATCCACTGTAATGTAGCAGTTATTAACAAGCACAATGACTTGATCTGCACATATTAAGTACAAAGAAAGGCTATAGTTTTGCAGTTCTATATCCTGGATGCCCTTGTTTATTCCCAACTTCACAAGACCCTTTTCTTAGGCAGCTGACAATTTTCATATGCACCTTCATTAAGTTCAATTCCTACTCTTGTTCTCACATCTTGCCACGTCTGTTGTGCTATTACTGATGCTCTTTCTGAGCCTCTATCTAAAACTTGTTCTATATATTGTGGTTCTGACATATATTCTTGCACCTGCTGTCGAAGAGGTTCCAACTTTTCATGTATAACTTCAGCCACAACAAGTTTATATCTGTAAATAAAAAGTCTATGAACTTTTATGGTACTTGTTAATCGGTAGGAGAAAATTATTATGAAGTTCAGTATTTTTACTATTACTGTACACATCTGAAAGAACACAGTACTTATGATACAAAACTCTTTAACATTTCACCACTTCAGCCACATAAATTACTCCCACCCGTTACGGCAGTTGTTATTTTTGTAAGTGCATTGTGCATTTCATGAAATGTAAGCCGCTTCTCAAATCCTGGTGGCAGTCATTTTTAAACGCCTAAACAAAAAGAATGCACACCACATAGCTTGCACGAAGGAACAGAGCAGTTCAGACTTCACAGTTGGTAAGCACTATGCACAGATGGGATGGTAATTTTAAATGGATCTTAAAAGGCCCACAGCTGGGTACCTGTATGGTGTTGAGATAGTCAAATTCAATATTTTCACAATATGAAACTACGATCATGGGAAGTACTCTGAATGGATTTGGCAGTATTTTCTTTCTCACAGGTAACTTTAAGAGATGACAGTAGCTTTGAGTTTTGTACTGATAACAATACCTAGGAGACAAATGAGAAGTTTAATAAAAATGCACAATAAAGGGATACAACCTGTCAGGAGCACCCAGCAAAGATAGAGATATTCTGCATTTTGACTCAGAAAGGTTAAGCAAATAAGACGTAGGGTTGTGGACCAAGTTCAATTTGCTCAGGTTATGGTCCAGTGCACTGGCAGCACAGTATGGGTGGGGTGTCTCAAAACAAAGGCCTCACTGATAACTTTGTAAATTATGGCCAAGAGTAAAATGCTCATGACAGACAACATGGAATACAAAATTGTTTGTTCTGTATCAAAATCCCCTTACCTACCTAGGCTTGTATAATTTATCAGGAATGAAATTCAATAGAACTGCTAGAATCTCAAAAAAGATTGTGCTTCATGGAGTCAGGTATTAATGCTATGGAGGGTCTCTTTCTAAAAACTGACAGCAACAATCAGTAAAAAATGCTGAACAACTGCCACAAAAGCCTTACATTCAAAGAAGCTGTGCTGAATAAAGAAATTTTACCTGCCAGTATCCAGACTGATGCTCTGTTCACAGATCTCTGCTGGATCCAGCCCAGTAAACAGAGAATGGATTGTTATTAGGTTGGCAACACCAGGACGATTTTCTGGATCAAATGTAATTTCGGAAGTGAAATCTGTCAAAGCTTTCTTACACTTTTCCAGTATGTCATCACGTGTATCTGTGATTTCTATGCGACTTCTGGGATCTTGTTCAGATTTTGACATTTTTTTAGATGGATCTCGGAAACTCTTCAGTCTGCTAACTGAAGGATCTAAAATCACAAACACAGAACTTAAAAAAATTGCCATAACTGCTTGTGTAATATCAGTAAGTTCTTACAAATTCACATACTTAAAAACATGATCCCTTATTCTGTGTATTATGTGAAATCATCATCTTGTACAACACACTTCTGAAGGCGGTCAAGAATACAACGCACAAAGACAAAAGTTCTCACGTAATGCATGGCACACTGTATCTCCACTTTGAGCGCCTTTCAAAATGTTCTGAATTGTAATCATATATGATAAAAAAAATTTGTATTGTGAAAATAGAGAAGAATAAATATGACAGAAATTTAGATTCCTAACATTGAAGGCAATTCCAAATACTACATGAAACTGATTTATTATATGTATCAGTGAGAGAGGAATCCTGATCATCTTATGACCCAAGAAGCAACAGAAATACAGCACAAAAATTTAAATTACCCTCGATATTTTGCCAGCAAAATAATACATGTGGTACATTTGGTTAAATATAACATTACCTGCCATAACTGCTTTTGGTATGGGGAATGTGTGTCCATAACGATTGTTAAAAATTTTGGCTAAATGCTGCACCAATTCCAAATTGTGTGTCTGGTCTTCGCCCACAGGAACATGGGTGGCTCTAAGGACAGAAGCTGCAATTTAAAAAGTCTGCAAGTGTTAAACTTATTTGATTGCCTGAATAACTGACTTATGCAACTTCTTCTGTTCATCATTTAGTTATACACATAAATCTTTACGAATATGTTGCAGATTTTAAGGCTCTTAGTCACTTTTAAACATTGATATACTGGTGGGCAACATGTTTTCAAAGTTAGTCTCACAGTCAAGAAATGGTATCACATCATGATTAGTACTGACCAAATGGAATGGATCTGTAATTCTTTAGCAGGATCAAATACAACTATTAAAAAGCATAGTGAAACCTGCTTAAGAAAAACCTGGTTAAGAAAATTTCCCGCCTAAGAAGTCAGGATAAAAAAGCACCAAATTCTCCCATCTGATTAACATTACAGGTCCTACCCTTTTAAGAAACTTCCCGCTTACGAAGTAGGATTTGCTTGGAATTTTCAAAATTTTTTCAACAGGGTTTCACTGTATAATGAAAACCCTATGTAATATACCATAACATACTGATATTTCATGAAGAGTAGTTAGCCCTTTACCCAACCCCTGAGCTGGTGCTTATTCAACATATTCACAACCACACTCAACATGTGGAGGCTACCTACTCCACTGCAACCTGAGGATGTGCCATATTATGGCCTATGGGAACCCGCTTAACACAAACTCTGCCACATTCTTCCTTTGAAATGTGACAAAGTTCAAATACTTTGGAATGACACTGATAAATCAAAATTGTATACATGAAGAGATTAAGAACAGATTAAGTTCAGGAATGCCTGCTAGAATTTGGTACAGAATATGCTGCCTTCCCATTGCTATATAAAAGCACACAGATCACAATGTATAGAAGTATAATTCTGCTATTTGGTTTATATGGGTGTACGAGATGAAGTAACAGGAGGCTGGAGAAAATGCATCACAGGAGCTTAATTATTTGTCCTCCTTACCAAATATATTAGGACCAAATCATGCACAATGAAACAGGTGGGGCACATAGCACGTATCAGGGCCAACTACATACAGGGCTTTCATGGATGCCTGGAAGAAACAGACCACTTGCAACATCTAGGTGTAGAGGGGATGACAATATTAAAATGGATCTTAAATAGGATCAACGGCACTAGTGGATTAATCTGGTTCAGGACAGGGAGAAGTGGTGGACGCTTGTGAATATGGCAATGGACCTTCAAATTTCTTGACTAACTGACAAACTACTGGCATCTCAAGAACGACTCTCCTCCACATGGTTAGCTACTTAGTGTGAAATATATTGCACCTCATCAGCTAGGAGGAACATATTTTGTAACAGTCACGGACCCACACAAACGTAACTGAAAGGATGAAGTAAAATAAAAATCTGGTAATTGTTACAACAAGTTCCATGGTATAATGAACTATAATATAGTCACCACTCAACCACTTCAATCTACACTGGCACACCAACTCTGGTGTTCAAGTTTATGACAAAGCAAAATACTAATTGTTAAAACTCTGCAAAAGGCAAACGAGTATTCAAAACTAATAAGAAATAATGAAGAATCATCCTTTGTGAAACGTAAAACACTGACCTATATAGTAATACATCAGCAGCCTGTAAAACTGGGTACAAATATAAACCCAAAGGTACTTCTTTCACCTTCACAGACTTCTCTTTGTATGTTGGTATGTGTGCAAGCCGTGGCATGGTAGTAAGGCACCCAAGTATCCAGCACAACTGAGTATGTTCAGGTACCTGAAAGCAGATGTTACTATACTATTTACTTATTTAGTTATGGTTTATTGTATGGAGACATGAGTATCTCACACTATACAGCAATGAAAGGTACAATGACTGGTGAATGCTGAATTCAAAAGGATGTGCAAAGAACCAATCATGGCCTAATTTGAGATACTGTCCCACCAGCTGCCTAAAGGGAATGGGAAAACTAAAAAAGACAGTTGGTGTCTCAGCAAAAATTTGAATATGCATCTCCTGAATATAAGTCTAGACCAGCCTAATTCATTTGTTTCCTTAGGTACAGATAAAACAATGTCTATGAACTGTTCAATCAACACAGTTCGGAAAGCACAGTTTATTGTTTTACTTTACTTAACAAAATTGTAACAACCGCACAGATACACAGCACTGAATATGAGATAATTCGATGGCCATGGAGGATGGAATAGAAAGGAAGCAGAAACATGTAGGTGTGCCACCATAATGTATTATTGTGTGTGTGTGCATCAAACCTGTGCTGACACAGAGTGTGAAAACTGAGCAGTCCCCACTCCTAAACTTTTCCGCCTGTTTCATCACCATGGCTGCCAGCAAGTTGGTCTGCTCTTCACTACGGTGCAAATAACATTACTTATCAGTGCAATTTCCTGGAGGTCCTTTTCTCTTTCTTCCATGTAGACATGGCAGTGCCCCTCTGAAGGACTCCACTGTGTAGACTGCTCAAATTTTCACTGCCATTATGTCCAGAGAAACTCAGTGCAAGTATGAGATAACAGACAGTCTAACTATGTACCAAAAGTGGTCGCAATGTCCCTCTGTTTGCAAACAGCAATGCCCCTGCTGAATACAGACTTTTCTGCATGCGATATCATTCTTGTTTTCAGTGACATTACACATATAAATACTGTTTTTTGTTATCTTTTTACATTTGCTAGTAACTCCTTGCACTTCCCTGACGCCTGCCTCACACTTCACCTTCTTCACATGCATGTTGCAGCAAATTTATTTGGCTCAGTCTATATCTCAGCATTTGTCTGGATGAAACTGTAGAATGCAAAAAGTCACACAGCTTTACAATGAGATCCTGGCTTGGAGTCTTACAGAATTGAAGCACGAATGCTACAAAAACCTAAGTGACTGGCTTTATTTATTTAAAGACAATTTTTCATCTATGAAAGTCTCATGTTGAAGGGTAGGGTAACATGGGAATGATAAATTCGGAAGTGTGTGAAAGGAAATGACTGTAGCCCAGTTTGAAGGGAAGGTACTGAGGACAAGTACGAAAAAGTCAGTACTCAGAATGGGAACCAAGATGAAAAAGCTGCATAGAATGATTATGTCATTACTGTCATTATTACAAATGTTGGTTAATCTGGCAAGAACAGATCTTTTTCTCTTCTATAAAATATACAGACTAGTTTTGAGACCAACCCAGCCTCCTATTCAGTGACTAGTAAGGGCTCTTCTCCTGCAAGGGTACAGAGGCCAAAGCAGGAAGCTGAATACTCATGTCCATTTGGTGCTGAGGTTAAGAATATGTGATGCTGTACCTCCACTCATACACATGCCTTCCCGGTGTGCAGAGGAACAACTTTATCTTTACCATAACTATTCCTATTACAAAACTGTAATATAAATTAAGGGTATTTCTTTTTAACATCTTAACCTACAGCTGCAACACACTTTCAATGCGAAAGCTGCCAGTAAACCAGCACAGCAAGCATGGCTGTAAACTGAAGTCGGAAGGAATTTTGGGTGGAGTTGGAGTCAGTAAAAATGCACTGACTCCAACTCCAACCTCAATATAAAATCTCAATAGATACTATTTTAATACACTTAAATACAAGTTACAAGTCTAAAAACCAGCCTGATGATTCACGTGGTGGTGATGAAATAGCTTATGATACCATTTACCATTTTAGTAGGTTTACCATCATTAATACACATTGAGCATTTATGAAGGAGTGAGTTGGATATTTAAACACTGAGAAGTTGGAGTGGGAGGTTTTGTGTACTGACTCCACAGCCCTGAGACCAAACTTATGGTCTTCTGTGAAATGAAACTGTGTGTAGTTTCATAGACACGCACCAACAATCAAGAAATGGTCATAACTAATAACTACACTGAAACCCTGTTAAGAAAATTTTAAAAATTCCAAGAAAATCCTACTTCTTAAGCAGAAAATTCCTTAAAAGGGTAATTTTAATGAAATTGGAGAATTTTGGTGCTTTTTTATCCTGACTTGTTAGGCGGAAAATTTTCTTAACAGGGTTTTTCTTATGCAAGTTTCACTGTAGATCACCAGTATTGTTCTAGTTCTGTGTAGTGGTCAGGTGTTTCATATACCAGTATGTAAGTACATCCCATACAGGATCCTTATTTATCTGACAAATATACTTTAATATTTTCTACCACTACTCTGCTGCACAAGTCGGCAATCAACTGAAGGGTTATGTTACTACACCAAGTGAGCTAACAGGACGTAACACATAATATTTGTCAGATACAATAATGATCCTATATAACTTGAGGTGATTATTTGGTAACCCAAATATTAACAACCACACTTCTGGGGGAAAAATAATGACAGCATATTGGGTATTTAATTACGTCTTCCAATCCCTGCAAAACCTTAATCACACTGGTTTTCAGTTTCTTACACATACAGCATTACTGCTACCCATATGATTACACCATGGAAATGTCCACAGGTAATGGTCGTAAAGTTCAGTACTATATAGAGTTCAGTTGTCATGTTCATGCTCCAGCCACTTTAATTCTGAGAGAACAACCCCTGTCCAGTCTGATCGTGGAGCTGCAGAAATATCCCTACCAAAAGTCAAACACTGACCATCCAGTTCACAATCGTTCTGCTATCTGAACTGCCATTATTCAATTCTCGGAAGACTTGTTCACAATTTCCAACTGACATCTCCCTCTGAGTGACACTCCATTATTGCTATATACACATACGCATCCAGCCATACACATAGCGATACTTACTCTTGATTGCTGAAAAAGTATACTCTTGTCAGGGTCTATACCACAGGCCAGTAATGTTGCTGTAATTTTCAGAATGTTTGAATGAAGGTGCTTTGGATCCTGAAAGTGAAACCCACAACTCAAAAGCAGCATACATTGTGTTTCAATTATGTCTCTCTAGGCAGTTTTGAGGAGAGTAAGAAGGCTCTGGAGAAGGGTGTTGATAACATTTTAGGGTGTAAACTAACACACTGACGGGTGTAAAAAAGTAGTTGTGACAATAAAGTATACACAACATACTGATTTTATGGCAATCTCTGACTATTATCTTAATCTGCAGAGACAACTCCACAATAATGACAACATACAGAACAACACATAAAATATATCTGACCACCAACTTACGGATGTTGTAGATGTTACTTACTTGAGGAAGTGTAATTGCATGTAAATCTGCAATACTATAAATTACATCTTCTCCAGCATTCTGCATTTCAACCCATCTCTGTATGGCACCAAAATAATTTCCTAAATGCATTGAACCTGTTGGCTGGATGCCAGAAAACACGCGATGTGGCCATTTATACGTCTGTAATTTTAAAAGAAAAGCTGCTATACTGGTTTACAGTCCTTACTTTACTACTCACTAGGCCTGATGATCACACTAAGATGAATAAACAACAATGGACAAAATCAAATGCTAAAGTAAAATGTTCACTCACTTAACTCGTTACATTACGTGTTTTCTAATTTCCTTACAGAATTATTGCAATTATGATAGAATGGATGGTGGTTCAGCTCTTTTATTTGTGGTTTATTTAACAACGCTGTCAGTGGCTTGGCCTACTATGGCATTACGGCACAAAATGACAAGATGATTAGTAACTGACGAACTGCAAAAAATGGAGGAGGATGGGATTATTGCCTAATTTGAAGTACTACCCATTCATCTGCCTGGAGGGGCTGCGAAGCCACGAACAAGCGGCATCCAAATTTGTCGCACCCCAAACCTTCTGTATAAGGTGCAAGAATGCTAAACACTCGTCCGTGACGTTCGGTCTAAAACTTCTGGGGAATCATACATTTCATTATCTTGAAAGCCACTGTTATTCCACCAGTATTAAATATACCTGCTATCACGTGCAATACGTACTTTTAGGTTAACGCAAAACCTACGAAAAAAAGCGATCGCGATTCATGTACTTACTACAGAGTTATGACATTTTCTAATCTGGTTTGCAGACCGCCACAAAAATTTTGCTACTATCTTTGCATTTCTGCCGACTACACGCACTCCCCACACACGCTTCATGGTCCCATCAGCTATTGTGTACACCACCCTACCATTTCATACACAGATCACGGATGACGGGCCAGCCACGGATTATCCATCTCGTGTTGCACTGGTCACGGATTACGAGTAGCTCTACAGCCCTTCTTATATTCCAGTACCGTCCGTGTTTCACGTACGGCGTGGGGTCGTAACACCCAGAAATGGGGATGTCGTTTAAACAACGCCAATCCAACACACCCCTCGACAGCACAATATTGGTTACGAAATGAGAAAATGCAACCAACTACCGTTTTAAATAAATCTTAAAGACACGGGGTACAGAATATATTGTAGTACCTCAGTTGTATTCAAACCGTCAAGGGAAGACAATTTCTCGAGCATGTGAGCCACAGCTAGCTTTAAAATGATCCTTGCCCATGCAGTACAGCCCACAGATTTTTATTTTATTTGTAGCCAATTAAATTACTAACACCCTCAACATCTGGTTATGCTTTGTGGCTCATTCAGAGGTACTACCTGACAACTAGCTCACGTGTATGAAGGCAATCACAAAAATGCTCATTCAGAATAGTTATTCTCCAAACTGAGATTTGGAGCCAGGGCCTCTGGAATACGAAGCTTGCATGACATCTGGTCCCATACCAAGAAAACTACCACTTCTTTAGCTGAAGGCTCCTGCCAGCTTCTCACAGTTAGTTATGCCCTCAGCACACATCTCATATCCTGTACACTTTACACACACCACCTACACATTATTTAATTCCATGTTCGCGCACTGATGTTCTAACATGTGATGTTATCATTCACACATTTCCCGTTTGAAGTACCAGTTACAACAGTACAGCAACATTTCCAGCTGGCCACTAATACAGACATTTAGCTTACACTCCCATGTATATCACACCTCTCAATCACAATATATGTAGAAAAACTCATAAAGAGCTGAATCAACAATGTGCTGGTTACATCAGTTTGACTACTGCTGCAAACATGTCATCAAAATCCCAACACTCATGTATCCCAACAGGATCTATCAGCCTAAGATTAAGCAGACTTTAATTTTCCTCAATGAGCATTAGGTGTCTGCAGAATTAATAAAAAAACTCACCAAATATGTATGCCATAGGTAAAGATTTAATTTGCTATGTTCCTTGCAATATGCTGGTGAATAAAACCAGGGATTAGAGGGAAGGCCTCTCCTACAGGTCAAAAACCAGGGTCAGAATAGGCAGGACATTAGACATTTATGATCACCATATGAACTAATGATACAAAAATTTGCACTAATGAAATCATATAATCATCACACTTATCATTCTTCATCCATGTTGATAACTATTTTGCCTCTCAAGTGACCTGCTTTCATTCTCTCATATGCCTTTGGTAACTCTGAGAATGGACATACCATCTCAATGGTTGGACACATCTGCAAGAAAGAAATATATGGCCTTATACTAAGTTAGTGAAACTTACATGACAAATGGTAAATATGCTATGTGCAACACATGTCCACTTCACTGTATGACAACACCTTGAAGAAACAAACTCACCGTAATGAAATGTTCATACCATATTACTGTTAATGTTATTATGGGATAAAATATCTGTGAAAACATTTTTCAATATTAAATGTCTGTAACTGTCATCACTGTTAAGCAAATTGTCCATTCAATTCAATGTTCACAACAACCGTAAAGGTGCCACAGAATTTGCTCAGATATAAATTTCATTTAACTACAAGTATATCTCCAGGCCCCAATTCTCATGTCAGGGGTGTTTCACATCTACCAGACCCCTGGAATGTGTCAAATTTCAAAATTATACAACACTATGCCACAGACTGTGAAACAATGCCTTCAAGTGTAGCCACATCATATCAGACAGACTCCTTAACAGGTGCACACTCAGAACTTTTCCTTGGGGAGGCTGTCCCTGAGGCTGTACATGATTTTACTTTTGATTTTAAAAACTGTTATAAAAATCATGTTGTAAGTATAACATAACAGTTTGCAACTGCATTTATATACACACAAATATAACTACAGGTTCCATGACTCAATCACAGTGTCCTATCTTCTTATTTTTCTTTATTTTATTAATTTATTTTTCAAAATTCTAATGTACTAGTCATCAGCTGATTTCAGCTGAGTGGGAAATCACGTAAAACGTTTTGATATCATAATATCTACAAAATCTGTGTTTTTTAAATTCTAGTTTTGGGTGGATAGGGGCTGTGGCCTGGCAGCCCTGCCCCCTCCCCTTGAGGGTGTCACTGCTCCTTACTTACGAATAACTCATTCATGTTTGAGCACCACAACATCAAGATACAGAGGCAGCATGCATATGGATTTCAACACACATCCTGCTCCATGGCAAGAACCATATTCACTACTTGTTCGATAGGGAGGCTGCTGGGTGGTACTCAAACAATGCCTCGAACTGAGTTCCTGTCATCAAAACCACAGCCAATAACTTTACAGACTACAAAATTATGGCTAACATACTCCTCACTGAGAAGTGTTAAAAACTGTGCAGCAATTTCTGTCGATGTGACTTCTTTCCCCTTCATCAAATGTTCACAAACACAAATCAAGAGTTTTATTTTTATGACATTAAACAAGTTCAGTGCACTTACCTTGCCTTCTTCCACTAGTCTAGTAATTTCTTTTATTGCATCCGATGATGGAAGAAAAAATCCCCATCGAATAGTACTAGATTTACTTGTGAGACCTGTTTTCACATTTGTGACCAAAAGATCCACTGCATTCTTCACCATACCACCAAACACACCATAATCATCCAAATTTCGTAACATTGGAGACCTCAGTGTTATGAATTTTGAAACATTCCAGTCCTTTAGACAGTCTGCATATTTTAAACCTGCATCTGCACCCAAACCTGCTGCATCCAAGATAATGTTATACCTAAAGAACAGAAAAAATCAAATCACAAGTACCCCTAAATGTGAAATTAATTCAACTGTGACACAAACACTAATGCAACAACAGTCTAGTGTAAAGTTAATACTTATCACGGATGTCTTCTGTAAGGTATCTGACAAGCTTTTCTACATCAAAGAGACAGTATCATGTGGTCATCTGTTGGAGATCAACCAAATTTCACAAAGGCCCCTTCGGATGGTATGTACAGGCACGTTTCTCCAGTTTTTCACCATATGGCATGTGTAACTGGATCCATGTAATTGATCCATTCAGTTCTGAACTAATACCATGTTAGCCATTAGTACGGGATGGATACAGAAGTGAATATACAGCCATACATATACATATAATTCAAGTCTTTGTTGCCAGGAAGCAAGCAAAATCACTAGAAAGTTTTGTCTGCTATCTAGATTGCAGAAATCAAATACCAAGCTGTAATTTTACCTGTTACTCTTATGGGTGTCAAACTCTGTCCCTTGCATCACAGAAAGGACACAGATTAACACTGTGTGGTAAAAGGGTGCCTAGAAGAATCTTTGGATACAAGAGGGACAGTGTGAGGAACCAGTATTGAGAAAACTGCATAATGGACAGCTTTATTATTCATCAAGCATTACTGCAATGATGAAATCGGGGAACATGAGTTGAGTGACACATGTTGCAACTATGTGACAAATTACGAACTTCTGTGAAACTTTTACTGGAGATCCGAAGGGAAGAGGCCACAGCATTACAAATATATACACTATGATAATAATGCTAAAAATGAAATGGGTGTTAGGGAATTAGGGAACGTGGATGTGGACCATATTCATGTTACAGGACACGAACCACTGGTAGGCTGCTGTGATCACGGTAATGAATTTTGGCTCTCACAGAAGTATCCAATTCGTTGACTATATCAGCAATTATTAGCTTCGCAACTTTGCTCTGTGGAGTAAGTCTGCACTTCATGTAAAGCAGTTGCTCTGCGTGATAAAAAGTATATTTAGTACACAGTGCCAACAGATGCAAGTTTGTCAAAATCCTTTCATGCAAGGCAATGGTAACATGTGCAGTCAAGCAAATATGGTAAAACACACAGCTCTGCATGTACAGCAGGAAAATATGTGTGAACATTCAAACACTGTAACTCAAATGAACCACACAGTGTGGTTTTTAGCTTCAAACTGCTCACATAATTGTATCCACTAGGCCAGATTACTACATTTGCTTCGTATGGGTCACATGTATTACACATTACAGTAAATAAAGGGAAGCAAAAATTTCTTATTAAGAGGATTTACACATTGATGCTCATTTTATGAAATATCATTGCCATGTACACACAGCTTCTGCACTGCCTTTATAAAGATCCTTCATATAGATTTACAATTCTCACCCAAAAACATTGTTACTCTGTGTAACTGCCTTTATCACGCTTAACAAAATTTTGTTCTGGTTCCACAAAACTTGAATATCTACCATACTATTTGATGAATCTAACTATCAAAACACTGAAGAAACAATATTCAATATGGAGCACTTAATAGAAATATGCTATAACTCACAGATATTGGAGCTGAAAATAAAATTAGTGGAAACTAGTCACATTTAATAATAGAGAATATGGCTCAACATAGCGCATTAGTCCATCATACACAAAATGCATGCATATGACACTCACTTGCCCTGTTCCCTTATCTGTTTCTCTGCATCAGGGTGTGTGTAATCAATCACACAGTCCGTTCCAAATGATTCCAACAGAGGGACTGCATCAGCACGGCACGTTGCAACAACCTTATATAAATAAACATCGAGTAAGAGATAATGTTGCTTTTAACTGTCTCATGACAGTACGCTACAGCACTGCCAGAAACCTTGTGTTCATATTTTACATGATATATCAAATCAGCAGGAGGAATGAGGTGGAGTTCATTATGCTATCTGAAAAATTGCCCTACCTCTAAATGCAGAGAAATATTTTATTAGAGTATGGTACTCCGAATTATAACATAATGCAGTCTCATAGATGATCACCAATGTTCTGAAAAAACCCCACAGTCTCCAACTTCAGGGCAGACTGACACAGCAGGTTACATAGTGTTACAAATACCATCATGAAACAGAATCTGAACCCAGCCAACTTTAATAAAACTGCAGATATAAAAAACTATTGAGTAACAGGGCCTCAAAGTCAAGTCCTGATCACTGCAACAAGAATCTAAACTAAATGAAAATCTTCCAAGTTCAGTGACATACATACATACATACATACATACATACATACATACATACATACATACATACATATATATATATCAGAGTAGCCCAACCCCTTGGAATGGTGTGCAAATTACTGGTACATGTGAAACAGACAGTGAAATTTGAGTTGTCACAGACAACACAAGAATAAAATTCCCATGAAGATGGTTCACTAATTTGTTGTGTAGACATGTCATACGCACAAGACATGACCCAAACGTTCAGAAGTAATAATATGTTGTTATGCTGCTTACCTGAGCTCCCCATGCCTTCAGCAACTGGACTGCTGCTGCACCAACACCTCCAGAACCACCAAGAATCAACACTCTCTTTCCTTTAGGAGTACTAAAACATAAATCACTGGTCACCTTCAGCGCTGACCAAGCAGTCATAGCAGCATATGGAACAGAGCCTGCCTGCACTAGGGATACATTGTGAGGCTTCTTACATACCTAGAAAGCAAACTCGGCTTCATGCAGTAGCACCAAAATATCAAAATACCACTACTCTTATTATACCCTTCAAAATGACGTACTTACACATGCATTGGTAAATAATGAATATGAACTTCAGAGGACATATATTTATTTCGCTAACACCAAGATATGAGATGGGAATACTGTACCACATTCTCAACAAAATTTGTGGAGCCACTAGACTGACCAATCAAAATGTTTCTATGAAACTTTCAGTCAACTCTGTCCTTGTAAACACACAACCAATACACATCAAATTTGTACATCCCACATGTTCCACAACATTGGGTTCAAATGCAGAAGTACCACATCAATTTCTTCTTACATGTTCAATTTCCAATGCTATCATATAAAAATTACATTTAAACTAGTGCTAGCATAACTTAACCTTTTAAAGCCTAGTGGTAACTTTACATACGAACAAGTTTAACATTCAAAAATTCTACGTGGTGCCCACATTGCATTTATGTGTTTTGTACGGATCTCAGAACAAACAGCAGCTTTTGCCTTATAAAACATTAAGAGACTGGTTTTTATAACCGAAGTGGAGAGTGTTTACAGCGCGGTACACACTGAGTCCTTATATCACTTCATCTTTAAAGAGTTAAGCAGTGTCATGACAATCTCCTTTTGCTGTTTTTTTATTATTTATCTTGCCAAAGGCACTGACTTTCTTCCTCTACGCCCATGTGGTTAATTCCTCTTCCGTTCATCAGCTTTCAGAGTCACGAGAGAATGACTGGGGCAGGAAGTATGATGGTTTAGATGGAAGCATCTCTGCTATATACATGGAGGATGGACAGTGGAATAAGGAAGGTAGTGTCTGTGACTGGACAACAGAGATACTCAATTCCATGCAACACACTTTGTACAGCATAATGCCAACAGACTTTCCACAATACACATATGATAATATTGAAGTGGGAGGCAGGAGGCAATGAAGTGAAAGATTCACAAATCAATCCTTTAGCCTGCAAAAAACTACCACCTAATCTGTACATCTTACCAATAAACAACACTTCTTGAAGAGTCAACTGGCAGTGGTTGACAGAGTCACTCACTATGTAAGTCAGAAATTATGCTGAAAATTCATTTGGTGGAGTTAGTATCTCCTTTTCGTGATGTTTCCAAGAACCATGACTCCAATAACTAAATACCCCATCCCTTTTTACACAGCATGTCAATTTTTATTGGCCATGCTGTCAGCTATTGTTACAGCCAGTTGGCAGAGCATTGCATTTTTTTCACTACTAATAAAACCATGCCAAAGTTGAAATCTGGCTACTGGTCCATTGTACTAAGGGATTTAAAAGCCCCTATTCCAGAATAATAAAAATGAAATACATTCAGATAATGTTAGCATATTAAGTTGGCATACTTTCTTACCAAAGTCTTATTAACTCGTACATATTGTGCATGACAGCCTTGCAGATGTGGAGGCAGAGCTCCCCAAACTTCATCTCCAATATTCACATCAAGTCCAACTCCTAGCCCTTTTGCAACAATTCTACCTGAAAAATCTCGCCCAAGGACTAAGGGAAATTCTAATGTTTCAGAGAAACTGCATGCTTCAAATTGTCTTGCTTTATTCAGAAGCACTGATCCATAGCCACCTAAAACATTACAACATATTTTTCATATATTAAGTATACAAATGTTACATCATATGCAGAGGCCTACCTAACTTCCTGCTTGTATGATGTCATCAGTGCCTAGTACGCACTCCCTACTCTTGGAAAGCACATATTGCATATATAGAAAGAAAAATGAGGAGGTTAACGTCTGCATGTCAATACACAATTACGAATTACCACATGCCCCTCTTAATGGCCAGCCATCTGGTTAGTTACCACAGGGCTAATTTTTCACAACCCTGAATCAAAAATACTCAAATAACATTATTCATAGGTGAGACTGAATATCATGAAACAAAATTTTTCCTTTATAACAAGTGGGAGTCATATAAACACTGTATAGTAAGTCAATGCAAGTTTCCACAAATATGATATATTAACAATATGGGAATCTCAGAGTGATGTTAACACTAGTCAACTTCTACAGTTACAGGTTGGTTCTGAGCCCACTAAAAGATAGCAAGATAGTGAAATAATATAACCAAGCAGGTAAACTTTATACATAAGTTATTCATTTATAATCCAACAAGTTTTAGCCATCACCAGTATAACCAACAAGGTACTGCTTAAACACATACATACATTATTTATTTACAATCCAACATGTTTTGGCTCATTAGCCACCCTCATGATGGCTAATAAGCAGCAACATGTTGGACTGTAAATAAGTAATGTGTGTGTGTGTGTGTGTGTCTAAAGTGTACCCAATTGGTTATACTGTCTCATTAAATCGTACACATGGCACTAATATATTATAAAATAGCATGATGGTGTTGGACATAGGATGACATTTACCCGATCCTGACCCATCAGAATCCCTGGTAGCCTAACAGTTGTTTATTTTATCCAGCAAATCAAACACTAAGCAAATAAATACAAACAATGCCACTGAAAACAGAGAACATCAAAACTTCATTTCATCTTATACTATTTCCATTACTGTCTGTTGGATATGATTTGAAACGTCCAGTGCCATACAATTTTTTAATGCCAGAGAGTTATTCTCAGTTACTGCTCTTCAGTTTCAGATGAACACTTTAAACAGACGAGTGTCATAAATCAATACAGAATATCTGGAACAGCCCTGGCTTTCTGTAGGGGGCAATGGTTAAATTTTCCCACGTTTCGAGGAACACACTGCCTCCATCTCCAAGGTGATTGACATGGTTCAAGTGGATGCTAAACATGTCACCACTACACGGTACTGAAACTATCTGTAAACCACAAATCCACAAAGGCTAACCTTTCGCTTACCCATCATTGCCAAATCGATGGGGTTTATAGATGACGCAGACACCTGAATCAGAACATCGTTTGGGTCTTTAATCTGAGGTATTCGAGCAGTTTTTGACAGCTGTAATTCTTCCAATCCTCCGTAACAGTGTATTTGCCACGCCAGCATTTTTGACGTATTCTGCTCCTTGGAAACTTCATGCACCACTGAATAACCTCTCACACTACCGTTCATGCATGCGAACTGGCCAATACTGTCTACTTTAAACAATACAGACAGGACCGTCTTTCTGTGTATGGCCGTTATAGTTTGTGTCAACATGTCGAAGAATACAAACTACATTCAAATCATACAGCATCAAAATCAAAGTCTTGCTCTAAGTCTCTCGTTTCTACATTCCTTCACAGTCAAACTTCCTTTCGCAACCACCGATTAACTTAACCGCCATTTCAATGTCACACAACCACTAACATTCCATGCTAACATCGATCGGCTGTGATCTACGTGGTGCTCCTAACCACGGATCCCCAACCAACGGGTGGGCACGACAGACGACCTTGCGAATAACAGCAACGTCGAACGTCCTGCGTCTAGTCACCGCACTTTCCCGCTGATAGGAAACAGCAATCATCCTGCCATCTGCGAGATTTTAGGCATCCGCCGCAGTGTCGTTGAAATCTTCGTTCTTGTGGGATGTTGTGCGGTCCATTATTTTAGCAACGGACAGCATAATTAAAAAACTTCTCGCCATAGGCTCGCGTTAATTAATGCGCGTTGTTAGCACATTTAGAGCACCAACTAGAGCTTAAGATTTCCTGAGAAATAATGCATATCGTGAGTAATTTACATCTTCAAGACAGCACGAATATTGATCGTTCTAAAAAGCTTAGTTAAGGACAGAAATCTTTTTGTGATAGATTACTGTCTGATGTCATGTGTCGCCGCGCGGTCTGGTAGAAATTTGCCGACATTTGGAGGAGCCTGCCGCCTCCTTATTCAGGGTAGAATCTGAAGAGTAGGTAAATTTATATCAGACTAAAGGCCACAACATACCATAATACAGTAATATTCATAGTCACTGCCGTCAGAAGGTCACAATACCTATATCTATGTTCTATGGCGCGCGGTCAGTTCGAAGTAAATGCACCTGACCAACAAGAAAATAATTTAGGAAATATACCCGTAGTGAAATAATTCTGACGCGTTTGTTCAATTTGTCTGTGTCGAAAACCGGACACTTGCGGAAAGACTGCGGGCACAACTCTAAAACTCCCATTCGAGAAGTTTTTTAGTTTGATAAATACTTCGCGGGTTACGCTCATGATGTGGATATTTAAGCAAAGGGTCATTATTTTTGTCCGATTTTAACCAAAGTTTTAATATGCCGATAACATCAACCATTTCTCAAGTTATACGGACAGACAGACATGGTGTAGCTACTAGGCCCATTTTTGCAGCGTTTTATTTAGAATGCTTCAGAAATAACTGTCCATACCCATTTAAGAGGCTTGAGAGTTAACAGGGAGTGGAGGCAACGTTAGTTACTCTTTCCCTTGTCTTTTAATGACTACGTTACTTAGAGTATCTTTTCCGTTGAAAACCGTGTCCAGATAAGGAGCAAATCCAGTGAAAGGTATCAGAAACTCATTACGATGAATTACCTCCAGACATTCCAGTATCCATGTATGTTATTTGTTACGTAATAGACGAGAGTTCAGGAAGTTGAAGGCAATCTAGGTCTAAGCAGCTTGACGGACATTCTCATGTTCTAATGAAACTGAAGCATTTTCTTACGTAGTGGTTCGATTATAGAAAAGGAATCACACAAAGAAACAAAGACAGGTCTTTACTTAAACACGAAATTCTTTCCTGATAAAGAACTCAAGTTGTAAAATATGTGATTAAAATTCCGAAATGTAAATTTAAATGCTGAATACGTGAGTTCGAGCAAGTAAAACTGACTCGCCTGATAACATTTATAAGTAAGTTGTGTATTTGCGTCATATTTTGTATATGCTACTAGTATGCTACAAATTTCCTTCAGCCAATAAAGCTTTATTGGAAATGATAAGACAACAATATTTTGTTATTTATTGTATATTGCCCGCATGTTTCGATACTACTGAAGTGTAAGGATCAAGCAGTTTGAGCCTATAGTAGATCACCGACTCTCAAATGCCTTTTTCCCACGACCAAATTCACAAATTACATTGTCTTTGGCCATACAAATAGTACCAGTACCTAATCAGCGCTCCAGAAAATGGCCTCAAATTTATTTATAATATTAAAAAGAATTTCAGGATAAATTTTCGACATAATTGCTCTGTTTGTCTCAGTTTTAATTTTCCCTGAATATTTGGACACAGAGACCTGCAAGCTGCTCAATCAGGCTGGTAAAACCAAAGCGCCGGTAATAGAGATGTCAGCGAAGCTAAGGTGAATGAATTTCCAGCAGCTATTGACGCACGCCGAGAAAATCTACAAGGCAAGCTGCTGCACAATTATACATGAACAGTCAAGTGTGCCCAAAATCAACAAACTCGTAGGACGCTGAGAAGTTCTAAATGTCAGTTTGTTCAATATGTAACAGCCCAGCACAAGGACATTCATTAAACATTCTGCTGTGACATTATTTCACTACTGCAAGACGATGGCTTTTTCCACCCACAGTTATGTTCACCGCAATTCTATTCACATAAAATTTTATCGCCGCTAATACAACTTAACTACAGTTACAATAACCGCTTTTTGACATGTTTCGGCCGTCAATATTGACCATCTTCAGGTCAATGACATACACGAAATGTGTAGATGAATTAAAGTTTAAAATATAAGACATATTTTCATTTTCACGTGACCTCTAAGGATAATTTAATTCAGAATAAATGATATAACTTGGTTTGCTTTTTAAAACATTAAAATAAAATATATCTGCCGTAAAATAGACTTTCATGGCTGTAGTATATGGAAGTGAGAACACACGCATATAACATTTTTGTCGGAGAAGCTGCTGAAGAGAAGCATTTGTGAGAACTTGAGGTAGATGCAAGGGCAATGTTCAGATACATACTCAAGAGCTACAGTAAGAGGATGTGGCCAGGATTAACTAATTCAGGGGACTAACTACTGGAGCGTCCTTGTGAACACAGGAACAAACCTGCTTGTGCAATAAAAGCCCGGGGAATTACTGATCAGGTGGAAGATTACCGACCTCAGAATAGACGGACAAGTAATTAGCACAATGAAAAATGCAGATCCCCTTGTGCTACTGGCTAAGGAAGAAACAGTACTACAGGGCATGGTTGATAGGCTAATTGAAATTGGAAGATGCTACAGAAAAATTCTCCAGAATGATGTCATTTCATTGAGAAAGTCTGCGAAGTGTATTACGCCTTGGAGTAGCTAAAAATAACTTGCTCAATTACCGACCCTTCAGATTTCATTTCCGTCGCGACAAGAGTGCGGTGGCAAGCGTCGTTACGTAACGTGGAACGCACCGTTATAAAGTCGATCGCAATATGTGGTACGTCACTTCCACTGGCTAGCGTTTACAGATTCGTAACACGTCTTGGAAACTGGGTCGCTCGGCAAAGAAGCTGACGTGAAAATACCTTAAAGATGCGGAGTCGACTACTAGTGGCTGATCAGAAAGCAGCTGGCAGGACAAGTTGTAATAGAGGCCTGTCCTAATTGCAGTTACGCCAGAATTATGTAACAGGATACGAACATTTTCCTTCCTTCTTTGTTAATTCTTTTATTTTCGTGCAAAGACACGAATATAGTGAATTCGGTAAGCAACATACAGCAAGTTTGCCAAGCATTCTAGAAGTTTCCTTTAACATCCATATCACGTCTTTGAGTCCAGCGCACCACAGACAGCAATCCGTTTTCAGAAAGCAAATTTGCATATGCCTAGGGAAAATAAAGAAGGGGGTCCCATATGGCAATGCAATTGCTTCTTCTATTAACCCTTTAAAGAAGAAGCGTATCTGTTTTATATAAGGACTCAGTGCGTACCGCGCTGTAAACACTCTCCACTTCGGTTATAGAAACCAGTCTCTTAATGTTTTATAAGGCAAAAGTTGCTGTTTGTTCTGAGATCCGTACAAAACACATAAAGGCAATGTGGGCACCACGTAGAATTTTTTAATGTTAAACCTGGTGGTATGTAAAGTTACCGCTAGGTTTTAAAAGGCTAAACAAATAAGGCGTAATAAACACTGTAACTCCCTCTCACCATGCACAAGAGATTCATTCGTCGCTGAGCTAATCAAGAAAATCAGTTGTGTAGTCTGCAGGTTCATCACCGTGTTCACAACAGCACGTCTGTTGACCCTAACCTGATCCGCATTAGTCTGGTTCACAGTATCACATTCCATTTATGTAACATCTCAGAGTATAAAATTTGTCAAACGAAACAGTTTTTGGTTTGTTATGTAAGATAAACACAGAAGTTTGTTTAGGCATTCAGACAGTCCTAGATATGGAAAATCGGCCTGTTATTACTAAATTATTAGGGTGAGTGGAGCATGAACGAAAGGTAAGTTTGTATAGCAGTTATTTTCTAAGAAACGTACTTGGGAAGAATTTCATTAAAATACCAGATGGTTTCGCAGGCTCGCCTAAGTAAGGTTTCTGCAATTTTTCTGAGTTCTCCAAGCGATTGTTGCCATAATATAAGTAGGCCACGAAATCACTCTTCAAAACCCTGATCTACTCACGAGTGATTCATAACTTCACCTGGCCAGCATCCACCTTCCTGGTGACTCCTTCGACAACAGAGGGATTCAGTAATTGCCAGATTTGATTCTCCTGATGACGTCTTCGACCTATGGCAGACTGATTTCGGTTCACTCGAATGAGGACGCATATTCGAATGCACTCTGGGCTTTCGCACCGGAATACCTCATGTTTTGCCCTACATTTTAGCCTGTTTTTCAGGAGAGTAAACGCAGACGTCGGTCGCCACGTGGTAGAATTTTAGTACAGAAAACCACTACGACCTCATAATAACAAAACTGCAAAAGGCATGACAGAAAAACATCTGGCCAGGGGCCCATAAAAGCACTCAACACCAAGACATCCTGACAGGCGAGGAGTCGCTTATCAAGTGCCTTCGACGTCGTTTTTAAAGGGTTAATACGACTATAAAGAATCCACCACTGTCACAGGCGTTCAGCGAATTGTCAATTTGTATCGGAACAGCAAAATTCGTATTCTGTTAGCATTATTCTGACGTAATGAATCTTTAACCCTTTAAAGACGAAGCATATCTGTTTTATATAAGGACTCAGTGCGTACCGCGCTGTAAACACTCTCCACTTCGGTTATAAAAACCAGTCTCTTAATGTTTTATAAGGCAAAAGTTGCTGTTTGTTCTGAGATCCGTACAAAACACATAAACGCAATGTGGGCACCACGTAGAATTTTTTAACGTTAAACCTGGCGGTACGTAAAGTTACCGCTAGGCTTTAAAAGGTTAATATTCATACTCAGGGGCACATTGAGGCACACTGAGACACACTGAGACACACCGCTATTGCTGACGTTACTAAAGACCGTGAGAATGTCTCTCAAAATAACCAAAATTAGTGGTCTGTATATTGCATTATCTTTATATTACGGACTTATTTTTTTGATTATCTAAGCGCACCCTCTCAACTACGAATTTTACATGGTGTTAAATAAAATGGAAAGAATTTACGAATGCTGAACATACGTATACAGTTTTTGCAGGAGGCACCGGCCTGTATTTGGGTACTGTAAACATCTACATTTAGGAATAGATTGCAGTCTACAGTTCATTGTGATGTTATTCTCTGACATAAGTCAGTATGTTACAAGATAGGTGAAAACGTTACTTTAGGAGTCCTTCTCGTCTTGCTGACCTCAAATCGCATGTGCTACCAATACGAGTTGAAAGGGAAAGTGATTTATACTCTGAAACTGCGGCAGATTCAATGAGAGAAGGCACGTTTCTTTGTGAGACAAGCAATCCGAAATGTGTTACGCGTATATTGTGTGCAACTCCTCCTTCAGTCTTCCACCTCCATCCGTCTTACATTCTTTATTCTTCTTACACTCTAAATGACGTAACAGATGAGTCGGGTACTCCATAAATAAGAACCCCCCCCCCAACCTTCCCAAAACAAAAGAAAAAACGCATTTTGGAATGCAGTTCAGAAAGAGAGCTTTACCATAGGCGTATACAGTACTTTTTTACACGGCAGTTTGGTTTAGTTTCTTTGTATGAATATGCTTCGTGTATTGCTTAGTGTAACAAGGTAATTAAGACACGTTTATAGGGGAAACGGAACAGAAGCAAAGCAACGATGAATTAACACGCGAACATCAAGAGGCGTGTCTTCGTTGAACCGCAAGCCACAACAAAGAAGGTAAAAACAAGGGAACTATAAAAGGCAATCGCTGTGCTTCTTCTGTCACTCCTAGTCGGCCATCTCAGCGGTTCAGACTGTAACAGAACTGTAGGAGTCATCATGGCTTTGTTTAAGGTAAGGGTCACGTTGCTGTCCTTCACAGCGCCAGTAAGTAAATTATTCGAAAAAAAAATTTTTTTTTGGAGAAAAGGGAAGTTGTCTCTGTGTACGCCATGAAGACATACGGAGGAGTGGAGTCATAACTCCAGACATCCTTGATGTTGGAACTCGAGGGAGGTGACTGGTCAGTTTCAGACTTCGACAGATTTACCCTGAGGGGAAGAGTCGCCAGTAACCATTCATTTCTTATTACTATCCACAGTCTGCTTCGTGGAGTGGAAGATTGTTTGGCATGATTCATTATACCTGTTTAACGTACAGACAGCTAGGGCAAAGAATGGAAAAAAAAATAGCTACAGTGATACATTTGGCATAACGTTTTATGTTATATATTAACTTGTTCTTTTATTAAGACACATATTAAAACGAAGAGAAAGAAAGTAAAATAGGTTAAGAGTAATTTTGGCAGCCCTGTAGAGGGAACCCAAATGGAGAGTAACAGTTTTCAAAAAAATGTCATCACTCTACAGCGAAATGCATGCCAATCCTTCACGTATTTACAAAACTAATTTTAAAGCTGACCGAAAATGAGGCTGTTAAAGAAACAAGCTGAGAATTTCAGAGAAGAGGGTGCCGGCTATTTCGCACTAAAAGAAGACGAGTAATAAGAGATTGGAGAAGACTGCACAGCGAGGAGCTCCGAAATTTGTACTCTTCGTAGAATATTATTAGGGCGATGAAATCAAGGTCGATTGGTCGACACACGTAGCACGCGAGGTACATATATCAGCAACTTGTAATAAATTTAAGTCCGAGAAACCCGAAAGGAAGAGATGACATGCGAGAATAAGGCGTAAAAGGAAGGTTCATGTCACATCCTATCTTAGAAAATCGGGGTTAAACTACTGAGTGGATTTATTTACTTCAGGAAAGGGTAGAAGGACAAGTTCTTGTGAAAGTTGGGGTTCTACAAAAGGCGGGGAATATCTTGACAGAATGAGCAACTATTAGCTTCTAAAGTTTTCTGCTCCATAGAATTAGTTACAGTAGGTCTCACGCCACAGCAAGATGATATGAATTTGTGTAGGGGGTTTATGAAGGTAACACTTAAGAAATCTAAACCTAGTCAAAATACCAGGGCGAGGTTCTCTGTGATTTCTTGTTACATAACATTATATTTCAACTACACAAGCTGCAGGTTGTGAAGTGCCGAGAGGTCATGCAATATATGTAGCTTCTTTTTCTAAAAACTGGATATCATGTATATTTAAATGACAGTCGCCACCAACAGCCAATCACGCAATTAGTATATAGTCCGCAAGCGCCGGCGTTAGTAGGAAGACGTTAAAACACATAAAATGTGCGACACAAAAGTTTCCAGACTGGCCGCGTGGAGCGCTAACCGGATGTAATGCCGCCGTGCGCCGCTAGGTAGCACTGCATTAATTTATTGTGAATTAGTCTGGTCAGTGTCGCTGCAAGGGAAAGTTGAATTTTTGTGCAATTTACTTTTAAAAGTGTTTAGCCGAGAACATCCTGCGATCGTTATAGCCCAGTGAAATTACAGACATTATGGAAGAAAGAATTTGTATTAACTCTTCTTTTAATCTTAAAAAAAATTTTGCAACTTATTAAATGCTCAAAAAATGATTCCGTAATCACTCAATATGTAGAATACAAACCACTGAATCCTATTCATGCTTAAAATATTGTCAAATTCGTTGAGAATTTTGAACGTTCTGGTCACCCATCTCCAATTCGGGCTGACGAAGACTTATAAAAAAACTGCGTGAAATCTTCCATAAGCTTCGATGGCGCATGAGCAAGGATATTTGTAACATTCTACGCCCCGCACAGATCCATGCCGATGCTTTTTAGCTGAAGATTTAAACATGAGGCAGATTGCTGCAAAATTCGTTCCCCCTCCGCTGGATGACGACCTGAAATAAAGGACCTGCAAAGTCAGAACAGAAACTTCATTTCTCAAGTCATTACAATAGAATAAAACTGGCTTTGTGGTTATGACCCAGGATCGAAGCAGCAGTCCCCCAAGATGGACAGCCTATTACCTCCACGTCCAAAAAAGACAAGGGCAAAATTCAAGAGCATGTTGATTGTTCTGTTTGGCAGTAAGGGAATTATTGACAAGGATTTCGTTCAACAAGGCCAAAACGTGGCGCAACAGTACTACTACAAAGAATTCCTGAGACATCTGAGAAATGATGTTAGGGGAAAACGCCCAGACAAGTGATGCGATCAGGACTGATTTATGTACCACGACAAAGCGCCAGCTCACTCGACTTTGCCTGGCCAGCAGTTTTAAACCGAAAACAACATGACGATGATCCCCAAAGCGCCTACTCCGCCGATGTAGCCCCTTGTGCGTTACCCCTTTTCACGGAGCTGAAAATCCTGTCACAGTGACGATGATTCGAGGCTATGTGGAGATTCAAGGTAACTCGCAAGCGTTGATGGACGGCATCAAGAAACGGGAGTTGCAGAGACGCTTACAGCAGTAGGAGAGGCTTTACACTCCGTGTATGAACTCCAAAGTGCACTAACTTGAAGCAAAAGACACCAACTTGTAACTAGTGCAAGCCTAAAATTGTTATATTGCCCCAGACCGGAAACTTTTAGCTCGCACCTCGTAGACGTAAACTAAATTGATTTGGCTCAGAACAGGAATCAGTAATTGGCCGTTGTTGCCGATCCCAGTACCCGCGCGGTCTAAGGCGTGGGTCTGCGGCCGCTCGCTTGCTGGGATTGCGGGATCGAATCCCGCCGCAAGCATGGATGTCTGTATCCTATGAGTGTCGTGTGTTGTCAGGTAAAGACTTCTGCGACGGGCCTATCACTCGTCCAAAGGAGTTCTGCCGAGTGCGGTGTGTCTGAGTGTGATCGTGAAGCCTCGATAACGAGGAGGCCCTGGCCCACTGGGGGGCTGTGGCGCCATGACAAAAAAAATAATAATAAGCTCGTCATCTCAGTAACAAACTTTCGAAATACATACAAAAGGGGCAATTTCTTCAGTAGCTGAACTTCTACAAGGCTACTCGCATTCCATTAAGCTACTTATCCACGCACGAGGAAAGAAAAGTGCTCGGAGTTGATCATGATGATGTTTTTGCTACAGGTAATTACCCTTCTTGGCGCGCTAGCAGTCACTCTACAGGCCGTACCGGTGTCGGGCATCGAGGAAGGCTACAGCCATATAGCCGTAGCGCCCATTGCCCTCTCGCAAGCTCCAGCGCTGGAAATATCACACGCACCCGTCGCCATTCCTCAAGCACCTGTGATCAAAGAACTGGAACATCACGTAAGTATTACTTTACTCACACTGGCGTTATGCAAACAGTGGGTACAAATGGAAAGTTGAATTTCAAGTATACCTGCTTTTTAAATATGAGGCTTATTCTTTTATTCTTTTACTGTATTATTTTGTAAAGGGAGAGATGATAAGTGCAAACAAAATGGTGGCTGGAAAAGGTCAAGGGGGGGGGGGAGGGGAGAAGACACCTTTTCCAGGCAGGCGTACCTGGAAGGAAAGGATAATATTCAAATGTAGCTTCAAGCAATAAGATATGAAGTTGAGACGTGTTCTGATTTCAGGGCAAGAACGAACGGACGGCTCTTGCAAACACTGTTACAAAACTGCTCCTTTATAAACTCAACATACGCACATCTAATATACGTAACAATATAGTATTTTAAAATTTTAAAATTCCAAAATACGATTTTTGGTTCACTCCTACGTGTTTTTCGTGTCTCCGCCATTTCAGGGAGTCCCTTCACCAACATTTAAAACTTACTAAGTATAATACGTTACAAAAGTGGTACATATTATAGCGTGGTACCTATATGTCTATCATCATCATCATCATCATCATCATCATCATCATCATCATCATCATCATCATCATCATCTCCATTATGCAGAGTATTCACACTTATATACCTGAAACAAACCATGTTTCTAGGGCATACAGTGTCGCAGCTATTCTGCGCGTACTGTTAATGGTTCATATAACGCTGTCTTCAACATTAAACTCTTTTGTGCTTCTACATTAGCACTTTCCGCAGTATGTGTGCTGCGCCCAATATAGCTGTGTTCTGTAGTTTCTTGATATCGTGCTTTCCTGGCATGCTGCTCAAGTATTTTCTTAAGAATTTATTATTATTATTATTATATAAATCCATCCATGAAATTCTCCCACCACAGCCAGGTGCGTCACCGCGGAAAATTCAGTTTGTAACGAATTAGATATCTTCTGAAGGCAAACTATCGCACTTACGTTTGATATTATTAGTTCGTTATTATACGGTGTACTCATTAATTAATGAAGTACGTTTTTGTGTCTGTCTTTTTATTTTGTGTCCTGTTTATTGTCGTCTGTTATTTGTGTGTACATGTTGTGCTTTCTGTAATTGGCCATCTGGCTGTTGACTCGGCACATTAATAAACAAGAACTGAATGGAATTGAATTGAATTATGGACACTCAACATTATTGGGGTGTTTTGGATATTTTATGTATTTCCTAAACGTTATACCAAAGGGGGACTCAGAATGATGTCCTGAGGTTGTTTATTGCAAACAGACTAAAAATGCACAGTGTTTATGCAGAATTTTCATATTTACAAAATAAATAATGAGACTGAAGTCTGACGACTGAATAACAAATAGAAATCTAAATACAAAATGTAACATGTCAATAAAGCAGATGTTGTGTTAAAGACTGTAAAAATTTTTTTCTTACGTTAGAAGGGGAGGGCGACAGGCGTTGATGGTTAAGTCTGACAATTTCAGGCAGTAAAAACTTGCAGCGCCGATCCCAGTGGCCGCGCGGTCTAAGGCGTAGGTCTGCGGCCGAGCGCTTGCTGGGATCGTGGGTTCGAATCCCACCGGGGGCATGGAAGTTTGTCTTGTACAGTGTTTGTGTTGTCAGGTAGAGGTCTCTGCGACGGGCCAATCCCTTGTCCAGAGGAGTTCTACCGAATGTGGTGTGTGCTTGAGTGTGATCAAGTAAAAATAAAGAACCTCGACACCTACTTTGAACAAGGTGGTAGAAGGGGGAAGGACTACAAAACGAAAAACTTGCAGCAGGTAACAATAATTATGCCGTGGGAAAAGTCATTAACTTATATTGCCTAATTTAAATATTGTGCTTGCCTCTTTGAACATATCAAGGCACTTTGTAAAGGTAAGTATAAATCTGAAATGATGCCCCGACACTTTCATGCTTCATTCAATATTCTGTTCATGTCATCTGTCGTGCTAATTTACCACAGACCAGAAACGTGTGCAACAGGGAGCTCTAAAAAGAATTTTGTTTCATGTTACAGGCTCCACCACAATACGAGTTCCGATATGGAGTTAAGGATACACACACGCATGATATCAAGGAGCAGGCCGAAAAGCGTATAGGTGACAAGGTTGAAGGTCACTACAGCCTGGTTGAGCCCGACGGCACCACGCGCACCGTCAAGTACACCGCCGACCATCACAGTGGATTCAATGCTGTCGTTACGAAGTCCGGACACGCCATTCATCCTGCAGCGCCTCCCCAAAAGGTGGTGGCAGCCCCCGTTATCTCCTACCCACACGTACCGCTAACCACACACGACGCTGCTATTAGTTATGACAATGACGCAGAACTTATTTATCACTAAGTAGTCAAAATGTTAGTTCATTTAAGCCACCTCCATAAAGCCCACATGTGACCAAATGTACATACGTTTGCCAACCTGCTTAATTAACGGAACATGGCTTATACTGCAGTTTCAGTTCATAGACAAACCTTATTTCAGCTCAAGGGAAATAACTTTGCTGACACCTCATCTTGCCAGTCATAAATATGTGTCTTATTTTCGACAAATAGAACTGAGGTAAAAATATGTCTGAAATAACCGTATGACTATTTAAACACTGAAATCATAATCAAATATGTGAAGTAAGAAGTGAAAACAATGGAACATTTTTAATGTAAAATTTAATTTTAAGAGCTTATAATTTTGGAGACAAGAACTCTTACGCAAACGTTTATTTTAGTTTGCCAAATAAGCTAACAAAGGCAGGGCATCTTCAGAAATTAAAAAAGACCCAAATTGGCAGAGAATAACCTACAGACCTACAATGTTCTTTTTACAAACGCCTCAGGCGGAAGGGCAGAACGCTAATAATGTCTAGAACACTTACTGCATGAAGTACTTACAGATTCTTTTGCTAATTAACATTGCAGAGCGTCCTATGTCAATATAAAATGACATTTGAGAAATATTTAGCTTATAGCTTTGGGTACTACATACGCAGTAACCCTGTTCAGCTTAGACTGAAGTATGCAATTTAAGTAATATTGGGGTAATTTATTTACACGGACTGTCACGGTGAGTGTACCTTGTCACATCGGTTCAGCCTGATTATACGAAAGCCACGGACTTCACATAAACCTCATGGACGACATTTAAAACTTTATTCTCACACAGTAGCATAATATTTTATTAATATCACGTTACAGTTACGTTGCGAATGTGAGAAATTAACACCGATATTCATTTCTCATGCTACACTGTCATTCTATGCATCTACTGCTAATTTTTCATATTGTTATGTATATTCTGCTATCCATTCTCACAATCAGTACTTTCATTTAAAGTTACAGCTTTATTTATTGTTGCTTCAATTTGTTTTGTATTCAGGGAACTTTTTTAAGAGGACCAATACCATCACCATTCCTAATGGTCATTTAAATAAAGGCCAATTATCCCTTTAAAGACGAAGCATGTCTATTTTATATAAGGATTCAGTGCGTACCGCGCTGTAAACACTCTCCACTTCGGTTATAAAAACCAGTCTCTTAATGTTTTACAAGGCAAAGTTGCTGTTTGTTCTGAGCCGTACAAAACACATAAACGTAATGTGGGCACCACGTAGAATTTGTGAATGGTAAGCCTGGTAGTATGTAAAGTTACCGCTAGGCTTTAAAAGGTTAAGCACTACAACAACTTTTGACGTCAGGGTGTGTAGAAATCGTGACGTCAACTTTCCTATTACTACTCAGTCGTATAGTGTTCCAATTAAGACTGAAAGTCAAATACATAACACTGTAATAAATGTTTCGAACGTAAAGCCATATTAATTTCCTTTCCCTTCCTGACCAGCACCAAAGGACAAAACGAAACAGTTAATTTCGCCTTTTGGTAGTATGAGAAATAAAACTCGGCAAAAGGAAGTGTTCAGTAAACAGTAACGAAATAAGGGGGAAGTGAATCGCACGATATGGAACACCGTGTTCTACTATTATTGTTGGCGTACTTAAACCAAGGAGAATAAAATCGGGTAGGTGGTGTAGAAAATAATAAAAGCACACAGACTTTTAAAACGACAAATTTTTAGAAAGCGGCCACTTCGAATACTAAGAATGAGCTGAAAGAATATATTAACATATATTTGAAAGAATTATTTTATGGGAATATGAAATGGATTCAGCTAGATCTGGGCCGTTCCATGGCTTTAGCATAACAGACTATGAACGAACAGTTGACAATATACCAATTATTTAAATATTTATTCGATATAATCAGGCGCTCCACAATTTTCTCTCGCCATATCAGTATTAACGTTAGGGTGAAGAAACGAAGAAGTACTGGTTAGGAGAGAAGTATATGCTTAAAAATGTTCGTTGAACCTACAAGTAAAGATGGCGCACGGAAGCAGTAGTAGATACGAGAGGAATATTAAAATAAACGAGGAAGATATCTTGTATTGGTACAGGTTTTATTTAACCAACCCACGATCTAAGTCTTGACGTTTGTCAATTACGATGTATGCTTCCATAAAAAGGCCAGTTTCATTTGATTTTCCTACTTTTGCCCCTAAAAAAACCAGAAAATATGCCTGTGAATTGGCCATGTATGTGTACACGTATGTGCATGTGTACCCGGAGGTCCTTCCATTATAATTTTTTAACAAACTGAAAAGTTGCAAGAAGATAATGCTATTAGAACGCATCCCAAAGCCATACTTTATAATTACCCATGACGGGTAATATACCTGAAATGCTTGAAATGTGAAGCTGGAGAAGAATTGAGAAGATCAGTTGGCCTGAAATTGCGAAAATGAAGAATTATTACATAGAGTCAAGGAGGACAGGAATATCCTACATACAATAAAAAGAATTGGGGCTGACTGGATTGGCCACATCTTGCGTAGGAACTGTCTTCTGGACACATTATTGACGGAAAGATAGGAGGGAGGGAAGACGAGAAAGAAGACGTAAGCAACTGCTGGGTGATCATTAGGAAGCGGGAGGATACTGAAAATTGAAAGAGGAAGCACTAGATCGCACTCTGTGGAGAATTCGCTTTGGCAGAGGCAATGGATCTGTCATAAGACAAAATACGGAATCATGACAATGAATAATAACATGACAGAAGCGCAACATGTGAAGGATGAGCCAGCGACACTACCGTTACATATTTTAAGGTTCTGACATCAATAACGGTAACACACCTTAAAAATGTGCATCCCCTCTGCAGGAAGAGTGCAAAATGATAAGATGGCCGTCGTGAAAGACTTTCCTGAACTATGAGTTTAATGGCGCCGGCTAAAGAACGAGTAGAGTCAAGAGGAAGCTTGGTGATGAACACAGCCCTAAATTAAAAATGAAATATTTTTGTAAATATAAAATTACAAACATGGCAAAGACGCAAAACTTTGAGTAATATCCGTCAAATTTAATGCAGGTTACACAGAGTTTGTACTTAGTTCTTAACAAAAGTAAAATAAAACATTACGACAATACCATCTGATATGAAAAAAGGTCAATTTCACCCTATAAGAGGCCAAGAAGGCCAGAGGGGGGTACAGTTACGCCACGCCTCGGCCGCTTTACCCCCGGAAAAGAAACCCAGTAGCCATTTTACAGGAGGCTGGCAGGGTCAGAGGGCCGGACTGGACGGGTGCGGAAAATGTTGCACCCGCCGTGATTCGGATGCACCGGGCCGTGAAGCTCGTACCGAGTCGCTATACCGCCTACGCTATCGCAGTCCACTAACTGATATGTAGAACCAACAATATGCGCAACAGGAGGGCACTTTTGGGTCCATTCGGAACTCTCCGACCCTCGTATGATTTAAAGCTTTTGTGGCGACTACATCCAATAAAATCCTCAGCATCAGGCGGTTAATGCGCGGTAAGGACACAAAAACGGATTCCGCTTCGTTCATACGGCTTTTGATCAACCCGTTAAGATTTTATTGAATCCTTACTCATTTTCAGGCCAGGAAGTAGGCTCAAACAAAATCGTTATACACGACAAGTACTAACAAAAGAAATTTATGATCAAAATGGTGATGTTTGTATTCAAGATTATAATATTAAACAATGAAGACGTACGGGAGAGTGAAGGTATAGCGCCACTCATTCCTAACGTCGACAATGGTTGCAGCTAAGCGGTCAGTTTCACGCCCCGGTCGCTTTAACCTGTTGAAAGTGCACTCAGTACCCACTAAATATTAAGCAGGGTTGATCCCATAGCCGGCAGATCTTACTGAAGAGAAAGAATTACCTCTCCACGCCGGGAACTGGAGACCCCTAACGTCCAGCCTGTAGCTTAGCCACTATAGTGACCGAGCTGTCCCTCTTCACCATACTCCTTAAATTGAAGCAATTTTATCAAGGACCTTCAGTCAAAGACAAGGATAAAGGATAATTCGACGAAGCTTTTAAGAGTTACTGGATCATGACCGTTACAATGCAAACAGAGAGATGAAACTGTGACGATCTTAATGGCTTCTATTTACAGTATTCTCGCAATAAGAACAATGCATTAGTATAATACAGCAGATATTTGACTTTAATTAGTCATATGTTACGTGAAAATGAAAAGAAAGGAGGCGGGGAATGGCGGAAACAACAGAGTAAAGTGAAAATGTTTAACTTGAAAAATGTATCAGCTGGTGACAATCTAAACACGAGCTGCATAATAACCCCTCACGCAGCACTGGCGTGTGCATGTATATAAGCGGAACTTGTTGCTGCAGTGGTCACTCGGCCTGGTGCAGTGACTTACCGCCTGTCTAACGTCATTCACTCACTTTCCGTATCATGGCTTCCCTCGAGGTGAGTTCTAGCAGATAATCTCGTCCACATTAACCTTTTAAAGCCTAGCGGTAACTTTACATACCACCAGGTTTAACATTAAAAAATTCTACGTGGTGCCCACATTGCGTTTATGTGTTTTGTACGGATCTCAGAACAAACAGCAACTTTTGCCTTATAAAACATTAAGAGACTGGTTTTTATAACCGAAGTGGAGAGTGTTTACAGCGCGGTACGCACTGAGTCCTTATATAAAACAGATATGCTTCGTGTTTAAAGGGTTAAACAACAAACCTGTTCCAGTGACCGCTATATTAGAATAAATCAAGCTGGCAAACGTAAGCACAGCATGACTTAACGGCGATTCATTTATGTCATACCATCTAAATCTTCATGTCCTCAAGGGCAATCTTTGATTATTTGCTAAACATAGCACATAGCGACGATTTTAAGCAGAAAGGTGACATATAAGATCAATTTGCATGCGTCTCTTGTATTTTTAAACCGCAAAGTATGTAGGGATAGAAGACGTTACCAATAAATAAATAAAATTAACAAATCAAGACAACGTCGGAATTTTTCTTTTACCAAAGATATGGTGCATTGATGCGCGAGTTACATACGTTTCGTAGTCCTTCCCTCTTCTACCTACTCACAGCAGGTGTCGAGGTTATATATATCACTTGATCACACTCAGACACACACCACAGTCGGTAGGACTCCTCTGGACGAGGGATCGGCCCGTCGCAGAGACCTATACCTGACAACACAAACATTGTACAAGACAAACATCCATGCCGCCGGTAGGATTAGAACCCACGATCCCAGCAAGCGGTCGGCCGCAGATCTACGCCTTAGGCCGCGCGACCACCGGGATCGGCGAGTTACGTACGTATGGTGGACAATTATTCAAACTGATAAGCATACAGGCCTATGTGTTGTTCAGCATAAAATTTTTGAAAGGAAAGAGTTAAGCCCCATTTGTTTATTTATTCTCAAAATCGTCATATTACGAAAAATTATTTGATATAAAAGTACAAACTCGACATTAATCATTATTATGCGTTTTTTACTCTTAAACAAAGAAAAAAATTAGTGGCGAGAAATTATAACTTCTTTTATCATTTATGTAAACACAGTTACATGTTTCGGCTTGTCCGAACCATTATCATCAAGCTGTACAGCAAAATAAGAGATAGTATATAACATGTATAAAATTAGTATACGGTGAAATAAACTGTGAAATCCCACCTTTTACAATTTTCGTATTCGTAATACGTTAAAATGTCTGTAATTGTATTTGTTAAAGCAATGAATATATATCCCGTCTTGATACACAAAACGACACAACCGCAGTTCGTCGCGGAATGCACACAAAGATAAACGCAAACAAACGCCCTTCCGTTAAGGTGTCTCCGAAGACAATGATTTAAACAGTGAAAGTGATATCAGTGTTAAAGTGATCCTAATGTGCTTTAAACAAACTGAAAATTAAGTCGTATTATTATTATTATTATTATTATTATTTGAATTAATTATCTACAAAATACAGTAGGCAAATTATAATCTCGGTCATTAATATTGCAGAGAAAATTTACAATTATAAATAAACACGCGACCGATCCCAGTGGCCGTGCGCTGTAAGGCGTGGGTCTACGGCCGCTCGCGTCCTGGGATTGTGGGTTTGAATCCCGCCGGAAACATCGATGTATGTCTCTTGTGATTGTTGTGTGTTGTCAGGTAAAAGTCTCTGCGTCGGGCCGATCACTCGTCGAGAGCAGTCATACCGAGCGTGATGTGCCTGAGTGTGATCGTGAAGCCTCGATAGAGAGGAAGCCCTGGCCCACTAGGGGCTGTTGCGCCATTGGGTAAAAAAAAAAATTAGACAGTAGACACGGGCTGCATAACCAGAATTTCCACATGCGTCTAAACAAAGCGGCGACTAAGCCAAAAGATTGCGAATATTCAAAGCCAAGACATCAACATTGGCAATGTTTTAGGCGCGTTCAAAAAATTGCGAAAAGTGACTATTAGGTTCGTAATGTCTGTCCGTCCGTCCGCATGGAACAACTCGACTCCCATTCGACGATTTTTCATGAATTTTGTGTGTGGGTATTTTTAAAAAATCTGTTGAGAAAATTCAAGTTTCATTAAACTCTGACAAGAATAACGGCTATTTTATATGAAGACCTACGTACATTGAAAATATCTTGCTGAATTCTTCTTAGCATGAGAGATGATTCAGAAAAAAAGGTGTAGAGAAAATGAAAAAAATCCGTTTTATATTCAAAAACTTGTTTCCCCAACAACCGTGACGTTTATAAGATAAAGTGGAAAAATATGGTAGAATTAGCCAGGCCACAGATGACAATGTAATAAGGCGCATGCGTGTTTCATGCTGGATAACTAAGATTACACACACTAAAAACCTGTAAAACTACTGCTTTTTCACGGCAACAATGGGTATGCGAACGCGCCCCAATGTTACTTTATACGTACCTTGCCTGTATTGTTAATCTTCAATTAATCCTGATAATTTTAATAAAAAGATGCACAGGCACTTTAACCCATAGTCTTAACAAATACAAATACAGACATTTTAATGTGTCCCAAGTACGAAATGTTAACAGGTGGAGCTGACACTTTATTTAATGTGTTCCATGTCCGTGTACTGTATCATACGAAATAATAACACCAACTAATGCACCAAAATATATATAATCTTTATTAGTAAAAGTCTCCTATATGTTTCGACCCTGCTGGGCCATCTTCAGGGAGATGGCGGTCGTGACCGCCGACAGTACTCGATACATCTCAAACGGAGGATGAAACCTAGGGCACATTGACACTTAACTATATAAACGCAACCATAGTGTATCAATATTATTCTCCCTGAAGATGGCCCAGCAGGGTCGAAACATGTAGGAGACTTTTACTAATAAAGATTATATATATTCTGGTGCATTAATTGGTGTTATTATTTCGTATGACACTTTATACTCTACCACACGTTATTTTTACACGGGTTACACTACTTCTTGCTTTGCTGTGCAGCCTAATGACAGCTCTCGCATACCTGAAGCATGTAGCTGTGTTGTCACAAATAATACAACAAACATTAGTTGCGCTCCACTGAATTTGTTCTCTTTGTTTAAAAGCAAAATGTGCAGATTATTTTTCTCTCCGACTAGTTGAAAGCATTTTTCGCTCCGACACACATTTAAACAATTACGATGGTGATGCACACACAAAAGGCACAAAGTTCTCCGTGAAAGGTGTTCATTTTTGTCTGAATTTAACCCAAACTGAAAGAGATCGACAACTTTTTTAACATTCGCACATATAAAACTACATTCCCCCCCCCCCTATTTTTGCCTGTACATTTCGCCTTATGGTGGGCCGGGATAGTTCAGTCGGTATAGCGACTCGCTACGGGCTGGACGGTCCGGGGATCGAATCCCGGTGGGGGGCGAGATTTTCCGCAGCCGTCCAGACCGGCCCTGGGGCCCACCCAGCCTCCTGTAAAATGGATACCGGGTCTCTTTCCCGGGGGTAAAGCGGCCGGGGAGTAAGGCTAGACACCCCATCCCCTCCCCGTGCCGAGGCTCACGAACGGGTGGAGCTATACCTCTACTCCCCCTCTTGGGCCCCCAGGGCCTGTTATAGGGTGAACCTTTACCTTTTTTATTTCGCCTTATGAGTGTCCTGGTTGAATTTAATTAAACTAATCTTCATTTTCCTATACACATTTAATTAAATATTTGGGTTCAAAAATACTTTAAATTGCAATGGTTTCGACAGTGGTGAAGACCTTTCGCGCCACAGAACTGATTTTGCGTGTTTACGTGCCTAAGACCGAGGCATCCGTTATGCGGCCTACACTAGGACGTGAACCAAGAGAACGTGTGCCAGATATGATTAGCTAGAACACGTAACTCTTAGGTCAGTAGGGTACGGTTCAGTATGTTAAATACCGGTATTCTGGTTGACTTGATGAAGCCTGTCACTAGACCTGTTGCTGTTCACTTTTATACAACAGTAATAAAACTGTTCTTCGAACTGCTTCTACACGTCTACTCTACAACTTCTGTATTTCTAAATAGTGAACAGCCTATACAGGCCACGTTGTTACCAATAAAATATTAACCTTTTAAAGCCTAGCGGTAACTTTACGTACCACCAGGTTTAACATTAAAAAATTCTACGTGGTGCCCACATTGCGTTTATGTGTTTTGTACGGATCTCAGAACAAACAGCAACTTTTGCCTTATAAAACATTAAGAGATTGGTTTTTATAACCGAAGTGGAGAGTGTTTACAGCGCGGTATGCACTGAGTCCTTATATGAAACAGATAGGCTTCGTCTTTAAAGGGTTAATGCGGCCCGCACAAATATGAGTTTCTGATCACGTAGACGACTAGCAAAGATAACTGGACACCCCTGAACCAAGTAGACGAAAGTTCGATCCCGGCTTAGTCCATGTGGGATTTGTGGTGGACAAAGTGGCACTGGGAAAGGTTTTTCCCCGAGTACTTCGGTTTTCCCCTGTCAATTTCATTCCACTGGTGCTCCATTACTAGGAAATGGACAAAAATAATCATCGTCTCATCTTCATCACAGGGATGCACAAGAAGCCTTAAGGCTGCGGTGCACCCGTAGCGTCTGCTGCGGTGCCCTTCTCCACTAAAAAAAATAGAAGAAAAATAAGAAATAAATAAAGGGATGATGGAGAAAATTGCAAAACGAAAGCCTTCGTAACTGTACTGCAGCAAATAGTACTAAGGGCTTACTTAGGGCTTCAGGAATTTGAGGCATATGAAAGTGGTAAGGTTGTCAGCCCTGCGCACCTGCCGCCTTTACCCCTCAGGAGATACCCCTGGTACTCATTTCTGTTAGAGCCTGGGTCGATCCCAGGGCCATAGTGCGGCCGGAAGGATTAAGGCAATGAAAAATCCCAGTGACACCATCGGGAATCTAAACCGCAACCTTCCGGTTTGTAGCGCAGTGCCTCATCCAACTGCTCCACGGCGTGCCCCACCGAATGTTCCTAGAGTAATAAAATAAAGGAGAATCATTTGTGTGGGGAATGTAGCACGCATGAGAGAAATAAGAAATGGCTACAAATGTAGTACGAAAATCTGAAGGGAAGAGAACAGTACAAAGAACCAGGAGCGTATAAGAAGACAAAATTAAGAATGAATCTTATAGAAATAATGTGATAGGGTATGGGCTGAATTCGTCTGACTCAGGATCGGGGTTAATATCAGAATCATGTGAACATCACAATTCAATAAAATTCCTGATTAGCTGAACGACTATCAGCGTCCCAGAATGGACTGTGCTCCATGTTTCTAGCTAAGTTTCATGCCTTTCTTTTTGGTAAGGTTACACGTATTTTTTGGCGCTGTATATTCACTGGACCTCATGTCTTAAACACGTGATACTCGTTTATATACTTAATGTTATACACAGTCCGTGAATGTGACACCCTTGTTTCTGTTTTTGAAGCCGCGATAGCACTGTCTGTATACTGACAAACCTGGCGGCTGAATAACCAAGAAATCCTGGTCCGATGCCCTGCAGGCGCAAGAAATTTTAATCTATCCCAAAGCAACCGGAGGCCTGGGGCTCACCCAACCTGCTATTCAATCAAGGCTGTGGAGTCGGTACACAAAAGCTCCGACTCCGACTCCTCGATTTTTAAAACTTCTGACTCCGACTCCTTCATAAAAGCTCAATACGTATTAATAACGGTAAACCTATAAGACATTTCATCGCCACCACCTGAATCATCAGGCTACTTTTTAGACTTGTAACCTATATTTAAGTATACGTCTAATGGTTACTGTACCTATCAGGGCTCTGGAGTTGGAGTATCTAGTTAGGATTTTAGACTGAGCTCGGAGTCGGAGTCGGTACATTTTTACGGACATCTACTCCGACTCCACCTAAAAATTCCTTCCAACTTCGACTCCGCCTAAAATTCCTTCCGACTCCGACTCCACCTAAAAATTCCTTCCGACTCCGACTCCACCTAAAAATTCGTTCCGACTCCGACTCCACCTAAAATTCCTTCCGACTCCGCCTAAAATTCCTTCCGACTCCGACTCCACCTAAAATTCCTCCCGACTCCGACTCCGCCTAAAATTCCTTCCGACTCCGACTCCACCTAAAAATTCCTTCCGACTCCGACTCCACCTAAAATTCCTTCCGACTCCGACTCCGCCTAAAATTCCTTCCGACTCCGACTACACCTAAAATTCCTTCCGACTCCGACTCCACCTAAAATTCCTTCCTACTCCGACTCCACAGCCCTGTATTCAATGGACACAACAGACATTCCCAGAAAGGGGTAAAAATGACGGGGCGTGAAGGTGATCACTCACCTCCATCCAGTGCAGGGGTTAAAAACGAGTACATGACCTGCACGCCCCCATACGTCATCCTACCTGTAGGTTTCATATCTACTGTTTTACTTGCACAGTTGGCGTTGGTGTTTACCACGCTGCTGGTGAGCTGCTTCGCACAGTATCATCACGAACTGCCCCACTACGCTCCAATACCTTTGCAGCATCACCACCACGAGATACAAGTGGAGGAATATCACCACGTAAGTATAAACCCGTGACCTCACCATCCGCATAGCAAGTCGTTTACCTCCTATGTCAGTGGCTGCTTGTCCAAATATCATATACAAAACTTAGTTAAAATAAAATTTCAATTCAACTTTGTTTTTTGTGTAAATTCTGTTCCACCAAACGTCGCTGCAACCTGATATCAATCGTTTGTATTCCGAAGCTCCCCATAGGAATATCTGCACCGGATGTCGCATATCCTTAGTTTTATTCAGTTACTCCTACAAAATTCCGGTGTAGTACCTTAGAATACTGCGAAATATTTATCCCAAATATTTTACACAACAGCATAACAAATCGTAATAAAACATAATTTTCGAGTTCAAATCTATGAAGCTGAAAATCCACCGTTCAGTTAAGACGCGAATGAACCTTCAGGTCGGGAAACTGATAAATTCCTATCAGTTCCGTTTTACCTCATCTTTATTTGTTTCATATTTATAGTCAGATAATAGCACACATGCCTCTCGGTGGCTGTACAGTCTAAGGCGTAGGTCTGAGGCCGCTCGATTGCTAGGACCGTGGGTTGAAAACCCGCTGAGGCCATGGATGTTCGTCTGTTGTGTTCGATGCGCGTTTTGTAGGTAGTAGCAGCCTCTACGACGAGCTGATCACTCGTCCAGGGGAGTCCTAAGAGGTGTGGGTGTGTGTGTCTGTGTGTGGGAGTGTGACTTAAAAACCTCACCAAAAAAAAGGCGCCCTAGGCTCGATTTGGGCTGCTGCGCCACAGTAAAAATTTTAAATTTCGAGTTAAAATTTCTGTAAATTACATAATAATACTAATAATAATAATATATTGCTTCAACCACCTAACTGACAGACGAAGTTCTGCGAACTGCAAGAAGGATCAAGTCTACAGAAAGAAGGGAACACATTAAAACTTAGTTTATATCACAGGCTTATTTCGCTATGAAGGTTAATCTACATTTTTCACATATATACAGGCTCACCCCAAATACGAGTTCAAGTACGGAGTGAAGGACGACCACACGCACGATATCAAGGAGCAGGCTGAGAAACGTGACGGCGATAAAGTTGAAGGTTACTACAAGCTGCTTGAAGCAGACGGCACCACCCGCACCGTACACTACGCCGCTGACAAACACACCGGCTTCCACGCGCAAGTGGTGAGGGCCGGTCACGCCATTCATCCGATTCACCATCACCACTAGCCCGCGCGTGAATTCCGGACTCGTCATTCACCCCATTCATCATCACCACTAGCGATTCTGATTTACAATTTTGTCAAGTCGCCAACTCTGAAAGACAGTGCTGACAACATGGCAATTTAAATCGAATATGAGAAAAGCTGTGAGTCAAAAGAGATGGAGGGAATTATTTAGAATTCCATGTTGGTAAATGAGAACATTAGATCCCAGACTTCATTTTTAATTACTAACCCACTTCGCGAGAGATTTGCGTCTATAGGGAAGCAGTATTTACTCGCCATATTTGAACATCTGGTATTTATTAGCATGAAAGTATAAAAAATTGTATTTATTTAACGACACTTCCTGAACTGTGTAAAACTACATACTGCTTACAGAAATTAAGGACAATACGATGATATTTGACAACTGCATTTGGGGCGGTCTCGGGAATTAGCTTACATATTTGGATCGCGAATTCGAATCTGGCTAGAGGAACTGATATGTGTCTGCCTTCTTTTTGTCCTGTTCTGCGCATGTGATGTCATTTAGATTTCTCTCCGTCTCACATCTAAGAAATACTGCTACGCGTCTGAAAGAATTTACAGTTTCAGAAGATAACTGTGTATCGAATCAAGCAATTCTTAGGCCAAGAATTGCGTTACCCACTTTATCAGTTTATCAGCATTTGCTTAGGAATTGTCAGAAGTATTAAAACCACACCGTACTACAAACTACAGGCTTACCTCTACATTCTCACTTTCAGAGGAAAAACTTACACACACACACACACACATATATATAATCGCATCCCAGAACACTGCATTTAAAGTGCTGTGTTCTTTGCAGGTAGTCTGTTTGTATGTTATCACACATATGTACACGAATACATTTCATTCTAATTGAAGCGTTTGCTAGTCGGTGTGCTGCTATTCAATTAGTAATATTTTCTTAATTACTCAGTCATATAATTAATATATTCTCTTATCACAACTGTATGTTTACTAAGCTGTGACTTCATAACAATTCTAAAATTAGAAACGGAATTTAGTGTAATGAAATAAAGTTACACACACCCAGTACTGTTAAAGTGTCTTCTTTCAATTTCAAACTACTTCCGTTAAACTTGCTGAGCTATGCTTTAAAATCATACAGTTATTTGTAGTCCATTGAAATGAAAACCACTTTTGTAATTTCTCGTAATATCGCGGGAAGTGAAGTTTCATTTAATCCAACGTCGCCCCACTCAGAAGGCAACACAATTACACCGCGCAGATACTTAGAGCAAATGCACTGTTCGAGTTATTAAGACAAACATTTATGTCATATATTTCCATTGGGTTTGTTTATGCTGTTTGCATTCTGACTTTAATTTCACGCTGTTTCATACGCTGCTTTTACTCTCAACTACAGTTTTAATTCTCTGTATCTTCCACTTTATTATTCATTTTGAAGTTGTACTGCTTACTGCTAATGTTCCACTTAACATAACAAACATCCATAATAATCATCAAAAATCATCATGCATCACGTATAAATCATAATTATCATCATTATCCATATCACCTAGGCACATCATAACGCACCTTATGGCCAACTACCTTGTCATTAACAACGTCTACCGCGTATCATACACATCAAAAAACAAATCTCATATTGACAGCGGGAACATTGGAACTGACAGCGGGAACATTGGAACTAAGATAGTTTTTATCTTACTGTTCTCATTTAAATTTAAGTCATCTTCAATTTTTATCCTGTGATTATTACCACAATACTTTTTCTCACATTCATATTGGGTTTACATTTATCACTGCAATGTTCGACGCATATCATCATTTTCATATCCTACCACAGCCACTGCCTTGACATGTTCAAAATTCAACATTTTTATCATCATGTCCATCAATATGATCATCATAACAATCATCCTATCCGAAATCACTGTCACGATAGTGTAATATTCTTGATAGATTTTTCTTCATTTGTTTCTGTACGCTTTTTGTCCTTGCTCTGTCATCATCATAGCCACTGCCATAATCACGATCACTGTCACTGTCATCGTCATAGCCACTGCCATAATCACGATCACTGTCGGTCATCGTCATAGCCACTGCCATAATCACGATCACTGTCACTGTCATCGTCATATCCACTGCCATAATCACGATCACTGTCACTGTCATCGTCATAGCCACTGCCATAATCACGATCACTGTCACTGTCATCGTCATAGCCACTGCCATAAGCACGATCACTGTCACTGCCGCAATATCATCTTATTTAGGCACACTGTCATTATGCCTACCGTTCTTTAATTTATCATCATCATCATCATCATCATAATCGCCATCGCCATCATGTCTCCCGTCGTCACCGTCGTTCCTATATCCATAACTAACACTGACATTTTCAGAATGACATAACAAAGTCACTAATATAACAATCGCTTTTCTCGTAACTGCATCGTAGTCACCGTCACTAGCGTCATAGTGCGTGCCGCTTAACAATTATCAATCACTTTATCGCCACTGCCATATAATCTCCTTATCACACTGGAAGGATAAACACGTTACTTTCAACTGAATCATGGTCAAGATTTTGTAACATGTTTGTACGTAATTATTATAAATAAATGTCATTGTATCAACACAAACTGCCTAAAATGTATTAATTATATTTAATAAAACTGACTCTGCTGAGTGCACCGATTTAAAATGTTGCAGATATTCTGTCTAAAGATTCAGAGTCCGAATACAGCCTGCCGACCTTCTGTTCAATACAATGCAGCCCATTGACTGGACGGTCCAGGACCCTACCTGCCGTATTGGGCCGCGGCCCCCCCCGCCCCCCCGCCAACGTGGCCCCAGTGGACGAAACAATGCACCTAGATTAACCAATTTTCAGACCACAGAGTATCGAATGATAAGACGATTAAGAAAAATTAGTTGAAATCAGAAAGGAAAAAGCAGTTTTTTTCACTTTATTTTCACCGTGCGTTTTCACATAACGCTAATAAATCACCAACACAATGCACTATATTATGATAAAGTCATTTACTATTTATTTATATTACCCCGACATGTTTCGGTGTTTATCAACACCATCTTCAGGGGGATGTCCGTGTACTTCTAAGGCCCTCGTCACTTATTTAACCCTTTAAAGACGAAGCGTATCTGTTTTATATAAGGACTCAGTGCGTACCGCGCTGTAAACACTCTCCACTTCGGTTATAAAAACCAATCTCTTAATGTTTTATAAGGCAAAAGTTGCTGTTTGTTCTGAGACCCGTACAAAACACATAAACGCAATGTGGGCATCACGTAGAATTTTTTAATGTTAAACCTGGTCGTATGTAAAGTTACCGCTAGGCTTTAAAAGGTTAATATCATCTACAGACATCTATCCAAAGTGACGAGGGTCTTAAAAGTACACGGACACCCCCCTGAAGATGGTGTTGATAAACACCGAAACATGTCGGGGTAAAGGTAACGGTAAACAGTCCCATTACAGGCCTGGACAGGCCCTTAAGGTTCCAGGAGGTCGAGGCTCCCAGATTTCTAGACAATCGGCACATGAAGGTGGTAGGTTGTCAGCCATACGCACCGGCCGCCTTTATCCCCCAGGAAATAATCCTGGTACTCATTTCTGTTAGAGGCTGAGTCGACCCCAGGGCCACAGTGCGACCGAAAGGATTATGCCAATGAAAAAATTCACTGACACCATCGGGAATCGAACCCGCGACCTGCCGGTTTGTAGCGCAGTGCCTCAAACATGTCGGAGTAATATAAATAAATAGTAAATGACTATCATAATATAGTGCATTGTGTTGCTGATTTATTAGTGCAAAAAGCAGTGTTTGCACAGAGATAAGATCCTGGCATTTGCCTGGACGGTCTGAGGAAGACCACAAAGCTACAGTTTATTGTTACAGTACCAAGTAGCAAACCTGTTTCGAAGAAGCTGGGCCATGTGAGTCGGTGTAGACATCAGACCACAAGCCGCAAGACAAGAGGAACTGTTGTTCGATTCCTCGTAGGTCCAAAGTATGTTCTCTTCTCAAAAACGCCTAGACCGGATACGGTGAACACCCAGTATCCTACTTAATGGATACCATGCCCTCATTTTTCTGGGGGTAGAGCGGCCGTGGCATGAATCTGACAACTCACCTCCACCTAATGCCGAGTTTTATAATGCCTGGAGCCATTCCTCTACTACCCACACGCCACCATATTCTGATGTTTAAATAAGCACTGGGACCTTACTTTTATACTGTACCCATATTTTGGCAGAACGTCTTTTATTTTCCTTGAATTATTGTTCGAAAAGAATAACTAACTTATATGTAAAAATTCTACATTTCAGAGGGGCAGCGGGTCTTTCCCGGGGGTAAACCGGCCAGGGCGTGGTGCTGACCACCTACGCTCTGCTAGCGCCGAGGTTGCGAATGGGTTGGGGCTACACCTCCGCCTCACCTCTGTTTCTGCATAAGCATGTCATGGGGTGACCTTTACCTTCACATGATACAGGGTGTCGCAGAGAAGAAGCCGAATGTTAGAACCGGCTTCTTGCCGAACCTCAGGAGTGGGAGGCACGCAGCAGCTTGGGCTGTGATGTCTGCACCACACTATGTAGTTACCCCGGGGTACTGGACCGGCGCACAAGTTGCACTTGATGTTAAGGCAGTTTACAAAAACCAACGACGGCAGTCAGACTGTTACTCAACTGTAGTGACTTGGGCACTTCCAGATACATAGCAGTAATCCTTTGTCCTCAGCATTTGTCATTAAAACGGGCGAAGAACTTCGAAGAAGCACACTGGGCCATGAAAGGACCTCAGAGGACCAGAGTCCAATACAACGGAAAGCATCGACACTGTTATGGCTGCCGTGAAAATAAAACAGTTCTGTCCAGCGACATGCTGTTTAATTAAACATCTCAGACAAGAGTTTAAGGGGAATTGCACACAAGGACTTGAACATCCACGCCTGCAAGATCCAGGTAGCCTCCGAGTTACAAGAACGCAGTTTAATCATCCGCGAGTGATTTGTCATGAATTCCTAACTCGTGTAGATGGGGACAAAATTCGTGGTCTCCTCAAGAGGACGAAGTTCACTTTAATTTATCCGGATTCATGAACAAATAAACTGCGTGTACGCGACACCTCTCACACGGAGGATGAAGCCCAGGGCACATTAACACTTAACTATATAAGCGCAACCATAGTGTATCAATATTATTCTCCCTGAAGATGGCCGAGTAGGGCCGAAACATGTAGGAGATTTTTAAGAATAAAATCATATATATTTTTGGTGCATTAGTTGGTGTTATTATTTCGTATAATACAGTGCACGGACATGGCACATATTAAATTTCTAATTGGCTAATTTCTAATTTGATCACGTGATTCCCGTTTTTGTCTTCGTACTAGCATTACCTGAAGATATTTCTACACCAAAATACTTTTAAAAGTTTTCTTAATTCTTTACATTTATTGCTCTTTATGTTGTTCTTCAAGATACTCAATTTCGAGATTTTTCCACAATGAAGTCTACAAGCATTTCTTATTCCCTAAGGGTAATTTTAATATAAACATCCGTAATTCGTGTTTTCTTACAAGCATCCACATTCAGAGAGGATTCCAAATTTCTATCTCATACAGGCTCCTTCCTTATTCCACATTCCCCATTATAACGAAAGCCTTAAACTAAGGTGTTGACAGTAGATGAAGAGGGTAGTAAGTAGTTCTCCCGTACCAGAATTACTCCTTCTCAGAGCATTTAGCCCTCCCAGTTTTTGAGGGTTGCCAGCAGCATTTTGAATTCAGCTACTTCGAACTGTTATATTTAGAAGCCATGTGTCGAATTTATACAAAACAACACTACGGCAAATTCTTTTAGATATTGTACGTTTGCAGTTGCCGACAAAGAAACACAATATATTTGATGTTTTACACCTTCTGTGCGACAGTCTAATGCACACAGATTTACTACCAACTAGTTGCAAGATGTTTTTGTATTTATTATACAAAGCCCCTACATGTTTCGGCCATATATCCTGGTCATCTTCAGGGAGTTACAAATCACATCCGACGATCGAAAAAATTCGTCTATATCAAAATTAAATTTTTTAAATTAAAATAATTTTAAAATATTTAATTTCGATATAAATGCTTGCAGAATATGCGATCCAGTTTAAATGAATAAAACATTCCAGCACGTCAGATGTTTGCGTACGGAGCATTACTTGTAATACTGTTAATACTTACAATTTTTGGGATCAATTAAAATACAGTTTTAACCTAACAACTAACAGTTTATATATTGACAACTTCTATAGTGACAATTATTATTGTATTCTTGTTACATTATATTAGATACAAAGTATGCACACAGTCTGCCAGTTATCTATGACAAGTTGCCATACACGGTGTACATGTCGACAAAACTTGTAACTCCCTGAAAATGGCCTGGATACATGGGCGAAACATGTAGGACATTTGTATAGCGATACAAAAGACACTGTGCAGCTAATTGGTAGTAAATTTGTGTGTAACAGAAACAGAATTATTTGATCCTTAGAATGTCAGCAAGACCAAGCCACTGCATGTAAATATCATAATATTTGTAAGCCCTTACTGCTGTGTTAGTAACCCACATCAGTGTCTCTATTAGCCTACACGAGCACCGACTAAAGTCATTGCAGAAATTCTGAGCACAAACTATCACAACATAAAACCTACCACGATCTAATAGATATTTAAGCATATATAACACAAACGAGGAGCACTTGTCAACTATATCTGGCTACAAACATGTCTTCCTTAATATTCTATCGGAAAGCAAATAAAGTTGAGAAACAGACGTAAATGCGTAAGGAATTTTATGACTTTTATTGAATTTTTATTGTCACAGTGTTGTTCATCGACGTAAGAAAATAACATATCTACAAAAATATGATTTTGATATTCGTGTGAATAGAATGCTTGAAGTGAAAACTGCTAAGGGAGTGCAGCCGAAAATTATGATCCCTATGTAAATACGTAAATAGGCCTATATTTGTAAAATTTGTATTTTGACTCTAAATACAATGTTGTACCATTGTCTGCATTCATCAAATCTATGTAATTAATGCCTTCCTAAAGCAACATTTATTATACGTTCCAGTGTGTGAAGATTCCTTCTATTTTCACTGCGTTGACACTGTCTATGATGACAAGGTATATCTGGCACATGAATGGACCAAGCGCGGATAATGTGGTAGGTACCTAACGTCCTCCATACGCAGTGCTACTTACATGTATTTAGATTTAGTACGAACGGCAGTGTTCTGTCCCATTGTATCGATCTCAAAACATCGATATTCAAAGACCTCATTACTTGTTTCGAGTTATACTGCAAACAGATTCTTTAAATATGCAATAAAACATACGCAATACCTGGGTATATGTATGTGTGATACGAACATAAAATAAATTTAAATGAACAAAGTGCAGTGTGGAAAATACGAAATCACATCTTGTCGTTCCAGCTAAAACAATTATTACATTTCTTATTCTTAGTTAACAGATGACCTGAAAGTTCACCACTCAGAAGGCAAAGCGATGCGTTTCTTAATTGCCTACCGCGACGGAATTCCTTATCGTTTAGCATCCGACAAAAACTGGGGATCTGCTGCTGATATCATCAACCTTCCCTTTACAGAAGACACGGACGAAGTCGCGGGACGCTGGGTGGCGCCAGAAAGAAGAGGAGGAAAAGAGAAAGAAGAAAATAAAAACGAATCAAAAGAAACGAGGCACGTTGAGAAGGATATCTTACAAGAAAAGGGCGGCAGAGTGTATGGAATATTGGATGCACTGAGAAGAATGTTGGAGGAGTGGGGGGAAAAGTTGGAGTGGGAAGAGGAGTGGAAGTGGGAGGAAGAGCAAGAGGTAATTAGCGCAGATTATGTGGACGAGACGGAGCTCGAACTTGTATCGTACAAAGTATATGACAACGAAGCGGGATCTGCAGATGGCGAGGCAGAACTGACAGTAGTAGGAAGTACGAAATTATTCGAGGAAATGTATGTCATAGAGTTTCAGTCCCTGGAAGAGACGGAGGAGGTCGTTGGAGAAGGAGCGGCGTCGGAAAGGAGAGGAGCAGGACAGGAAAAAGGAGAAAACGGAAAAGATTTCAAAGAAACAAGGATGGTTGGAAAGGAACTGTTAGAAGAAGGACAAGGAGCAGTGTATGGAAATATGCTTTAATTATAATTCTGAACATCCCCGTTGGTGTGCAGATTCAAAAGTATATTTTCTCTTATCAATTCCACAGTCACAACCAACACTTCACTTTTTGATACGTACCCAGGCTACCGGTTTCGGCTCAAAGAGCCATCGTCAGGCCACACAGAAACCATAACCATAACCATAACCATAACCGAAGTTAAGAATGAGTGGAGATATACACCCATTCCCGCTGTATGCCTTCATGGCGTGGAGAGAGACAATTTATTTTTTTTACTTTGATCTTCCATGTACTGGTAACGAAAAAGTAGCTACTGTTTTTGCAGTTGTTTCAAGGACATTTAATTTTATCTGAATGTGTTATTTAAATTTCTAACACGGCCATGATTTGATTATTGTTCTCATGGTTTGTGCCTTGTGCAACAAAGTGGTGTTCAACTGCCAGGGTATGTAGCTACTGGCGCAGGCAGGAATGAATGTAACGTGCAGACATGACGTAACAGGAGACAACTGCATTACGTAGGCAACATCCGCCGGGCATGCTTTACACGAAAGTAAAGCAGAGCAGGTAGCTAACAGGTTCGTATGTAATTCGTTAACTGCACTGACTCCGTGGAACTGATTACTTCTTCGGAAGCCAACACTTTCTTAGCTAGTGGATAAATTATCAGCCATCTATGTAATCCAACGGTTCATCACCGTATTCACAAGAGGCCACCACTGGTCCTGAGCCAAATGAATCCAGGCCATAACAACTTCCCATACATTATTAAAGTCCATTTTCATATTGATCTCTCACTAAGAATTAGATACACCAAGGCATATCTTACTTTCGGGTATTCCCCACTATAACTGCAAACGTACCTCTGTTTGTCCCATGTGATAAACATTCCTCTCGACAAACTTGATTTTATCACATACATAAATCCTATGTATAATGAAAACAAGCCGACCCCAGTGGCCGCACGGGCTAAGGCGTGGGTCTGCAGCCGTTCCCTTGCTGGGATTGTGGGTCCGGATCCCCCCCCCCCCCC